>CAVLEF010000279.1:1200000-1800000 GCA_963661955.1 Leptosia nina
TGAAGATTACTACGATAAGGCGCAAGAAGCGCAGGAGTAAGTAATAAAATACGACACGAGTAATTAAGCTCCGCCTATAGTTGATGCTCGTGGCGTTATCTTGGAACTATAAGCGTTTCCTGCATACGTTATAATAAAAACATATACAAGATATCTATACTAATATATAAAGCTGAAGAGTATGTTTGTTTGTATGTTTGAACGCGCTAATCTCAGGAAGTACGGGTTAAAGTTGAAATATTCTTTTTCTAAAGAAAATATTTGTGTTGCTTAGAGCATTTATCAAGAAAGGCTATAAATCATCACGCTGCGACCAATAGGAGTGAAGAAATAGCGACGAATGTGGAGAAAACGTTAAAAATTATTCACCTTTGTGGGTTTCCGTTGCGTATGTTGCGAGAACGGTTCACGATACCCAAAAAATATGTACGAAAGAATGATTTCTCTTTGAGTGACCTAAAAAAATGTCAGCAGTATATATCTACCTTTTAACAATTTGCAAGAACGACGGGACGCGATGGACGTATAAAGATAAAGACGAAATTTGAAAACTAATTTTTATGCTCAAAATTACTATTCTACGCGGACAAAGTCGCTGACACAGCTAGTATGAGATATGTATATTTTTAAAGTATAACCTTCAGTTAAGATGATAACGGCTCGTTGTTTCGATTGTAACCTCTATTATGAAGCTAGTTAGGTGCTTATTCCTACAGCATACATGCTACAAAAATGCCGCCATAACACTTCCAAATATAGCATGTTACCATACTTATATAGTTTTTTATAGACAACGAATAAATTATAAAGATAGGCCTATAATGTAATTATGAAGTGAATTATCTACATGTGTTTTAAAAACTATAATACATTATAATGAGTTGAGTCTACAAAATCAGCTGACCAATCCGCATAAAATAGGCCTACGATCAATGACTACATTCCTGGGTTTGAATCCCGGGAAGGTAAAAAATAGTTTCAGTTAAACAGGTTACAGACTGATCAACTTCTCGTAAAATCGATAAATGAAACAACAAATGTGGAATAAATTTATCACATATAATATATTTTGAATCGAGCACAAGTTTTAATTTATTATATTCTATTTATATCAAAAGATCTTTCTGAAACTTAATCTGTTTAAACAAAAGCCTTCTAAAGCATTGAATCAAGGCAGTCATAAGCGTAACTTTATTCAAGAATATAAAAGTATAAAATTTCACTAAAAGTTCTCTATTGTTTTCGATTGTCTTAGTGTTGGGAACTCGCGTAAACTATAGACAGTTTTTATATATACATTTAGTAAAGTGGAATAAGTGAATAAAGAAATACCTAATCAATGTATCTCCATTTAAGGACCTTTTATAAACAAATAACATTTTAATAAAAAACACTTTCTACGGTTGAAAACGCGAAATATATAACTTATTTTAACTACGGCGCGACGTTACCAGCGGCCGCGGTCACAGGGAGATAAAAAGAACAACATTCTTAAGAACATATTCATTGTTTATATAAAAATATCAAATCATTTCGTAAATTACAAAGATTTCCTTTTTAATATACAAAGGTGCATCCTATTTCTCTTCGAAACGCGCAGACATACATCTGCGTCTATTTCACTATATAGATTTAAAATCTCTAACCAATTGAGTTAGTGTGTCAATAGTTAAAGCAACAGCAAGGAACGCCGTGAATGTCGGTTCAAGTCCTGCCCGTGTCGTAAATATATTTTTTCATCTACTCGTATAATCGATTTTTAATTTATATAGTGCTGTCATGTAAAAAATATAAAAAAAATATATTTAACTGGTTTCATTAAAATTCGAATGTCTCTCACGCCTAGCATACCTTCAATTCGCCATTATGACAAATTTACAACGATTGTCGTTCCTAAATTTATTTCCCCATCCTTCCAGTTCACGGATGATTTTTTATAACACAAATGATATGTTTCTCAACCACGTATCGCGCATACGCATTGATCTAGCAACGCCAATCAAAAACCCCGTTGCGTCAGTCCAGCTATGCAATAAACCGACATTAAAATACGCGTAGCCCGGCCCTCGGAGACTTTTATTAGTAATTTAACAAGTGTCTTGTTGTCGGAGCGAGATTTGATTTATATGCACATATTACGAGATACCTTTGTCTCTCGAATTTCAACCGCTCTAGAAGATAATGTTATTCGAGAATAGAAAGATAAAGGCGGTCGATCGAATCAAACACTTTTATAATCTTAACTATTGAGCAATGAATGAAGCCATTTGGTTGGCTATTTTATTAGTCTATTCGGTTTTGAGATTAAAAACTCGTAGGTGAAAATTGTTGACGAGTAGCGTCTGTTTGATGTAATCTTGGTTAAGCGCGAGTTGCACTTTTATTTACTTTGGTAATTAAAACTAACTAATACGGCAAACGTGGTTTGTCGTTTGCGAGATTGTTGTTGATGTTGATACCACTGTAACAATTAATTGGTAATTACACTAATTTCGATCCGATTTAATTATGAAAGAAATGGTTTGAAGCAGTAGTTTCTTAGATAAGCGCGTTCAAATAAACAAAATTTCAGTTTTTTTTTATTACTATAGATTTAAATTAAAATGACTCCTGCTACGATGGCTAGGAATCTGAAAAGAATAAACTTACCTATTACATACAATTAAAACACACTTTTTAAAGTATTTTGATTATTTGTTTATAATTACGTTGCTTTACGAATGTGTACACAATGTAATGTTAACTTCCGTGTAAAGACATAAAGATGTTATTTAATATTAATTGATATTTTTAATGATATAGACCATCATAGGGTTCCCTTGATGGTGGATAATATACCCCAGCCATACCTATAACATCTAAGCAAGATGCGCGAAGAGAAATTCTGTGGAACTTGTCGGCTTTTTCGCCTGTGGACGATGGTTTGTGACACGGATGGAACTTCGATATCGAGATCTCCAGACAAAGACTAACATGTATTAGAAAAATTATAAATTAATTAGATAAATTTTGGACCCGGTGGGGATTGAAGCCACGACCTGTTGATTATTAGCCATACATCGGTACACCAACTAGCTCGTCTAATATTAAAATACAGGAAAGGTTTTTAAAGATGCAATAGATATTTCATATACTAGTTGGTAAGCTTAGAATTACAAATAGTATTTTGTTTTAAATAACGGTATTGAATGGCTTATTTATTTTATATACACTTTTACGCTGACGTCCTATCGCATTATCCGTATCACGTCATAACTAGTTAATAAAATGAGGCGCACTCTTTAGATCCGCTGATAACGAAAAACAAACAAAAACATCGTTTTAAAATATTTCGAAAGCAAAATTATTATAATTAAGCAAATAGAATTGAACTTATTAAAAATCGAAAATGAATTGAAAAATTTTTTTCGACTCGGGCAGGACTTGAACCGGCATCGTCAGCGTTCCGTGTTGTTGCTCTACAAATTGAGCTACCGAGTCCGAGTTCGATTTTTAAAATTGTATAGTGCCTTCATGTGCATGTTTTTGCCATGTGTTTGCCTATATGTAAAAAAATAATAAAGTTTTCAAATGAATTGAACATTTAAAAATACAAATTAATTAATCATAAATCAGAGTTATAATTAATATGAAAACTGATATTAAGTTGAACGAAATTATTGTGAATCTTCGGTAAATATTATTCATATTGTATTGTGGCGTAGCACAACACAAGTGTATTTTATTACTGGGGGAAAACAAAGGATTAATTAACAGATAAAACTAAAAGAAGCATAAACACTGATCATTAATATAAAATAAAAAGTGATCTCAATTTTGGATTCGAATAAAAAATGTTTTGGTCGTGAATATAGGTTAACAAATCATTTGCCTGTAGACAAAACAGAACAGTGAAACGGACACATAATTGTGACCGCCTCATGCCCTACTTGAGAAGCGTACCTACTTTTATATTTCGAAACAGGTTCTTAAAAAAACCTTTGACATTTATATTTTTTAAACTTTCTTGGCACACGTAAAACGGACAAGTAGTTAATAAATGAACGTCGTACTGTTATCTTCTTGATATTCTGGCAATATTTGCATGAGAAAACGTTAGGTGAATATGGTATGCGCTGATGAAGTAAGATAGAGGTGCCTGTGTCTACAATCTCTCATCTAAACATTTATCTATTTCTAGCAGAAATCCTTCTTCACCTCTAGGAATTTAATTAAGACAATTGCATTTATATTCTAAATACAAAAATGCTTAATAATGTCGCAGTATCTACGCAAGGCGTAAATAATAAAGTACTTCACTATTTCATAAAACAAAGAAAGAAGTCGGTCTTTTATCTTTCTATGGATTCAATGATTTATTTCCCTCTTTATTAAAGCAAAAAATAATTCACACATCGCTAAGGCGTTAGTGCATGTCAAAACATTGTACCTAGGCGATAGATATCGATCTAAAACTTGATCTGAGACATAATAATGTCCGATAAAATCTATATTCTCACATTATTAATAGGTATACACTACTTAACTGTTAATCTATTTAAAAGTATAGTCTGTGGAGTCACGCTCTTTGTTCGTACAGATATAAACATTTGACATACTCTTTGCCAAAAGATCCAAGTCTATACGCGCTTCATAGCATGTTTTTCACAGATTATAATTAAGAAGTTGATAAATAAAGTTATTAAAATCCATCCGTTCTGTTCTAAATTTAAACCGACTTTTCATTGAAGTTAGAACTATGCCTAAGTTACCGGTCTTTAGAATTTTGACGGACTAAGAATTGAAATTACTTTATGATGTCAATAAACAGCTGGATATTGTTGCTACATGTGTAGGGGTAGGTCAGACGAACTGGAGCCGTGATGCGTTACGTAACGGTTTAAGAGAAGTGGCGAAGAAAGTTCTCTAATACCTTCTTGGTTAATAATCTAAAAGAACTTAATTAACTATGGGTTTAATAATTTAACAAAGTTTATTTCCTAATTTTATGTTTCTGTTTTTGTAAAATCTGTTTTTAGATTTTAAAAAATTTACTTTATACTATTTGGTAGATGTTAAGGAACCTTAGAAAAGTCTTATTTTTAAATTATAATACATATTTGCTGAAATATATCAAATTAATAAACCAACATAGAAATCGCGCGACTAAACGCTAATTTTGAAATAACAGCTTTGACATTAGCAAGCAAGATGGTTAACAGCACGATTTATAAGCAAGTGACGTCATAAACCCGACCAAACAGGAGCGTTTTGTGTCACGTGACAAACGTTTAAAAAAGTAAACTTTTAATTACGTTTCTTTTTTTAAATCAATTGTTATTTTCACACGTGTGACTGACTATTTCTTAACTTAGCCTTATAATGATATCATCATGATAACAGTAATTGACAGTATATTTTTCGCATTGTCAAATACCACGTTGCGTAAAGGGAGAATCTAGCAGTTTAAATATTATAATATTTGCTTTCTCAAATCGTCTATTCCCCACGCATCGCGTTCATAGATGTGCCATGGAGATATAAGCGTGCCTGATACAAGTGATAATACAAACTGACTTGTGGCCATGGTGGGCTGTAAAACGTACATCTGATATGCGGAGATGGGTGACAGCCCACATTAGTACGGCGCCGAAAACTCGCATAAAACTCACGCTAGATCACGTACAAGTGTTGTACTTTAAGGAAATGTGTTCGTAAAAGAGTCTCCATGTCCCCAACTAAAGAGACAGATGCAATTTTGTGTCCGTGTCGATTAGAGTGGAACTCCTAATGACAGCTTACAGAGAATTATGTATTGTGTATTATTATTTAATTCTGTGTACCTCTTGAGGTGATAACACATTTCAGAAGGGCAAGTACATATAAAACAAATTTAACTGTTGAAATCACGAAATGTATTTGTTAAGTTTTTTACAATTTCTTTTATGTATCTCTCATATTAGGTCTATTTCTCGCGCTTATTTCCGGAAATTAACAACAAAGCCACGGTAGTAAATTGAGGTTAATTTATTTTTTATTTTATTTATACTTGTAGTATTATAGTTTAAAACATGTTTCATCGATGATGCATAGAGGAATAGAAAGTATAAATTGGAAGCATCCTAACCACTGTGCTATGGCGATATAAAAATCCTTAACCCCGCGTGGGGCGGAGGGGACATTTCTGTGTCAGTTTTATTCATCGGTTTAGGCAAGTAGTTGTTTAGACTTCTCTGACCGACATAAACTATCGTTTCACAGACATTGGAACCCAGGAGCTCTAGCGCTTAACGCAATGCAACAAGTTTAACCACTTAACAATAGAGTATAGGGTATAGGTATTTAAACGTGTTTATTATGCTGGTTAACAACCATATCAAACATATGACATACTCAGAATAGAACTTGTTAAAAGGTCGATTACGATAGAGGCAGAGTGGCCTAAAAACTAAAAAACATAATTTTCAAGCAGGAAAATAAAAATGCGCAATTAACGTAGGTGACAATGAATTTGTTCTATTATTTGTTTAAGAATTATCTTAACATTTTTCGGTCACTGTGCTCTTAAAGATTAACATTTAAAATTAAAATAATTCAAGTCATAAAATTGCACTCTGCCTCTAGCTAAAAAACAGTTCTTAAGAACATTAGATACATAGTGTTACCATATCAGAGCTGAAAACACTTACATTAAACTTTATTATAGCCGTTTTGACAGTAAAAAGCGAAAACGCAAAATAGCCTTAATGTGCAATATGTACTCATCGTAAAAATGCAATAAAATTTCAGGACCTTAGATAAACGAATGCAAACGCAATTAAAACGCGATACAGACGTACCCCGGCCCTTATCATTATAATTATTATGTTGTAAAAAATTACGCGAGCTCTTGTCGCGAATGGTGTTAAATATTAAATAATTTGAACTAATTATACGGCATAAAAGTGCTTTATCTTGTAAGTGCCTTTATTGTTATTTTAATACTATCTACTTATTAATGCGATATTGATTGTTTTAAGATTAATTTATGGTCGTATAAAAATTAATAGGCGCTTCCCAATTTCGGGTTATCGTTATGACGTATCCCGGTGTCCTTTTGTCTGTAGTTTACGCGAGCAACTCAATAAAACACTTTAACGGTTTAAAACGGGATTTATTTATTATTTGACAATTATTTTGACGAAGGCCCGATGTTTCGGATGCTGTGTTTGTAAATCTCTACTTCGTTGTTCATATGCACGATCGAAACGGACACAAAAATGTGTTTGCTCTATTTTTTTTTAATTATGACAAAAATTAATTGTTTCAAGCTAAAGTAATTTTCCTCAACACTCGTTTTTCCTTGTTCCGTTCAGTAGGTAGCACTAATTGTGTTTTACTATATTATTTTACTAACTGCGTCCGTCTGTGTGTGTATTTGTTTATATTTTATATCTATCCTATAGGTATTAAGTGTAGATTTTATTTAAAAATTACTTGTAAAGAAATTCATGTAAGTATACTTATATATACTGGTATCATAGCTTTGTCTGTAGGTATTGTTAAGAAACACACCAACACATCCTAATAATGTTTATTCTTTAATAATCGTTCAAGATAACCTCAATAATATTATAGGGTTTTGTTAAGAACCCGTTATTATTTAAATAAAACACTTTAACCGTTTAAAACGCGATGTATTTTAGTTAAACTTTTTTGAGAATTACTTATTCTTAACTACGGCCCGACGTTTCGGATGCTTTGCAGTGAAGCCGTGAACCGTTAGTGTTTTATTTAAATGTGTACTACTCGCGTAAACACACAGTACTTAACCCGTTATTATCTACATGTTAAAAATTCGCGAAGGATGTATATTTTTTTTTAAGAAACATAGTGCTCTTCATTTGAGAATACTCGGCCTTATTCCCGGCGCTTTTAGTCTTATCTTAAGAAATATTTTAAGTTAGCATTGAGAACGCTAATTACGTAATAAAAGTTTATTTAATTTTATTTTCGCAAAATTAAATAGAATGAAAATTAAGGCTAAAATGATGAATCGAGTTTAAAATGGTGAAGTAAATTTTTAGTAACGGATCAAAGGATCTAATGATAACAATAAAATTGAATGATAGCAATTCGGGAGCGGTTAGGTTTTACCTATGTTAAAATATTCGACTTTTAATAAATCATGTTTAAAAACTTTAATAATCTTTACATGTTGCACACGATGGCACTAAATAGATGGACTCGGTAGCTCAATTGGTTAGAGCAACAGCACGAAACGCTGATGATGCCGGTTCAAGTCCTGCCGGAGACGAATATTTTCCCAATTTATTTTCGATTCTCAACCGAAACTATTTTTAGTTTATTAATAGTTAATAACGACGAATTCATATGAATCGATGTATTAAATAACAACACTGCTGCATTTAAAACGTCGCGTTATATTTGAAATCAATTAAGTTAAATTTTTCGGTTTTAAAAAGTGTTTTATTCAAAATGTACTTTCGATTGGTACAATGCAGATTCGAGATAATTTGAAACGACATATTTTATTAATATTAGGTAGTTTAGGATAATACGGTTTTATCGTCACTTTCCTTGTATTCTTTAAAATATCATTTGCATCTGACGAACTCATAAGAAATGTAAATTTAGTTAAACTTCCAAAGTTAATATTGTTTTAAATTAATAAAACTATTGTGCAAAGAAAAAATAAAATAATAACTTATAATATCATCGAATCGTGTTTTACATATTTTAAGTTTTGTCAAAGAAATTGTTATTTTAGTTTTTCATAGTTAGATCTAGGTTTTATGCGCACATAACCGACAAAACTGATATTAACATTCAAGCCACTTTTACAATATTAAAAAGCTTACTAGATAATGCTTATTTAATAGTAACACATAGGTATTAAAGTTATACAAGTTACAAAGATTAAATAATGCAAAAATGAAACTAAATCTATTCATGTTATTTACAGCTAAGGTCTAAACCAATTGTGTATTATTAGAAATGTTTGTAATTAAGATAGAGCAAAGGAGTGTTTATAACCAATTATAATTGTGGATTCGTACCAACTCTGTGTGTCTTGCTGTTCTGTATGTGTTATAAGTAAATTCTTACCTCAAATAGTCGTTTTTGCAGAATATATTGCTGTCCCTCGCGTAGCAGCGCTGTTCAGAGTCGAGGGGCATTTTGCACTCACAGCACCGAAGGCAAGGGGTATGCCAGCGACGCTCCAAAGCGAGGAGGTAATATCGATCCGTGATACGGGCCCCACAGCCGGCGCAAGCGTCCTCAGCGGGGGGCGGTGGGGGCTCATCCGGGGGTTCCCGCTTATGACAGGAGGTGCAGTCGCGGGGAGAGCCGGGTGATGCCGCTGGTGCGACTGGTGATAGCTCGGCGCCTGTCTCGTACGCTGATGATAGGTACCGCTCACTCTGTTGCTGGAAAAAATAGTTTATTTAAAATAGGACTAGTCTTTCTTAGAGCTACACAAACAAACAACTTCGTAATACATAAATATATATATATACAGTGTGAAACCCCGTTTCCTCCTCGTGGGGCATGGGGCGAACACATTTGTGTGTTCGTTTCACTGATCCGTTCTTTAACAGGTAAGTAGTTGAGTAGGTAGACTCCTGTGCCCTGCCCGACCGAAACAATTGTTTGTTTCCCTCGTATTCGAACCCAGGACACACAGTACATAACATATGAGTGTATAACAATTTGAAATATAAAATAAGAAAAAGGATCTACAAGGCGCAATAGGTAGGTACGGTACATAAGAACAATCTTTGTACGGTTGGCAATGGAAAACATGAGTTGTAGAATTACTGATCAAGTAATCGATTTGTCTGGTAAACAATTTGTTTTCACAAATTATCTATTAAATAGACTTTTCCCGATTGGGAAATATATTTTACATAAACATACAAGTGTATAAGTGGTATAATCTGGGTTAACACATTGCTTTACACGAAACAAACAGTAGTAAATTAATATTAATAATTTGTAGATATTAATGAAAAATTTAATTACAACGAATTAGTCTAACGCTTTTAAATACATGTGTTTAACTTATTTAATTGTTGTCATGAAAATGGTGGAAATTCAAAGAACACGAATCACTTCACTATAAAAAGATGAAGATCTAATATTAATATTTTATCGAATAAATCTCAAATAATAACAAATGTAATCGGAAAACTGAGGTCGCTAATATTTGTAGCGGCCGTCGGTAAAAATAATAGAAATATTTTATTTTGATATTTTGCGTTCCATTGGTACGTATCTTTATAAATATGTATATACTTACATTTAAAATATCGTTAGTGTAAATGTATATACTGGTATAAATATGTATATACTTACATTTAAAATATCGTTAGTGTAAATGTATATACTGGTATAAATATGTATATACTTACATTTAAAATATCATTAGTGTAAATGTATTTAAAATACACTAATGGTAAAAGCAATATAAGGTTTTTAATTTTAAGTCTTGCAGACTGTTGTATCTCATTTTTAATAAATCAATCTTAAGCTAATAAACTATGTATTTATATTTATACTTAATGTACTTAAATTTCTTACTTAAGTAAAACGAAGTCAAATATTGAAATAAAACACTTTAACGGTTTAAAATGCGATATATTCGAATCATCGTATTAAAAATATTTGCAAACAAGTTTAACTAATATAAATCGCGTTTTAAACCGTTAAAGTGTTTTATTTATGTATACTACTCGCGTAAATTACTGTCTGCAATTTACGTAAAGAGAATTTGAAGTAAATTCTTCTATATTTTCATATTAAATACTTAGGTATAAGAAGAGAAGTTTATGTGAAAGCTAATTTCTTAATTTTATGAAAATAAAATATACAATTAAAATTTTCTAAAATAAAAACAAAAGAATTTCAACTACTGTAATTGCTCTAGAAGGTAAATTTTATTCGGACAAAAACGTGCATAAAAGCCCAAAAATGTGTTGAGTTAACCAGCTGGCTTCCCGCGGATTAAAGTAAAACGGAGAATATAAATTTCTTTTTATAAATAGGAATTTATTTTAGTTGAAAAATTCCTTGAACACCTGACCGATTATTTACAAGAACTGTTAACGCTATAATGCTAAATAATCTCAACTTGACACATAATTTAAAATTCACTTTTTATTTATATGTAGGTAAGTATTTTGAATACAATAGTGAGAAGATTTCTAAATAAAATCTTAAGCAGTATTTGCATAGAATTAGTTTTGGCTGAGATAATTTTTATGAGCACGAAAACGGGGTACAATAGACGAAGAAATTTTTTACTAAACAAAGAGAGATGGGTACCGAATAAGATTAGTCACTAGCTGATATCATTTTTACCGCAGCATAAATTAAACCGTTTCCCCATGTGTGGGGTATGGGACACATTGGTTTATTTTTTTTTTTGACGGGGATCAAACCCGCGACCTATTGGTTATTAGCCATTGCTACCACACTTACACCAACGGACCCGTCCAAAAACAACCTTTAATAGAAGTCACGGCGATATTAATTGGTTGAAACGTCTACACAATTGAATTAACTTTTCATATGTGAAATGTGGTGACAATTTTCATCGCTTGTTAGTGTACGTCGTACGGCTTTTGCTTTCTTCGCTCTTGGTCATTTACATTTCAGAATGGTACAGCCATCGCCATTATATAGAGGGTGAGGTAAGTTATCATGCCATTGAAGTAATTCTGAATTTCAATGGGCCTATCTAAAAAGCGCTTTTCCGTTCCTGCGCCTGCGTTTCAAGTTTATCGTCTATCTCCGAACAATCACAGTTATTTGAAATATCAATGCGCGGCATTTTCACTGAAGCGCCGTTTAAATACGGTTTATTTACCTACAGCAGTGCGACCGAATATGGAAAGACTATGCAAATATGCCCGGTCAATAACATAACCACAGATTAATAAATTAATTTATATTAAATTTTGTGAATTAATGAGGTTTTATTTAAGTAGAATTGGATGGCAATAAAATATTTATGGTATGCGCAAGAGACTATACTTAAGTCAAAATATAACACGCCAAAGCGTTCCATATAAAACAAATGTTTTGCTTTGCTTTGCTGTGTTACGCATACGCTATGGTCAATAGCTGTAATAATGTTAAGTCTCATTATTTGGCTGTTACTTAGTACAATGCTGGAAAATAATTATTAAAATTACAAAAAAAAATAAATAAAGAAAAAATATTCAATTGAAGAAAAGTGTGTCACAAGTAGCAAGCAGCACAATTATGCTACAACACTGACTTTCAGCAAAACCTACTGTTAGTCTTTCAGACAGCGCTCATGGTTGTACCATTTGATATTTTAATTACCAGTGACTTATATTACAAGTTAGTTCATAGGTTTTTATTTAAAAAACCATTTCTGTGGTGTTTATAATCAATAACGTTATATATTAGTAACTATTGCAATTATTGGTGTAAATAGGTGGGTGAAATTCTTGTGACTAGCGGCGAGGTGTTCTGGTAGTCTAATAAAAATGCTTAATAGATTTTTTAAAGGTAAATAAACTATTATAATTAAAATACTAGATCTTGTTTAGTTTAGTATCTTAAAAACATTCTAAAACTAATTCAGAGCTTAAAAGTATGTCTTACGCCGTCGGCGCCTGCATCACGAGTTTAGCGACGGCAATAGCCCATCGAGCCAGATTGGCGTAAGCTAAATCATCTCTCCTAGAAGAGAGTAAAATTAGGAAGTGAAGCATTAATTAATTCGCCTTAACTCGTTGAGTTGAGGATTTTAGCAGAAGTGATACGGCTTTTTCTTTCTTTCTATTTTAACATCCTTTCAGGCCCCGTTTACTGCAAAAAAATCGAACCTAGGAACTCTTGCGCCAATCACAAACAGCTATTAAATTATTATTAAACCTAAAAAGAACACAAGGTATTCACAAGCTCCGGTGTTTTATAAAAATGTAAATAAATAATTTCCACGAATAGCAACGAGTAATGAATTATATATTTATACATTTGATAAATTCATAAATATGTTGGTTTTATTCAGTGAATAAACAATATCATACACACATAATATAATATTATTTACACTTTACACGAGTTGTATGTTGAATTAAGTGTAGGACTGCTTCTTGTTTGTCATTGACCCTGTCAAAGTTTTTTTACGTCGTCATATATTCGTGTATCGGAAACCGTAAAATAAAAACTTTTAACCACGTTTAATGTTTAAAAAAATACAGTGTAATATCAGCAAAAAATAAATAATATAACAGTAAGTAAAATTTAATTGACACATAATATTACGAGTAATTTTTATTAATTAAACTAAAATGTTGTTTTTAAATTCCTTACTTATAAGTATGTTTAATAATTTCTACCTTGCTTGAATCGAGGCTGTAAGTATTATACAGTAGGTTGTTAATTTTCTTATGACATCCAGTACCTATGGACGAAACTCATCTATGCAAATAGGTATTATGAAGCCGAAGAGTTTGTTTTTGTTTAATGGCGCTTACCTCAGGAAGGACTGATTCGAATTGATTTTTTTCTGTGTCGGATAGGCCATTTTTCGAGAAAGGCTGTATTACATTACGCTACGGAGCGAGGAAACAGTGGAAAATGTGGAAAATGTGGAAAATTATTCATCTTTGATCGTTCATCGTTGCGTGCGCTGCGAAAACGATTCAAAAAACCAAACAATATGTATAATAAAATAATTCCTCGACAGTATGTCTATCTTTTAGGACTAGCAAGAACGACGGGACGCGGACGAGGCCGTGACTAACAACTAGTGGATATTATAAGCAAAAGTATCTAACTGTTACAACTTCCTAAAATATTCTTGTAACTAATTGATTTAGTGTTGCGATAAGAATTTATTTATAGTTACGTCTAAAACCTAGATAACAGTGTTTAGTTTTGTCACTTAGTTTGCAATCATATGTTTCAATTCTATATTATATAGATTAAGTAATTTAGGATTTTATTTTAGTAGGCTTTACATAGCAAAAGTAGAATCAGAAATCTTTATTATGTGTAATTCAAAAAGCTTAAGAGTTTGTTTGTATGTTTGAACGCGTTAATATCAGGAGCGGGTTCAAATTATTTTTGTGTTGGTTAGAGCAATTATCCAGGAAGACTATAGGATATAAAACATCGCCCTGTGACCAATACAAGCGAAGATACAGCGAGAAATGTGAAAAAAATGGGAAAATTATTTATCATTACGGGTTTTTGCAAAAACGGTTCAAGATACCCAAAAAATGTGTATGAGAGATTGATTTCTCTTTAAATGATCTAAAAAAAAATATGTATGTATGTAACGCTATATGTCAATCTTTTAAGATTAACTTGCAAGAACGACGGGAGGGGACAGCTTCAGTTTTTAAAGGAGTTTGCAAAAACGAATTTGTAAGGAAAATGATTGTTTATCAGGAATGGAAGTAAGGAATTATGAGACATGCTATTGGTAATCCATTTAGGTATAATATGAATTCTATGAAACTGAGATTTAAAAACACATAATTCATGGGTTATATTTTTTCTTACATGGAAGGTGAAATACCTGAGCCATATAACACATCAACGAGATGCGCTGCCGGCCTTTTGGCTTTGGATATCTAAATTCAGAAACTAAAACGAGTATAAACTTCACGGCGTTCCATTTGTGCTTCGTGATTTTATATTCCAGAAATTCCAACATTTGTCAGAAAGATTATAAGTTGATGAGAAGTAGGTATGTTGCATGTGGAACGAACCCACGAGACGGTTATAAGTAATACATTGCTACCATAAGACCAACGAGCCCTTTAAATAAAATACTGTAACGGTTTAAAACGCGATATATTCTTTAAACTTATTTGAAAATGATTTTTAACTTCGGCCCGATGTTTCGGATGCTTTGCAGCAGCTGTGTTCACGGGGAGACAATGCTGCAAAGCATCCGTAACGTCGGGCCGAAGTTAAAAATCATTTTCAAATAAGTTTAACTAATATATCGCGTTTTAAACCGTTAAAGTGTTTTATTTAAATGTGTACTACTCGCGTAAACTATAGACAGTGTTTAACCAACGGGCCTGTCAAACTATACCGTTGTACAATACTTTCCTAAAATAATATGAAAAAGTGACCCGACGGCAATTCAATACCTACTGATAAAACGTGAATGCCAAATTGAATTCTTATGTCTGTGACCGTAAAGGTTCGCCTTTATTATACCTACTCCCGTTATAAAAATAAATTTTATTGACACCACTTGCTAAAACTCTAATGGGATTTTTACAACACTTAATCAATACATTCATTTTAATATTGTTTTTATTGCAGACAAGCACTTGATAGGTGGAGAAATACCCCGGCCATATAATATTTCGAAGATGTGCTGTCGATCTATTGTAAGATGACAATATGTCCCTAGAATTATCATATGCAATCCAACAATGAAATACGCCTACAAAATTCCCAAATTCAAATATGATCTAGAAATTGATTTACAAAACACGTAGCAACTAGCTAATCGAATCCACAACCCGTTGATTGTTAGAAATTGTTACCAATATGCACGAGCCTATTGTAGTGTCACGTTTGATGATGATAATTACCAATTTATTTAATTTGTTTGTAAGGACTTTCGTTTTAATTTAATGGATATGATATACCTACCTATTAACGTTTACTGAAAAATAACAGTGTAAGGGGCCGAATGTTAGAAGAAGCCATTGGCATTTCATATATCCATTGCCTTTGGGATCCTTATAAAAGATTTCAACGATATCTGAGTAAGTGATATTAGTACAAAAACGTTGTGCCCTAATCCTAAACAATGTTGAATTCTTAAAAGTGGAAACATTCTTTTTTAGAGGACGTTAATATAAAATTATTCTAATAAAAAAATTACAATCGAATTATAAGAATGAATACCAATTTCTTTCTAATAATTATAATAAAAACAATATAGGTATAAATTTA
Source organism: Leptosia nina (assembly GCA_963661955.1). NCBI lineage: Eukaryota > Metazoa > Arthropoda > Insecta > Lepidoptera > Pieridae > Leptosia > Leptosia nina. Next base: position 1,215,949 of record CAVLEF010000279.1, read on the forward strand.
ACATATATAAACTTATATCTTTAAATAACAAAATTGTGAATTAAAATGTACCTACTTTAAGGTACTAAGTTCTCTTTAGACACATTCTAAAAACCTAAGTATGTGTTGACAGGTGGAGGTCATTGTCATTTTATATTGATCGTGCAGAAGTTAACAAATAATTGTAACACAATAACTAATTCGTTCCTTTAATAAGTTGCAAATTTATATATATATATAACAAAACTTCTGACTTAGGTTGATACCTATATGTTTGTACCGATATGTTTGCTAAATAACTTAAAATTAATAAGCAACTAAATAGATAGCTAAATATTTACTTAGGACAATAACTATGAACTTTAAATAGTCAATATTAATTTCAACTATATTTCTTACTGCGGAGTTTCAGTCATACATTAAATTAAAGGAGAATATAACATGTTTTATTAGAAAAAATTGAATTTAAGAAAAATAATAAATAATTCACTGTACACTATAAAAATGACGTAAGAAAATAAACACTCGATCTTTAAACTGACGTTTGACGTGATAATTTCGTCAGTGTTCCAAATTTAAAATGGCTTACCCAGTGCATCGCTCCCCTCTCTTCGTACACTCCCATCTGGGGGTCAATTTTTCCGTTTTCTATTTTCGAACGTATGGGCCTCTGCCCCACAAACACTGCGGCACTCACACGCGATACATAACCGTCCGCTATGCGCCGCGGCCGACGACAAACTGTAGTCTCGTCCGCTGTGGCAGTGGGAAGGTGGGTTTGGCCCCGCCCATTCCCGCCCACGACACGGCGAGCGAAAAAAAAGCGAATTTTTCTTTTTTTACGAAACTCGGCTATTGAATTTTTTGTCGCGACTTTTTTTCATTTGCAATATTGCAACGAATTGCGCCCGAGTGGCTCTTTGGGAATGCTTTTTCGACGAGTGATATGTTTGAATGGCAGTTCGGAGTATACTGATCGTAAGCTTTATTCAAATGTTCAGATAACAAGTGGGAACAATGTGCGGGGAATGACGGAATCCGCTTGATATCGTGTTATATCTGCCTCTCACTTACAGGTACTTATTTGTTGATTATTAGTTACAGAGGGATCAATCCATGCACAACCAAACTAAAATCCCATATCATGCCTAAAGTACGGAGCTTAATTTTATAATAAATAATTTCGTAAATAGTATATAACACTGAAGCTAATAAATTTTTAAACGTACAGAATAATTGTTAAATATAGATTTATAATCAAAAGAGTACCTTCTGACTAAAAACTAGTTTTATAAAAGAGACGTTAGGAACTTAGTATTACTAACATTCAATCCTTTCTCTATAATCTTTACCCCCCCCCCCCCCCTCCCGGAACTCATTTATCATTTTCGACGAAAGTAAAGTAGGAATGAAATTCTTATTGCAATCTTGCTGCTACTCGCATTCAAAAATCTACAAAGCTTACTGAAGCCAAAACTAGTGTTTCTTTGATCGCAAACCGGTTACGACTTTTCTTCTCCTAGCTATGTAGGTATGCTAGTAGGTAAGTATATATTAAAACTATAGGTCAACTTTTTTGTAAATTTCGAATACACCTACTTAGGTAAATAAAAGAAATGCTCAGTTCAAATAAAACATTTTGATAAGTTTCATTTTTTTTATTATTTAAGTAAATCTTTAAGTTCCTAAATTTTTAAGCTTGAAAGACTTGCAACCGCGATTAGCAACACTTGAACCTGTAACAAAAAATGTTTATTAAATTTGTTTTAATATATATTAACACAAATGAAATACTTTTCTGTCTCCCAAGGATTTAAAGCCTCTCTCTAACAATATCGCTAACGTAATGCGCTAAACCTGACAGAAAAGTTCTTTTAAACGTGTCTGTCGCGGAGACAGACACGTTTAAAAGAACACATTTCAGATTATAGTGAATAGGAAAATATATATAAAACTCTATAAAAAAATCTTTTATGTCCGATTTTAATCACTTATCTCGGTGTAAAAAAGAGACAAATACACACATTTTAACATTTATATTCTTTCTGTGGCTTTACGCTACAATAGTCGTTGTTAGTATGCATTTTTTTTTCTCTTTCTCAGATATGTTCGTCGTTCAATAACAATAGCTTTTTTGATCAGCTTCAACCACGTGTCGCCATCTAGCTATACTTTTACGAACTACCAACGCTGTGAGCTCAACTCGTTAAATATCGTTTATACCCGACTATGGAAAGACGAAGGGAAGTATGTTTGCCAGTAAAATGAGGGGCTAGTAAGGATTTTAAAAATTCTTTATAACGACCAACTCTTAAGACGAGAATGTTATAGATAATTTGTAATTATAGAGTAACTACCTCATCCAGAAAAGGTTCTGCCATATTCCATATTCTTACAATTACATTGATTAGGTACCATAAAAACGGTTCTTAACTATAACTCCTATCAACTACTCGCGTTCAACTAGCACAAAAATAAATTTTCAATTCGAACCAGTAGATAGTTCCGGAGATTAGCGCATTTCAACAAACAAACTCTTCAACTTTATAAAGATTGTATTTTTATACTAAGTGTACACTTCAGTGCAGTTCGAACACCGAATCGAATTGCAAAGTCGGTTGCTGTAAACATTACAATGAATGTAGTAAAGACAATAGTACTCTACCATCCCATACAACAATGTGCGCTTTGGTCGTTTGGTAAGGATAGTACGCCTTGTCGGTTCCCGTTTGATTCTCCTCGTGAGGTAAAAGCCAACATCGCGTCCAAGGGCTACTCATCAAACAATACTTGGCGCAGTCTTGGCTCGGCAACCTATCGGTTTTATAGTGCAGCCATCCGAACCACTCAGCAGTTACCTAAGAAACGAAATATAGGCTCCATGAAATATCTAATTCATTTTCGGGGAATCGTAATCGTAAAATTTAAATTGTCTCAAAAGGCGTATTATTGTCTGAACGATTTCTTTAATGACAAGACTGCCTGGCAGTAATATGAAGTGCTCCCTAAGTTAATAAATTCACAATGTATTAGTTTATAAGACAAGTTTAAAAAAGCCGGACTGAGTTTCTTGGGTGTTCTTCTCAGTTGTGTGTTGCTCTTTTGAACACTATGTATAATCACGACGAACAGACAGACAAACGATAAAAAAAAACGACGAATCTAAATATTTTTTTAAATTTTAAAGAGAATACAGTATATTTTACGAGAAATTCGTTTACAATACAACAATTAAGAGTTTAAAATATACGGAGCCTTGCCGTTAAATGGTCAAGTCCACAAATTAAACTTGACGGGCTTTAGACCAACAATGGTAGAAATGTATGTCTAATACTCAACGGGTCGTGGGTTGGATCCCCTCCGAGTCTAGTATGTTAATAATCAATTTATAATTCTGAAACATGTTGGATTTCATCTGCAAATCTGAATGTTAGATGGTTATGGAAGTTTAACTAATATATCGCGTTTGAAACCGTTAAAGTGTTTTATTTAAATGTGTACTGTTCGCGTAAACTATAGACAGTATTTACCTGACTAGCGTCATAATCCCACTTCACATTGGGATTGTACTCCACCCACCTGCTACGGCATATCATGTACAAGGTGTTCTCATAATATTTATTGCCAAATGCATCGGTGCCGATTAGTTTTCCTTCCTAAAACAATACTAGTTTGCTGTACACACGTTTTTAAATTAAAGTGTAAGTAGCGCGCACACTATAATACTCGTAGATACCTACATTCTGTATTCGAAACTCCAAAAAATACATCACAGCTTTATAATATATTGATCAGTTATTTATTCATAGTGTTTAAGATGAAATCTATAACATCACGAAGCAATTCCCTTGCAGGCGCTGCGAAAACGGTTTCACATACCCAAAAAATATGATTGATTCCTCTTTAAATTATGTTAAAAAATCCCCGTCTGTATCTTTAAAGATTAACTTGCAAGAACGACAGGACACGAATTTCTATAGATCTATAGTAATCGAGTACTAAATATAGCCTATGTTACTCAGTGATAATGTAGCTTTCTAAAAAAAAAAAGAATTATTAAAATCGGTCCAGTACTTTTTGAGTTTATCCGTTACATACAAAAATACAAATCTTTCCTCTTTATAATATTAGTATAGGTTATATGAGGTTTGCAAAAACAAATTTTGATTCTACGCGGACGAAGTCGCGGGCACAGCCAGTAAATTGATATATATTAAATAAAACACTTTAACGGTTTAAAACGCGATATATTAGTTAAACTTATTTGAAAATGATTTTTAACTTCGGCCGACGTTTCGGATGCTCGTCGGGCCGAAGTTAAAAATCATTTTCAAATAAGTTTAACTAATATATCGCATTTTAAACCGTTAAAGTGTTTTATTTAAATGTGTACTACTCGCGTAAACTATAGACAGTATTTGATATATATTATTTATTATTAGTGATGTGTGTTACATCTAACACTAACTTTACTACTTTTTTTTTAGTTAATGAACGATGGTTTTTAACTAAAATAAACGTAAAGTGAAAGCCCGTTTGCCCCTCGTGGGGCATGGCGAACACATTTCTATGTCCGTTTCACTGATCCGTTCTTTTAACGGGCAAGTAGTTGAGCAGACTTCTGTGCCCTGTCCGACTTAAACAATTTTCTGTTTCACTGGGATTCGAACTCAGGACCTGTCGCGTTTACACAATGCTAGGTAATACATACGTTTAACCATTTGTCTATAGAAGCGGTCAGGAAAAAAATCGTAGGATGCTTAATTCTCAGAATACAGCGCTTTGATCTTAAACTATTTATTAGATAATAGAACTTAGTGACGATTATATTACGATATGGATATGGTAATTCAATAAATATTTAAACCTATGTACTTATGTTACCTATTTCTTTAACTGCTATGTTTAAGGGAAAGTAACTATACGTTACGCCTAGTTAAGTCCTTTCCGAGATTAGCGTTAGGTACAGACAAGCTATTTCTTTCACTTTATGTTAGTACCTTCAATGTGTCCGTCCGCCACAACTTGATGATTGAACCAAATGGTCCACCATTTTGCGATATTATTCTTATCAAACGGAACCATTTGTCCAGAGCCAAATATTGAAATACCATTATCAAATTGTGGTCACTATGACTAATAAAATAGTTAAATTTTTTTGGGTATTTCCGAGACAGCGTCATTTATTTTTCGTAACAAGTACTTAGGATGACGTAAAAAGGTCAAATATACACAGATCTAAATATGTCAGTAGTTAAAGCAAGTAGTACTCATTCAAGTAAAACCCTTTAACGGTTTAAAACGCGAAAGCCATAAGTTAACTTATTTTTTAAATTTTCCAATAGTCAACTTAAAGTATAAAACACTGTTACCGGTTTTAATCGCGAAATTAATTAACTCATTTTTTATTTAATTTAACTAGGCAGGACTTTTCGGATGCTTTGCAGCAGTCGTGATCACGCGGGAAATATTGTTGTTTAAAAATATTTCGCATTTTAAACCGTTAAAAACGTTTATTTTAAATTAACAGAGTCCCTTTTCTATGTAACATGTTTAAATTCTGGTACAATACGGTAGGTAGTACCGGCTCTAGAGCTGTTTAAAAAAAATGCGTTAAAAGTGAGAGTTTCAGGTGGATTATCGAGGAAGTATCAATGGTTGCGGTCGGGCAGAGCACAGAAGTCAGTTCGAGTGTTAATAATTTCGATCTCTGAAACGTCTGTGTATGTTCGCCCTATGCCGAACTTGATAATTTAATAGGAGTACCATTTCAAAACGTTTTTTATCAGAAACTAGCTGTGCCTGCGACTACGTCCGCGTTTAATATTTTGGTCATCATCATATCATTTATTTTTGCAAACCTCTTCAGCTTTATCAGTTGTAGCTTGTACCCACGACGCCGCCCGCGTTCCATCGCATCGTCTTCGCCAGTTAATGCAAGTTATATGCCAATTTTTCAAGATAAAACATTTTTTTAGGATTTTTCAAAGAGAAATCATTCTTTCGTACATATTTTTTAGTTTCTTGAAACCCATTTCGCGCCACACGCTACGGAATCCCCCCAAATATTTTCCCAGATTTTTTATACATTTTCCACTTTCTCTTCGCTCCTCTCTCTGCTTTAATCGATAAATGGTGTATCCATCACAAAAATCATTTTTTCAATTCGAATCAGTAGTTTCTGAGCTTAGCGCATGCAAAATAGATGGACAAGGAAGGTAAATCAAACGACACTTGTAGTATTTTTTATAATCTTGAAGATTTTACTGTGAAACGGTTTAAAGCCATACAGATGATAATGGTGAAGCCGATACTATGGCAAATTATCATATGTTATGGCTATATACATTTAATGTTAAACTTATACAACAAATACTACATATTTATTATAATCTAATAATATTTTGAATCAAAGAGTGCATAGTTTTTATTAAAAGAAACATTGTTTTCTATGTTCAATTTATTTCTATGTTTGCAAAATGTCGTGTGTAAAACACACACGTGGGCCGTTTCTCTATTGACGTTATATTACTCAAATAATGATTAAAGGTGATATAGTACTAACGATATGAAACTATGAAAATTCTAATCTATATCGACGTGGTCGTGTCTATTAAACAATTCTACATAAATCCTGATAGAAAGATTATCTAACATACTAAGTAGTTGTGTAATAAACTCGGCGGGCGATTCTCGAAAAGGGAAAACAGACCAGTCACAAATTATACCAGATCCATGGTAGTACATAGCGATAAAGTCGTCACAGATTTATATGAAAGTGGTGACAGATGTCAACAAAACCCCGTTTTGAGAATCGCCCACCTCACTTATCCAAATATTTTAATTTCCCCGTATATCACACTGCGTACATTATTGTGCTTAAGTGTAACTTAATCAATGTTTTTGGCTCGACAAGTAAAAAAAAGTTTTAGAAAAATTTATTCTTGTTTTAACCAACGAAGGTTATTGAAATCCGGCGTCCCCCCCCCCCCCTTGGGGCAGGGGACGAACACATTTATGTGTCCGTTTCACTGATCGGTTCTTTTACAGGATCAGACTTTTGTGCCCTGCCCGAACGAAACAATCTATTCTTTCTTTGGGATTCGCGGTTAACGCAAAGCCAGGAGGCGATCTAATTTTTTTTACCCTGTTAGCTGAAATTAAGCTGAATTTAGTATTCAAATAAAACCCTTAACGGTTTAAAACGCGATATATTTCTCCCAGTGACCACGGCTGATGCAAAACATCCGAAACGTCGGGCCGAAGTTAAAAATCATTTCCAAATAAGTTTAACTAATACATCGCGTTTTAAACCGATAAAGTGTTTTATTTATATGTGCACTACTCGCGACAGTACTAAATTTAGTACTTCAAATTACCCAATATGACAGTGGTCTAGCCCCCTGCCCCGCCCTAAAATATAATGTATATTTACCCCTAATTACAACGTCTCATCCCGACAAAAACATTAACTATTTACCACTATTCAAAATACATGTACGTAATTATTTTTAACATCACTATTTATAACAAATCATTAATGAAATGATTTATAAAACAACCCGTTAAATTAAATTGCAGCCCTATAAATATATAACACCAAAAAAATCGATACAAAAATATATGTTTAAGTACATAACTAGAGGAAGACAAAATTAAAGTACGTGTTATGTTATTATTATTGTTCTATTTGTAATGATTTGGCACAATTTTTAACGGATCAAAACGCAAACGGTAAAGGGTATTTAATCACTCGTTCCGAAATCTTTTCAGCAGACTAGGGCCATGATTACTGAATATGTTGCGTTTAAACCCGTTTTATTTTCGTTTTCGAAGTGAGTTTATGGTATTTATTTTTTCTTAAACAGAGGGGTAACACTGTTATGGTCAATTATATCTTTAAAATTAAACTAGGGAATTGATTTCAGTTCTAGTGCGTATACGACTTGAAGATTGTATTATTTATTTGATCAAACAAATATGAAAAACAGAACAAATCCAACGAAATGTACTTAACTTAATTAAGTAATCGTTGTAAGTAGATAAATTTCCAATTGGTTTTATAATAACTGTACACATTTAAATAAAACACTTTAACGGTTTAAAACGCGATATATTAGTTAAACTTATTTGGGAATGATTTTTAACTTAGGCCCGACGTTTCGGATGCTTTGCAAATAAGTTCAACTAATATATCGCGTGTTAAACCGTTAAAGTGTTTTATTTGAATGTGTACTACTCGCGTAAACTATAGACAGTATTCAAAATGTGCTTTTAATTGTTTCACATTTTAACTTAATATGAACTAAAAATCTATTTAAATAGAAAACTAATCCATATCACGGACGGGACTCGAACCTAAGCACAAAATTACGTGCGCTTCTCTTTACACGATACCTCAATTGTTTTAAAGCACAGTTTTTTTTTTTTAATTGATTGGATAGTGGGAATCAAACCTACGACCCGTTGATTACTAAGCATCAAGTAACACGAACCAGTCCTTTGAAAGAGTCCCGACCGTCTTATAATATGTGTTCAATCGAAATAGTTACTGAACCACGTTTAAGCTACTAAGTAAAGTTTTAATTGTGAACCAGCACGAATTAAGTACAGACTAAATAAATACATCCTATTCTAAAACTAAGACATAAAATAGAGTAATGGGATACGCGAATAAATAAAGCCCGGTCTCCATAATGTTTCAGGCCAAAAATAGACATTAAAAGTACATTTAAGTAGCGTTATTGAAATGTTTGTTACACATATAGTTGTTTGACGATATTCGGAGCTTATACTTTTAAAGTCCGTTTGTGGCCTGAAATGGGCGTTACATATTTTCCAGAATCTTGGTTACTCAATTATAACTGTAACATACCTTTCTTAGCCTATAACGTTCGTTAAAAGTGCCTACTTGTCGGGTATGTATTGATTCGAATTGAAAAAAATATTCAATATTAATAATTCGAGATATAGAGTTAAGATACTATAATACTTACATAATTTTAGGTGTTAGGGACAATCAAAGAAACTATAAAATATAATTTTAAGATGATACAAGGGGCCGTAAGAGTTGACTCGTCCATTTTAATCTTGCATTATACTCATTGTAACAACATTATTTTCAAAAACAAACATCTATTTCCATCAAATTTACAATTCATATTTTCACACAAAAATATCGCCAAATGACAACACACACTTGGCAGTTTGAAAAATTTAAAAAGTTCTCACACCTAAACGACTCGACTGTTTTTAATGAAACTTTGCTAGTATAACTTCAATAAAAATAAATGTGACTAATTTAACCGCTAACGGCACCTTGTATAAAGCTTAATTCTATCTTTTGCTGGATCTGAATTTTGTAAGAAACATTTTGGAATGTTTATTGCGCTTGACGTATGCTTCGTTACGAATTAACATTACTTTTAACGGCATTATATTTTTATTAACTCCTCAAATTAACAATAATAATTAAGGCGGTTAAAATGTAGTTTTTTAACGGTTTAAAACGTACAGAAAATAAACGAATTTTTAAGTACGACTCGTAGTATCAAGGAGACTGAGAGAGAGCATAGAGGGCGCCCCTAAAGTTTAATCTGCTACGCTAGCGCCATCTATGTCACCAATTGGGAAACTTGAGTAAGTAAGATAAGTGGAACTAAGAGAAAAGATATTAACTATACCTATAAAGGTTTACCAACTTCAAATATTTGTTAGTTAATCACGCAACGACGTTTGAATTTTTACTAAGTGTGTGAAGAGCCATAGGTACCGGTCGGCGGTCTATATTCTTCTGGCAACGCCTTCACCTGTTTCTTAGTAAACGCGTACTTCTTAACACCTATGTTTTTATATGTGTTCTCACGGCGGCAGCCCTCGCTGTAAACAAATTTAAGATATGTTATTTCAGATAAATAAGCCTACTATTTATTTATTAACACCTTATTCCACAAAAATTAAAAAAAAATCATTCGAAACTGATATACTAAAAATATGTACGGCGGCCTTATCACAAGCAAGCAATCTCTTCCAGGCAACCCACAATGAAAGAAGAAAAAGGTCATGGAAAAACAAGATGTGCAATGAGGGGAAAATATAGATAGTGAGCAATGCCAGAAAACCAGAAAATGCTTCTAAAGAACTTTTATTTCGTTTAAAACGCGATATATATTAGTTAAACTTATTTGAAAATAATTTTACTACTGCCCGACGTTTCGGGCTTGGTAATGGTACTGTATCTAATGATCAACGGGTCATGGGTTTGATCCCCACCATGGACCCGGTGGGGATCAAACCTTCTTCAAATTTTACAATTTTTCAGATTCTCATCCATTTAATATTCAGATTTCCAGACTTTGTCTGGAAATAATATCAATGATTCCGGAAATATCCAATTTGTCTGGAAACCTGGATATTAAATGGGCGGTAGGAATATAGAAATTCCGTTCGGGTCAATAACCACTCTGTCTGTGGATTTCCGAATATCTAAAGCCGAAATAGGTCGACAGTGCACTTTGTTTAGATGCTATATGCATCCCCCATATCACCCCATATTACCTACCATCAATTGAACTCCCACGTCATGCCTGTCCTCCCCTATCATAAAAAATAAATAAATGTGTACGCAAGTAGCGTAAACTACAGACCGTATTTAACGCAATAGTTACCTCCTCATAACGTCTAAAGCTTTTTTCATTTCGTGCTCAGCTAAATGGTATTCCGCTGAGAGGATCGAACATTGCTCCAGGGTCACTGACATTCCGGTTCTGTCTTTGGCACTTTTACACGACGTGAAACGGATACCTAGAAATATAGAACATGCTTTTTACTTCTATACTAATATAAAGATTGAATTGAAAACTCGGGCAGGACTTGAACCGGCATCGGAAGTATATGTCCGTTTATTCGGAAAGTGTATTTCTAGTGTGTGAATTCCATATCCCGCTAAATGGGGGCATAGGACAGAAACATTACAGTGCCCATATCAAAGATCGTTTGAATTACAACTTCATATGATCAGCTGTATTGCCCGAGACCAGACCAATATCATCATTTATGATAATATAGTGTAAATAAAACAAGTTTAAAATTAAAAATTGCATCTTGAATATAGTACAAATATTTAAATAATACACTTTAACGGTTTAAAACGCGATATACTAGTTAAACTTATTCGAAAATGTATTTTTAACTTCGGCCCGACGTTACGGATGCTTTGCAGCAGCCATGGTTACGGGGAGACACGTGGAGACGGGCCGAAGTTAAAAATAATTTACAAATAAGTTTAACTAATAAATATCGCGTTTTAAACCGTTAAAGTGTTTGTTTAATTGTGTACCACTCGCGTAAACTACAGACAGTATTCAATTAACATCTTACCATTCATATGTCGTGTCGCTAACGCGGCTAAATGTAATACTTCTATGTTTTTTGGCACTTTCTTTTGCACTGCTTTCTTCAAATTCTCCATAACTTCCTCTAGGGGTTTTATCCTGGACGACGCTGAAACACAAAAGACGTTTCTATAGCAATAATTTCAATTTCGATTCAACAATGTTTAATAGAAATGTAATGTTTAAATGTAACGGTTTAAAACGCGAAATAACTTAGCTAAACTTGTTTACAAATTATATTGATCTTCGGCTCGACGTTTTGGACGATTTGCAGCCGTGGTCATGGGCAGACTAGCCGCCTCGTCGACATTTAACTAACAGTATTTTATGTATATTGCGGTCAGCTTTGACTCGTTGTGGTCAAGTCTTTACCAGCCTGCATGCTACTAGTTTTTTGAATTAGCTTTACATTATAGCGATACGTCGCAATTTTGAGAACCTTATTGCGTTAATATCGAAATACTTATAGTGGACACAAATACATTCTCTGGGACAAAAGTTAAAATATGTAAGCGCTGTAAACATATTTTATTTTTTCTAACTTGGCAATTTTGGTAAACATAGACAATTAGCATAAAATCGTGATTTTCTCACAAGGTTTACATTGACTTATACTAACAACACTTTGAGATACTGAATTTAATATTAAACTAATGATATTTCATTACCGCTGTGTAATCTGTAGAATCAACATCACTCTATAAAACTAATTATCTATGGTATGAAGTCGGCAATATTGGTTGTGGTCTTTTGCGAAGTTATAAAAAATGCAATCATTAACTATACTTTGGAAAATTATTGAAATAATTTTTTTCCCAAAACTCCCTCGAAATTACCATACACGGTTCTAGTCAACTATAGTCTCCGAGGAGGTTGTAGTACGTCTCCACGTCACCATTGCCCGACGTGGGCGTGCATTGTTAATACATCTAACACACATTTACCTCTATTCGCTCCAGAATAGTCAGCTGGGAAGATTTTCGTGTACTTGTGGTAGTACTTATTCAACCTGTCTAGATTATCGTTGTTGGAATGGTACTGCGGTGTCGTCTCACCGAGGGCTTCTGCTAATGTAGCCTTTTCGTTTATCCCGATGTTGAACAAGACCGCCGTTATTGTGAAACACAAATGCTGAAAATATATATCTATGGTAGAGAACACAAAGGAATATGGTTTAAAATACTTCAATAACAACATACCTATATAAAGAAACCACGTTAACGGTTTAAAACGCGATATATTAGTTAAACTTATTTAAAAATGATTTTTAACTTCGGCCCGACGTTTCGGATGCTTTGCAGCAACCGTGGTAGCCGTGGTCGCGGGGAAACGTCGGGCCGAAGTGAAAAATTATTTTCAAACAAGTTTAACTAATATATCGCGTTTTAAACCGTTAAAGTGTTTTATTTAAACATGACTTTTGTTAATAGCAATACAAGGTGGGGAGGTAATTGTACTTAGATAAACCTCACCTCTTTTTTGGTAAACTTCGAGTAGAGCGAATCAGACACCGGTATACTGACAGTCAAGTTACCTCTAGAACCAGATACGTGAGGCAGCGCTGTGTTACTGAAAATTAAGTGTTTGGAAATGTTAATACAAAAAAATTAAATGTAGGTCAATTCAAGTCAATCATTTTTATATAGAGCAGGGGAAAACGCTGCTTACCCGTGAGAAAAGGAACACAATTGTATGTCCGTTTCACAGATCCATTTTTATTTATAGTTAATAAGTTCGTCACTCGTCTGAGCCCTGCTCGAACGAAACAAATGATTGTTCCCGCTTGATTCGAACTCAGGAATCGTGTTCCAATGCTAGGCAACACACTTGAGAATCAAATTGATTTATTCAAAACAACATAATTGTTATAGTTCTTCATATTGTTGGTTCGTTGTTTACTCCCTTCATAGTAATTGTGGGTATTTTGTCCATTTTTTTACATTTTATAAGATGTTTTTTTTTTGATAAAAAATTTCAATCCTGGTTAATTACTACCATTACTTAAATATACTACATTTTGCATTTTAAACTATTAAAGGCGTTTTAGTCTCATTAATGTAATTACTAACATTTCTTTTTGACTTTGTACTTATTAACTTAAAATATAAATTACTTCCCCTAGCAATTGTGTTCTCAGGCTTTCGAATGCATATACAAAATTTCATCAAAGTCTGTTGATCCGTTTTGGAGAAGAACACATACAAACACTGTACCAGGAGTCTTTTATATATATATTAGATAAATTTCAACTACTAACCTATGTCCCACTTTGTTCAACGTGAATAGTACCGTCTGCAAATCCTCAACAGCTACAACCATATCTCCCCACATGGCTTTTTCAGTGGAATAGAGACTCAAAAGCCCCTCGAAGCCACACAGAGGCCCGAGGTCGGAGCTCAGCAACTTCACGACTATGTCGTGTGGTACAGAATTGAACCAACATAGTAAGCCGGAAGTTGTTGTGGCCAACTGAAATACAGTTATAGGAAATTGAATTATTAAAAATCAATTTAGATTGATAAAGTCGATGTCACGGGCTTTGAACTAATATGCGGCTGCTAGAGGCAGAGTGGCCTAACAACAACATGATTTTTAACAATGCGGAAAATAAAAATGCGCAATTAACTTAGGCGAAAATTAATTTGTACTATTATTTGTGTAAGAATTATGTTAACAATTTTCGGTCACTGTGCTCTTTTAGATTAACATTTTTAGACTATCTAATATATAAAATTCTCGTGTCACAGTTGCCATACTCCTCCGAAACGGCTTGACCGATTTTGATGAAGTTTTTTGTGCTTATCCGGTATCTGTGAGAATCGGCCAACATCTATTTTTAATCCCCCTAAATGTTAGGGGTAGTCCACCCCTAAATTTTTTTTAGACAAAATTTTTAATTTCTATTTTTTTATGATACAACATACAAAATTACATACAATCCTCAATTTTCACCCATTTTTTTTTAATAGCCATTTTAGTAAACAAATTAAGCATAAATATATATTATTAAGTAAGCTATTTTTTGTCTACACTAGAAATGACTAGGAAATTATTTATTTATATGGCAAAACAACGTTTGCCGGGTCAGCTATTAAAAATATAAACAACTCCAGACTTAAAATTTCGGCTAGGCTACTCTGCCTCTAGCGGCCTCATATATCAAATTTTAACACCGTAACTCTCTTAAATATATATCGAAGATTCGGTAACCTTCTAGGTCCTTGGTCTAATGGTAGTATTGCACAGATGAAAAATTTTTCGCTTTCAATCCAAAATAGAATGACAGAGTATCCCATTTCACATTCCATCAAGAGAACTCAATGCTGGTCTGTGCTCTGTCACAACAAAGCTTCGATACCCATCATATACAGAATGCTTGCACAATCTATTTAAGCCTACGTCTATGAATTTCGACATGGTAAAAACATCAAATTCGGTCTACCTCAGAAAACGTAGATACAAAAGCTATTCAGTCTGTGGATTTCCGTAAATCTAAATCAAAAAGAGATTGGCAGCGCATCGCATTTCACCTTCCATCAAGTTCTGTATAGCTCACAAAACGCGTTATTAAACATCAAAGCTGTGGATTTTTAAGCAACAATAAATCGACAACATGCCTGCCCCTACTGTCTATAACTTAAACATGATAATCACCGCTTGAGAAAAGCACGTGTCTCGTCTCGTCTGAAGCGCAGCGTGGTCCCTCGCCCACGCGGGCGACTCGCACCTAAGCCGCAGGGCTGCATGCGAGATTCGCGCCCAATGTGTTAACGATTCAGCCTTGATTTTGAAATTCTCCGTTAGCGCTCTCAGCGTATCTAAATCTTGCTCTGACGGCTCTGTAAACAATATATATCGTAGAGTATTTTTTATTAAATATTGTCTGTTGTGTACGCGAGTAGTACACATCTAAATAAAACACTTTAACGGTTTAAAACGCTATATATATTAGTTAGAATTATTTGAGAGTTCTTTCAACTACTACCCCGCGTTTCGGATGCTCCGCAGCAGCTTTTGCGTGGTCACGGGGAGGCTAAAGATATTTGGCGGACAATGACACATATGGCGTTTTAAATGTTAAAAATGTTTTATTTAAATGTATTTTTCCTTACTTGGAAAAAAACCACAACAAATATGGCTGATTTCAAACAATAATAAATGTCAAATTAGAAATTATAATCTGTCCACTATCGTAAATTAATTTTTTAAGATGAAATTTTGGTTTTTATTAAGTGAATTTAAGATACTTCCTTAGTTGAATATATAATCCAGTGTCTCGAAGTATGTTTAGTGTAAATCAATGTAAACCTTGTGAGAAAATCATGATTTCATGTATAGTAAATTACACTATAAGTTATGTTTTATGTGAGCCAGTTCTCCCCTTAAATATTATCAACCCTATAGTATAATAATGGTCAAGCGCAAGGTATTGGCTTTTTATATAATTTCTAGACGTTTTCTTCCACTTATTAATGCCCTACACCCCTTTTAAAAATCGAAATGAATATAAACAAGTATATACACATAGTGGACCAGTGGCACAGTGGAATCCCACCTTCCATAAGTGAAAATGCGGCAAACATATTTCTGTGTCTGTTTCGATCAGACTGCTTTAATTAAATCGTAGAATAAAATGCCAAAGTGTAGCCCACCTTTATTAGAATCAATAATCTTAACAACAGCTTCGATGACAGTTGCCAAGCTGGCTTCGAAATTGACACCAAAATCCTCCAAATATGTCAAGTTAGTTTTCCTCGTCGCGGAGTCGACTTGTCCAATACTCGGAAGAGTTGACTCTCGTTTCCCGTTTGATGACTGGAATATAACATTATTTATTTTATTAAAGTGCTAATGCATTTCTATTCTATTATCTATATTGAATGGACAAAAAGGTGTCTAATTTTTGGACTTCAAGTAATATGACACGATGAGAACATAGCTTATTAGAAAAAGCTTAGATTGTCTTGATTGTTCAATTTAATTCGAATAATTTTTAATAAGAACAAATATATAATAGCAAATTTATTTTTTTAATTACAGCCGCTAGCCGCTCGCCAGTATTACATCTTGTTAGGTAACAAAGTAGTCACAACAGGAGATCAAATTTAAAAACCATTTTTTCATTGTACTCTGGTGAACATCAATATAAGTTTTAAAAGATTACCGAGAAAGAGAACCGATAAGAACTTGACTTCAGTTTTTATCGGCAAACTCCCATTTCAACTTTATGTACATGGATTTTTATTAAATCTGTATATTTTAACGCAAAGCATAGCAAAAGCATATGAAATGGCATTGCTTACAATACTACGTAACGACGCAAAAGTATACAAAACCAAAACCACAATTAGTTGAAGAGAAACAGGAAAAGAATCAATGGAGACGCAAAGGAGTTACGATACATAATTTGTTTGTGTAAATCAAAACAGGAAACAAGTAAGAATTGATAAAACGCGAGCAAAGCGCACGATTAATTTGATATTTATTTATTTATGTTACACCGCATAGCAAAATATCTACAACTGCATTATTGGTCTAATGGTAGTTGTTTTGTGGTCCGAGGCAACTCGGAGTCCACGTCAAATTGTCAGTCGCGATTTTACAATTAGTCGCTTAGCTTTTAAAACTTTTAATATCATATGATAGGGCCACCTGTACCCAGTAGTGGGATAATAGGTTGAAATGATTATTAGGCTGCTGGAGGCAGAGTGGCCTATTAACAAAAAACATGATCAATAAATAAAAATGCGCAATTAACTTAGGCGAAAATTAATTTGTACTATTATTTGTGTAAGAATTACGTTATCCATTTTCGGTCACTGTGCTCTTGTAGATTAACATAAAAATGCAGTTAGGCTACTCTGCCTCTAGCGGCCTTACATTATATATTGAAACAATGGCTTAGTAAAACAAGCCTGGATAACTGAAAATCACTTCAAGATTAAAGTAATTCAGATCAACAAGATGAGAAAAAAGCATCGTCAATAAGTACCAATTAAATACGCTACAGTTATTATACAGTGTTCTTAATAAACATGTTTGTAATCTCTGAAAATTTTAATATATTTCACATGTTATTTCACACGATGGAGTTATATAAATTAAAAATCTATTTAGATGGACCAAAAAATACAACCCCCCCCCCCCCCCCCCCCCCCCCCCCTCCCCTGAACCGACAACCGCAGCGTTCCAACTAAGGATCAATTAAGGACACCGTAGCTCAATTGCTTATAACAGCAGCAGCCATGTCGTTAATTTTTTCAATCTAAATATATTTTTATTTTATGTTTGCAACCCCTGAAGGCGTGTGATTTCAAACTCCTTAATACATAAAAATGTTTACCTTCCTCCTATCACTTCCACATAAGCTCTCCATAAGACACCTGTACGACACCTGTTCCAATGACGACGCATTCTTGAAGTCATGCCTCAAGCTACCATGCCTCGGTCTATTCGAATCGAACGATGAATTCGGCAAATCGTTCAATTTAGTTTTGAACGGCGAGCGAACCGATCGGAACGAATGATTGAGTTGCTGCCGTTCTTCGCTATTGAAGTAATTGTTGTGGAACTGAAGATCGGTCGACTCGAGGATGTTCCGTATCGACTCTTGGGTTTTGGAGCAACGGTTGTGGCACATGTTTGGTACGCTGGCTGATAGAGATGGAGCATCAACAGTGGGCGTTGTTTCTTTGGAACTAGAACTCGATGATGCGAGTGTATCACAATCTGAGCCAACATCGAACATGCTCAACTGCTCGGTCAGTTGCATTATTGTTGAGATCGTCTGTAATACCAATATAATAATGTATACTAATATATCAAGCTGAAGTGTTTGTTTGAACGCTCTAATCTCAATCGCAAAATTTTCATTTTGAACCAGTAGTCAAATTGAAAAAATATTTTCGTGTTAAATAGACCATTTATCGAGGAAGGTTGCAGATTATACAACATAACGCTTTGGCTAATAGGCGCGAAGAAACTGCGGGAGATGTAGAATAAACGGATAAAATTATTCATCGTGCCCTACGCTTACGTAGTAACTTATTACAATCACATCCGTGTCACCTCATTGGAGTTGCTTCCTGATCGATTTTTTGTTCGAAATTCGAATTCAGAACCTTGCACTTGCCGATGTTTAAAATGGGGCGACAGTAGCCAAATGATTATAAGAAATTTATTTATATTAGATAATATTTACCAAGCTTACAACAAAATGATCCTCACCCGATTTTCATTATCTTCGTTACAATTATGTTTGGGCCAACCGATGATGGCTAGCGATTCCTCAATCACACCAGGTTCCCACAATGTCATCATCCCTTTTGTTTTCGTTTTTATCACTGCAAATTAATTTAAAAACATATATCACAAAAGAAACAAGTCAACACACAACACATCACACATCACAGATAAAAAAGATATCAAGTCTAATCGCGTTTCCATTTCAGTCTGTGGAAATCTAAATATCCGAAATCAAAATAGGTCGACAGCCCATCTTGGTTAGATGTTATATTGCTGAGGTATTTCACCTACCATCAAGTGAGCCATGCTTGTTTGACCTCCTAATTAAATAGAACACTCTTAACGGTTTAAGATGCAAAAAATATATTAGTAGTTAAAATCTATATTTTGCATCGTAAAGTAATCTGGTAGTTGTAATTTTAATGATCTAATAAATAAATACAGTAGACCCAGTTTAAGAAGATCTCGCTTAATACAATTTCTCGCATAATATTTTAAGCCAGTCCCTGCCACTTGAGATATATTTTCATACATTTCTTAACGCTTAATACAATTCGAGTACCAGGACTCGGTAGCTCAATTGGTAGAGCAACAGCACGGAACGCTGACGATGCCGGTTCAAGTCCTGCCCGAGTCGAAAATTTTTTCAATTTATTTTCGATTTTTAAATTATGTTAAAACCGTTTCAAATAAACACAATAAGTTAAGTTTGTGTCAGACTATAAGTTCCCTAGAGATTTATATGGTCGAACACTTTCCAGGTCAGCTAGTACATACCTTCGGTAGTATGTCGCGCCTCAATATTTTGGTTCGCCTGTATTAGAACAATGATTCGGTCCATATCCTTGAAGATTTCGTCTTTGAGATTTCTTAGCGCCATTACATTGTCATACTCAGATTGTATTTTGTTAGCCGCGGCGGAGTTCAACGCCGCTTTCGAACTATTTATATCCTTCACTTGTTGAACTAACCTAAACCACAACAAACAATGTAATAGGACAAATTAAAAATCAAGTGCAAGTTTTGAACCGACAACGAAAGCGTTCCGTGCTGTTGCTCTAACCAATTTTGGGCATGGTAGCTCAATTGGTTAGAGCCGCAAGACTCCAGCTGTTGCTGCCGGTACAACACCGCGACCGTGTCGTGAAAAAAATTTAATCTTTTCAATATAAATCGATTTTTAATTAAAAATCGATTTATATTGAAGTGAAGATTGAATATAAATTTATAGGCCGTATATATTAGCCGAGTCCTCGGTTGATACTCGGTGGATTTTTTGCTACTCATACTCGGTCGAATAACTCGG
The DNA here is from genome assembly GCA_963661955.1 of Leptosia nina. Lineage (NCBI taxonomy): Eukaryota > Metazoa > Arthropoda > Insecta > Lepidoptera > Pieridae > Leptosia > Leptosia nina. The sequence goes on from CAVLEF010000279.1 coordinate 1,235,872, forward strand.
TTATACTTTGTTATTTGATAACGAGTATACTTTGTTTAAAAGCAATATATTTAGGAATATAAAATTTAAACAACAACAAATTTGAAAGTGTTAATCCAAGACTTTTTTAGTAGTTTAGGAAATCTTTAAAAAATCTCAATTAAATGCGTTTGCAAACAATCAAGTGACTGATAGTAGAGAGGCGTGGGCAGGGTGAAGGGTGTATCAAAGCGAGCCGATGTCTTGACCGGCGCCAAACTGTTTGTTCTTGTTTACGCGCCAAATGGGTATTTGACTGAAGCCGAGTACTCGGTTGAAAAACAATTGAACCGAGTAAAACTCGGTACTCGATACTCGGCGCATCTCTAATTCATAGGTATATAAAGTTATTTTTTAATAAATAATTCTCCTTTCTCTTACCTAATAAGACCGCCAGTCCTCTCAGACTTATGTGTGTGCGCCGCAAACGCTCCAGCAGTAATTATATCGTGAAAACCAGTCTTGTTTAGAGTATCGTTATGTATCCACATTCTTTGTAAATGGAGGTTTACCGGTGCAAACTCCAAACTTGAGTCATCTGAAAAAAATATTCCTAAATATTTGTATTTTCATATATACGAATAGAAGCTTAAATAAATAACACACACGTTATATAAATTAAGAACCACAGCGTTTCAGAGCAACAGCAGTGTGGTAACTTTTTTTTTATTATAAAATGGTATCACGAGCAATGACATATGAAAAATATTAATGTTTCGAAATTAATACAAGTTTTTAATGAGTGTCGTACACGAATTATTATTTAAATTACCTTATACTATTTTAGAATTAAGTCGGAAAAATATGTAATTTAAATAGCTTTGGGAATAATCTATGTTTCAGAACCTTTGGAACAGGTATAGTAGACCGAAGTATGGTATCACAGTGGCTGGTGGAGTCTACGGGTCCGTCTGAGTCATAGTTTAAATCGATTTTCGTAATGTTTTCAAAGATATTTTCTTACGATTTACAATTCATATTTAATTAAAACTGACAAGACCTAGAGCCTAAGCAACCGATAACATATGTCATCTGTCAACTGTCAACGAGGTAAACTAAAGCGCGGGAAAAGCGATTAATTACTAAAACTATATCAACTAACCTTTTTTACAACTCGCCTTAAAATAAGCATGCTCAGCTTGCTGTAAGCATCTCTTCGAATGACAATAATGCTTCAGCAACGACACGTGTATACTAGTTAGATCCAATTGTTTGTTTTGCCAATTGCCACAGATGTCGCCAACAGATAACATTTCGCCTAAAAGCTCCTTTTCTCTTTGTATATAAATATCCCTGGAATCATTCGTTTGGTTAGTCTATTTTTAGGTATGAGCTCAATTTAAATATTAAACAAAATATCTTTTACATATTTCGCGTTTTAAACCGTTCACATTAAATTAATTACTGTTAAAGTATTTTTTTTATTATTTTAATATCTTTTTTTTAATTTAATGTGAACCACTCCTATAAAGTATTATTTATTTAACAACTAGAGCAAACTTAATAGAAAAGTTTTTAATAGACAAGCAAGAGATAGAGTAGGTTTAGGTATTTTACAGAAAGTTACCAGAAAGAAACGCAAATATCAATTTCAGAATACAACATAATAAATGTATAATATTATGTGGTTTTTTAGGAAAAAAAACTATAATTTTAAATTTCCTTAACATTTACATCTAAATATCGGAATCAACCATTATTGGTGTTACTTTTGTCCTTGCAACAACTGGGTTATGGGAATTGAACTTAGTTTCATGTCTTTACCGTATATTCTCTAAATATTTGAATAACGCTAATACTTACAGCAGTTCTATAGGCAGCTGATAACAGAGTTTCGGTTCCGCCATTATTTCATGCACATTAATATCACCTCCCAAGCCGGAATGAAATTTGTAAGTAACTTGATGGCTATTCACAAAGTTTTGCTTAATCATACTTCCATATGCTGGAAACTTCAATTTAAGACCTAACCTAGGTGGCAACGATTGGGATCTTCTATGGCACTGAATTTTTTGGGGTATATCTAGGCAATTTCTATCGTTAGTGTGACATGGACTATTTCCAGTACACGATGGCTCAAGGCTCCAACCATTCATTGTAACAAAACCAACCGTCTTATTATCATGTGTTTTTAAAGCTACTCGAAGTCTTTGTGTTTCCTAAAAGTAAAAATTTTATCAAGTTTTTTTTTGAAACATTGTTATATTCCAAAAAAAATAAAAGAGAGGTGTATATACAGGGTGTAAATGGAACAGTTCTGAAACCCTATGAGGCCATATATTAGGGGCTAAAAGGTGTTTTATGGTGCTATTCATTTTTTTCCAGATTTTTTTAAAAGTTTTTAATACGAGTATAAAATGTACAGCGTACAGCCCTGAAGCATATTGCAATAAGTTTTGTAAATAGTCGTATTAATAGATGAATAATTTTTACGTTTATTGTACCTATCTTGTGGTAAAAAGTGGACACTGATTGAAATTGTTTTGCGTTTGTTCGAAGGACTCAAGACGAAAAAAAAACAAAACCTACATGTCATACGTACAATAACATAAAATACAGCAAACGAATAAGCAACTTAACAAAAAACTTACATTTAGATCATATTATTATGTTAAAACTATTTACTTACGTGACAGATAAAGATATTAAATATTGAATAACTGATGTTATACACTTGCAGTAATTATTAACTATTAGACACTACACATCCACCTAAGAATAACTTATTTGTAGAATTTACAATCAATCACTTAAACATACGTAAACCCTTAAGACGCGTGACGACGTGCATCAAGGTCAAGTTAATATTCACAACTAAAAATAATACAATATTAAAAAAGGATGCCGACACGATTTTCGACTATATCAGGTGAGGGGGCGTGCACTAGACACTCTTTGTCGGCATTTACCGAGCTAGCGTTTCGGCGCGTACGGCGGCTAAAATTAAACGAAGCGTAGTGTTGCCGTTTTGTTTTTTATAACGAGTGTCGATAAAAAAAACAGATGTACAGTTTAATAAGTTCCATGTTTTTACAACTAATTAAAGATAGGCTTAAAATTATTCCTTATAAAAGTCGATGGTTATAAATTAATAATTTAAGATAAAATAAAAGAAGTAAGTATTGTCTGTACTTAATGTTTAATTAAGGGATTGTTGATGTTAAGTTTCAAAAAGTTCAAAATGGAAAAGGTTAACTTATTTACAATTTATTTAAGTATAAATATGGACATTTTAGGTGCTTTACAGTAACCGTGGTTTATGAAAGAAGAGTCTTTTGTTAAATAAATTGTAACTTTAAATTAACGAATACATTTCACGTTTAAACTGTTATAAGTGTTTTATTTTAATAAGAAGTATGTCCATGGAACAAATAAATTTATCGGAAAAATAAATAGTGGTTTATCGATATTATAGTTTACCGATATTCGAGTGTATTGAGGTACATACCTATACCTATTCTACTACTTTTTAAATTAATTTGTTTAGTTGCCGGTTAACATTTCTTGCGTCATCACGTTCCTGCTAATTTTAGGAACTCGTAATTATCTCGTTTTTTAGTGTCTTAGTTAGTTTTGTTCTTTCATTTCTCTAAATTGTTTTTATTTACTTTTTAGTTGGTTTCTTTTTTGTGCTTATTTAATTTGTGATATTTCGTGGTGTGTTAGTTTTATTTAAAATGCTTGCGTCGAATTTGTAACCAGCACGTGAGTATCTCATTATGTTAATTTATTTAGGTTTACTTTTGGTAATGCGAAAAAGGTGTTGAGAATTTACTGGAGAAGGGGACCTCTCGTCTGCCGGCCTTTTAGTTATGCAGTTTTAATTGCGGTTTTGCTATGGTGGTTTTGTCTTTCGTATTTATTTGAAGTTGTATTAAATGTATACTAAATACTTTTTTCGAATATTACAACTATACGAATAGATGAAATAAAAAATACTTAACCTACCTAAAATGATCAGCTGTTCACAAAACGTATTGCGGAGCCGTAGGTCATAGACCTTCTCGGCTGTACGCTCTACATTTCATACTCGTATTCAAAACTTTGAAAAAAAAATCTTGAAATAAATGAAAATAAATAGCACCATATTACACCTTTTAGCCTCTAATAAATTCCCTTATAAGTTTTCAAAACTGTTCCATTTACACCCTGTATATTGTATAAGAAAATTAAAAATTCGTTAAATACAAGTGGGGTAGTTAGCAGCTTAGTTCGTCAGATCAGTAGCTTAATTCATCAGAACGGCATAGAACGCAAGGTCGTGAATTCGAATCCCATATGAACCATATTTAGGAATCACTAAAAAGTATGCTCGACAGCATTTGTCTATGTTTTAAGATTCACACGCAAAAACCGTTTTTATGGTAACCAATTTTACCGAATCAACTAATACCTCAGCCAGCTCATAGTAGATCAGCTAGTATCTTTTGTTCTTGAGTCATTTATAAAGGCTAGCTCTAAGGCAAAGAAAATTAATGTAACTTATTTGGTGAGCACACGACTTTCGTCTGTAAGGTCGATGTTCAAATTATAGCCTGTAGCGAGAAAGAAAACTTATGTAATATATTACGACAGTGGTATTTTTTATAGATGTACCTGTATTGTGCTCAACTGCAGAGTTGTGTACCCCATGGGAACAGCTACCTCTGATACTAACTCCTTGACATCATATACTACTAAACGGACAACCGCCTTGCCGCTCATGCCGTCACTTGCTCGAAATAACACGGTTTTCGAAAAACAAGGGTTGCTACACGTCTGTAAAGAACAAAGTTATAATGTTAGAACAATTTCATATTTTTCACATATTATTGCACATGACGGTATTAAATAAGATAAAAATCAATGTAAGATTAAAAATAATAATAATTCTTAAGCTAAATACTGTCTGTAGTTAACGCAAACAGTACTCATTTAAATAAAACACTTTGACAGTTTAAAACGCGTATATTAGTTAAATTTATTTTAAAATTATTGTAACTACGGTCTGATGTTCTTCCCTGTTGCAAAGCATCCAACGTCATGAACGGAACGCTGTGCAAGCAGTTTCAAGTCAGGCTAAAATAATTTTTAATTTAACATACTTATAAAATAAACCTTCATCATCTAATAAGGCAATCGAGTCTTGATTTAATTTATGGACCGCAGTATGTAAGACAGTGTCATGTCAATGTCGGAATCGTGCTACTGTCAGCAGTCTAGTATTGTAATTAGGACAATTAGTACTCAGTGTAATATTAGAGTAATAAGTAAGATTATATGATATTCCTGAATACCTACTTCAATAACTTCCGTTGATCCATATTTTACACATAGGTCTTTAGAGAAACGAACATACACAACAAGCAACGGTGACGGTGGTCGTCCATGGGCATCACACAGTAAATTATCACATGACAAAGCCAACTCACATAGTGGCACTTCATTCATATCTGGAATGTAAATTTTTGTATTAAAGTTTAATGTATTTTTTCTTATAACACTTAAGTGTCATGAAGCCTGTGTATTCACTGACTTTTCGTAAAATATGAAATTATTCACTTGGCAAAATGCAGACTAGATTGCCTCTGTAGCAAATTAGATATATGATTGCTTTATGATAGTTACTAGACTTAAATTCCGAGGAAGCATGTAATTATTTTAGTCGTACAGCATGATCAACAAACTTTTCCTTAATAAAACCAATCAGTAGAAGGGATACAAGAATGTGTTTGCCTCAGGCCCTGTGGCGCAAGCACAAAACTTTTCTAGGTTTTCCTTCCTACCAAAAGTCCGCTTTAGTTAAATAGGAGATGACAAACCCTATATACTTGATTACAAAACATACATACCCAATACAATGCCTTTTTGAGACCGATAACTTGAAACATCAATAATTGGTCTAACTCTAGATAATTTCTCTTTAAGTGTTTCGATTTGTGAGTGAATAACCTCATACGGGGCCATTTGTAGTGATTTAATCCAAATTGTGCGTTCAGACTCTTGAAAAGTTGCTAATCTATAACATACTGCATTGTCCCAAACTGTAAATTATAATATATACAATTATACATGTATAAAAAACGAAATAATCAACAGTATAAAGTAAGACAACGTGAGAAATAACAAATTCAATAACACATCAAAATAAATTATCAATCAAGAAAAGGCATGGACATCTCTGAAATCTCATAATCTGTGAAATTTGTTTTAATGTTATAAAGAAAAAGAAATTAAACTTATAGACCAATTAATAAGACACTATTATAAATGCAGAAGCTTAGAGGTCAGGATAGTTCTAAATTGTTCTGTTGACTATGTTATTCATTAAATAATGTTGTGTTCCGGGTAGACAAAGGATTCAATGTGGCCTTTGCTAGACAGCGCACATTAAAAAAAATCTTTATTAGTTGTTGATAAGTATCCTTCGCCTTCATGGTGTTACAGATTTTTTTTTAATTTTTCTAGACTACTTTCTTCATTAACTTACCTAATTGGAATGGCCAGTGTCCATTCTCATCACAGGCCTGCAGCTTAACTTCATGTCTACCCAAAACAATGACACCCACTGGTTCATACCACGGTTCTGATCCTTTTAAATAAAACAGAAGATTTCCTCTTAGCCGGAACCACCGTATTGAGTAAGCTAAAAAATTAAAAAACTTCAATCTGAGTAAGAAAACAATCAAAATGTAATGTAATGTGAATAAAAAATAAATACCACAGACAATATTTCAATTTTCAATAATCACCATTCTAAAAATAATTAACTCCTTTAAATAAAACACTTTAACATTTACAAAGTTAAAATTCATTTTCAAATAAGTTTAACTAATATATTGCGTTTAAACCGTTAAAGTGTTTAATTTAAATGTGTACTACTCGCGTAAACTATAGACAGTATATAATTAGCATCTTAAAATTGACATAGGCCAATGATATTATAGAGAATGATCATTTTCCAATCAGTGAAAGATTTTATTTTAATGTACACTTGCCTATTTTCAATGTATACTATTTTATATGGTTAAACAAACTTTGTATCCTATATTCTCATTGTTAATATATGAAAAAGAAACAGCCGGGTGTAGCAGCAACCCGCTCATTTTTTATTTACTTCACTGAATAATTATATTTAATAACAAGGGTTTTATAACCCTTTTCTTTTTATATAATATTCACCAACAGCATCTCTCCAATGTAGGTAAAGACAGTAAAAGAAAAATACCTAGTGCTTTGTGTATATTATAAAAATTCCTTAAAATGGAAACCAAACGCTAGTGTAACAAATATATTGAAATATAGTGGATGCCGTGTACTGATTAGCAAGAGTGTATTTCAACGTATAAAATAACTATTCATCTATAGACAATAGCTGACCTTCAGTGCGACGAAAGAAGCCGTCTTGTTTTTCCTTCATTATAAGCACACCCTCACGATCGAAAGTTTGAGACGTCTGAGATGCTATCGCAGCTAATTCTTGCTTATTATATCTCATGGTTTATCACATATTTTAAATAGATAAAACAATAACAACTTGTACCGCATTAGAAAAACAACTACCTTACTTTAGAATTAGGGTGTGTACGTTCTACTAATGTATTTGCGTTGTTATACATCGTTTTATCGTAAAATTGCAATCACGTTTATTATATTATAAATCTTATTTGAATGTATAAAAGCAGGTATATTAGTTTTCTCGTATTAGCCATAAAATACAATTATGATTTTTAAGTATTAATTATTAAATTATGCACTTTTATTACTTATTTATTGTAGAATTCGACTTGACAATTGCCAACTTGAAAAATCTCCTTTCAAAGTCAAGTAATCAATTTTATTTATTCTATTATCGTTCAACAGATAACTACGTTATAATTTGTTTGTATTAATACGCTTTTAGTTTTCTAGAACTGCGTTAGATGCAGAACTGCAGCATCAAACCAGTATGGCGAATTTTATTCACCTAAAAATCCCATCGATTTTTATGGTAGCAGAACCCGGCTAAGTAGAAAAGACACTACACATGTTTTGATATTGTTGATACTTCTGAATTTTTAGCTTTAACTGTATAATACGTCACACTTTGGCAACTATATTTCGAATTTTGCTATTCGCCAATCACAATTACTGTCATTGAACTGTCAAAATTTCCGAATAATTGTAATGTTTAATTATTTATTCTTAAAATCATTAGTATAAGAATATTGTTTTTTAAAATGTCACAGGTTTTCTACAATGTTGCAAGTACTGGTAATGAAAAAATATGATTGAAAGAGTAGGTACAATTGTTTGCAGAGATTATTTTACTCGTTACCTTCTAACAACACACAAGCGGAAGGCTAGTGAAATCATCGCCGAATATGTAAGAGAAAGGTGATTTCTTGTTGTACGCCCTACAGTTTACCAATTTTGAAAACATAGAGATCAATGAAGATATTGAGAATCTAAGAGATAAGACTTACAGATATGAATATACTGCCGATGGAACTAAACAATGTGATAGTCGAAGTTTCCGCTGAAGTTCCTCAGGGCTCTTCACAGCAACATTCTCTCAATGGCTCTCCAGGTCGTGAAAGACCTTCATGTACTCGGAGACGTCCTAGTTACCTGCTCAACTATATTTTAGTAGAGAGGGGATGAATGTAGTATTATCTCCTAGGCATTATTATTATATTCATAATATGTCATTATCTAATTCCAAATACATATAATTGTCACGGCTGCTTCACTGAATACATTCAAAAACCTTTTAGACTCATTCTCCAAGAAATTATAATTTTCACGCATCAGCTTCGGCTGCTAGTGTAATAAATAAATATATCTGTTTTGTTCTAAGTTTATTGAAGCCCAATTTCCAAGCTATTTGTTGTATTTATGTACCTAGTTATCAATAGATCCTCCTTTTGTTGTAAACCTATGGGTATTTTACAAAATTAAATACAAATAAAATATTCACCAAAACCTTGAATGAATAATAATATTTTATTTGGACATGTAAAATATATTCCAACGTAGGCAGACTTTAAACTTAATTAAAATTAAGATTTAATGAGAGTAAAGATAGTGATAATATATGTTGTGTGTATAAGTTATTAATTGTTCTTCAATATACAAATTCAAGAACCAAAAGCCTGTAAACTTAAAGACTAAGCAAGACTGTTTAATATTACCATTTACTTATATTATTTTGTTTAAATAAAACTTGATGCAATATATATTTTTTAGTAATATGTTTTTTTATTTACATAGTCAACCACTAGGACTGATTAAACTTAAAAACATTAAACTGAATTGACAAATATAACCAAGTACATTCAACATCTAAATAGAATGATGTAAAATTAAGGAAAATAGTTATGTAGGTATAAAAATATCCACCTTAAGTAGTCTAATATACTAAAAGTGTACTTCATACATATTTTTTGCTATCAGAGGCAACATTAATTCAAATTAGAAGTCTTTTAATCTAAGTCTAGGGTTAAAATATTTTTTATTACAATTGTTCCACATAAATAAATCACAAAAATCTACAACTGCATTTGAATTGAATAATAACACTTGCTTGTTTGTTGTAGTTGTAAATTATCTAGACTGCTTAATACCTGCATAAATGCAAGGTCCACTAATTAATTGATTCTAAGTGGAATATGGATAACATCTAAAAATTCCTTATCTTCAATTTATCCAACACGAGAAGCTCCAATAAAAACATACAGCACAGAAACATACGGACTACATTGGACTTGCTTACCAGTTTTCGCTGTAAGAATAGATTTGTTTCAGTCTAAAGCTGTTTTTATTGTTTTGTAATTATACAATATAGGACTTCTGTTGGTCCTTCTTTGCTTTAACAATATACAAATACCGCTGACTCTTGAAGCTGTCACATGGTAACAATTGTTTTGTATGCAATCACTTTGTTGATATTTTGTTTTATTTTCATTCCTTTTTGCTGTGGCACCAGTTACCTATTTGTCAGGAGGAACAAAATTCCACAATTCCAAAACCAATTCCATTGCAATTGTTTTAGGATTGTATAATAACATTCACAACATTGCTTGCAATAGTACCTGCCAAACTTATTCCAAGTATTAGTTACCATCAGGTAGACAAATTGTAAGATGGTGATGTAAAAGAAAAGGCATGGTCCTTTCACATCTTGTCTGTTAGCACGGTCAAGAGTTCTGCACAATCCAAATTTTCTATAACAATGAACAGTAGTTATTTATTTATTATTTATAATACACACCACAGAAAAGTAGTTAATGACTTTATTAAAAGGAATTTTCTATTATTTGTTTTGCAAACATTGTATTTCCATATATCAATACTTCTCAGGTAATCTGCTTTTTGTGGTGAATCATCACGTTTATGTTCTTAGGTCCATCCAGCACATGTTTTAATTGTGTTGGAGTGTTGGAAATAGCCATACATTCTGCTTTAATTTGAGCAGGTGTTGCATAGCACAAAACTTAGACATGCTGAAAATCGCTTTTGGTTCTTTCCCTGTTACATCCATGGATTACCTGGCAAATTAATCTAAATTAGTGAGGGGTTTTCTATTTTCTGAATGTTGACTTGAAAGATATTATTATAACCTCTCTTTTATATCTACTGAAGAATAATCTAACATCCTATACCTTATTTAACAAATTCAAGGAAATACTTATATATATTAACTGTGTCAAAATTGGGTTATACTGTTTCTGAATCCACACTTTTGTTATGTGCATTCTATCTTCTAAAGATTCTGACTTGACATAATATTAGAATTACTTTTTGAATTGGTTTAAACCTGTAATATATAAATTACCTTAATCAACAACAATTAAGCAAAAATAACTGCAATTTACAAACAATATAATCTACATAAAATTGTTACCTATCTTTCAATGACCTTAGTACCAGAAGCTTAATATTCAATTCGGTGACATTATTCTCTAATCACTTATTAAATTAATAACATGTTTAACTCCTCAAACACAAAAGTGCAATAATCCTTGTTTAGTATTTACGACTGTGTCTGTCTGTGACCTGCAACCCTCTTAGACTCGGCGCCTATGAAGTGCTGCATGGGGGTAACATATGGATCCTAGTAATGAAAGTAGAATTTAAGGAAGAGAAGTGAGAGTAACCTACAGAAGTGTTATTTGTATAGCTTTATATATGATGAGTCTGTTAAACTAGTTTAAAAAATAAATACAAAATAAAACAATACAAAATTTCCAAAATATTTTTTATTCCCTAGATATGTATGACTAGTCTCATGTGCATATAAATGCCATCAACCCAAGGTAGTTGTCATAAAATTATTGAAGTACAGAAGACAGTTTTGCTTTTAAACCATGTAAACTGCTGTAACATATTTTTTTATCTGCATCCTCCTTTTTGTTCTGAGATTTTGATTCTTAAAGGCAGTAACACCTCCAGAAATAACCACAACAAACAAGCTTCTTTACTGCACCTAATGCCAGTTCAAAATTACATCTTCATACAACCTTTAAATGAAGCCTCGTCACCACAAAAGTTCAAATAACTTTTATAGAATTCTCTTGAGGATCTGTCAAAGAAAGAAACCCTTGTTTATTTTTCATTTTAAATATATGTACTAATAAAAATAATCACAAAATGTAATATAGTTGAACACTAGGGCTACTTATTGATGTTAACACTAGAATTGTTATGTTAACTACATGAGGTGAAGCGTTAACAGAAAATAGAATTTTCAATATTGTACATACCTATTGTTCACAGTTTTTATGTAGGAACCAGCGTAAAACCGGGGTTGTTCTTGAAAATAATTCGCGTAACTTGCGCTTTTTTTAAGGTTTCTACTGTCAGCATTAACGAATAATTACGTTACTTTTAATTGGTTTTACAAGAATCCTCGAATAAACATTCTAAAAACAAAACAGCCATCTGTCAATGTCAGTTTTCAGCTGAATTCAAAGAGAAAAGAAGCGCCTTCCTGAGTTTGTTTTTAAATAAGTTATAACTCTTGAACCTGAAAAAATAAAACCTTAACAGTTTTCATATATGATGATCTTTTAATTGTAAGGTTTCTTTTTAATTACTTATTTTATTTGTAAATTATGTACTCTGTGATAATAAACGGATTATTTATTTATAAATTAAAAATCGATGTTGGATGGAAAAACTTTTACGTAATTTTTTTCAATGAATAATCTATATTTAATTTGTACAAAAATATTTTTGTGGTCTATGCAACGCGTTAGGCGCGGTCTTCATTTTAAGAAAGTGTTCGTTGAAACTTCGTTCGCGGTTGAAACTTGGTATTTTCGTAAAAAAATAAATAAATTATGAAATTATTAAGAAAGTGTGGTAACCATGAGTAAAGATAATTTTCATAATTGCGATTCTTCATGTTCCTCGTCGGACTCGGAGTAAGTTTGTTGTTTCGGACATTTTAATCTTCTTTGAGTATAGTCTCAATATGCAAAACGAATAAATGTTACGAATACTTTTAAAGAAATCGAATTTTTTATTACATTTCAATTGTTTATTTAGCTTTACGTCAGAAATATCACACTACCTTCCCCTTTAGCACTTCTTCTTAATTCCACCTTACTTAAGGATTTAAATCACAAACTCGGCAGCGTGTGTCACTTGCATTCGGCGATAGAAAATAATGTAAAATGTCTACCACCCTCAACAAAAATAATTTGTTTCAGTGAGTCGTGGTATAGAAAGCAGATAAAAAGAGTACATAATATTATGATAATGATATCGAAAATCGGGGCCGCCGTGGAACAGGAAGAGGACACAGGGCTGGATCGCCTCGTAAAAGGTTGGTCATTTCCACAGTACAGTTCCATTTGCGTAGGGCAATTAAGTATTTGTTTGTATGATCGGTTTTACAGGCAATTAGTTTCTCGGGTTCCTCGTTGGCTATAGGGTAATTATTGAGTGCGAGAAGTCATGGGTTCAAATCCCGGGCCAAAAATGTTTCTGTTGGATTTCTGAAATACACTCTCTCCTTGCTAAATCATAACTCGTGTCCCACCCACACTGGCTGGAATATAAGAAGGCTTGTCAATAAGTATAAAAATAATCTATGAATTTCTTTGGTATAACCGACGACTTGTTACAATTTCACTTTTTATTTTATATGTCCACGTCCCTAAAAACATTTTTTTATTAATTATGTTGTCAATTAACGTTGTTAAGTGTAACGCCGTTGAAATTGAATGCAGATACGGACATCAATTAGATCTTTGTTGCACGTTTCACGTCTGGCGCGCCGTAGTCTCTACGATCTGACTTATATGCTATTTTTGTATTACAGAGCGAGACTCGAACTCGGGTGATGCCGACGATGAAGCAAGTGACGCAGATGTAGCCCAGAAAAGGCCATGTAGAACTCGCGGGGTCCGAACAAAAGCAATAAGGCGTCGGAAAAAACCGATGAACAGGCAGAAAGGCAGGAAAGAAAAAAAATAAAACGCATTCTCACATAGCTGAAGAGTTTGTTTATTTGTATATTTGAACGCGCTAATCTCAGAAACTACTTACTAAAATAATTGTTCAGTTCACTTCGAACCAGTAGTTCCTAAGGTTAGCGCGTTCAAACATACAAACGAACTCTACAGTTTTATATATTAATATAGATGTATAATAAAACCTTTGTTTTATTTTTTAAATCTTATACTTGCTTTAGGTTAAACAAAAGTAAGATTAAACAAAAGTAAGATTAATAAGTACGTCATGATTTAACTTAAGTTTTATATATGGCTATATATGGTGACGCCTCGTGTGGGTATATTAGTGATATTTTGAATTATTATTTATTAATTGAAACAGCCGATTTGGATTTTTTTTCAAAAGCAGTAGTAGACTTGATTTGAAACAGATTAAAAAAAAACAATATAATTTATATAGATATATATTTTAACAGAACTATTAATAACGGTCTCTATTCAACTAAATAAAAATACCTATTATTTTGTGCGGCGTAATTTTTTTAACATACTGTTCGCAGTAATTTTTGTTGAAAAATATTTTGTTTGTTATTATAAAAGTAGCTGCTGCTGGATATCTACTTTACAAGGCATAGGTATAAAAATCGAACTGGGATCCTTCCTTTTTAACCGATTTTCCATTAAATTTTGACGCCATCTATCAATAAGAATATTGAATTGTTGCTACTTACTCTGGAACCATCGATCAATAAACTAAACTAAACATAGTTCTATAATTTCTGAAAAGACACACAAAACTGTCATTAATCTGGCTCTATACACAACTCAATGCCTACCCACTTTCTACGTGAACTGAAAGCCATACTCAAAAAAAAACAATCTGTTCTATACTTGAGTAGTACACATTTAAATAAAGTACTGTTTTCATATTGTTGTTTATCGTATATAATATAATTAACATTGTATTGCTGTCGAATTGGATTATATTTTTGAAAATATTAATATATCTCACATGTTATTGCACATGAAGGCACTATATAATTTAAAAATCGAAAATAAATTGAAAAAATTTTCGACTCGGGCAGGACTTGAACCGGCATCATCAGCTTTCCGTGCTGTTGTTAAGGTTGAAATTACATTGCGCGAGAGGTGCATGTATCGATAAGTTGAAAAAATTCGACGATGAAGTGTAGGACTCGGTAGCTCAATTGGTAGAGCAACAGCACGGAAAGCTGATGATGCCGGTTCAAGTCCTGCCCGAGTCGAAAATTTTTTCAATTTATTTTCGATTTTTAAATTATATGGATTATATTTGTTTGTGTACATAAATTAAAACAGAGCAAATATCATCAAAACGAAATAATGTTTACGTATTAATAACTAGCTGTGTCAGCGACTTCATCCGCGAGAATCGGTATTCATATTCGTTTTTGTAAATCCCTTCATCTTTATAAACTTAAGCTTTTACCCACGACGTCGGTCGTGTCCCTTCCCGTCCTTCTTGCAAGTCAATATAAAAGAGAGACATATAGCGTCGCGGACTTTTTTTAGATAATTTAAAGAAGGTTAATTATTTAGTGCAGCATACGCCTCGGAAACCCATAATGATGAAATTTTTCCCATTTTTTTTCGCCTTTCCCGCTGTATCTTCGCTTCTATTAGTCACAGCGCGATGTTTTATAGCCTATAACCTTCCTCGATAAATGTTCTAACCACCACAAAGATAATTTTTAATACGAACCCATAGTTCCTGAGATTAGCGCGTTCAAACAAACAAACTCTTTAGCTTTATATATTAGTATAGATATAACCCGACGTTTTGTTTGTTTTGCAGTAGCCGTAGTCACGGTGGGCCTGAAAGTAGTGGGTGTCCTTAATCTAAAAACTGCTACGCTAGCATCATCTTTAATGCGCGTTTTAAGCCATCGTGGTTATTTAAATAAAACACTTTAACGTTTTAAAACGCGATACATATTAGTCGGGATGTCTCCCCGTGACCACGGCTGATGCAAAGCATCCGAAACGTCGGGCCGAAGTTAAAAGTAATTTCTAAATAAGTTTAATATATCGCGTTTTAAACAGTATTTCATTGTGGTTATGTTTAAATAAAACAATATAATTTGTATTAATTTATATTTGAACTAGTATTAAATTTAATAAACCATTTAAAGACAATTATAGGGTAATATTATAAAATTGTACTGAAATATCATTATAAAATTAATTAATAATAAATAAATAAATACATGCATTATTCAAGACCCTTCATGTGGTATAGCGGTGGGACGCTAGTGCATAATAATCCATTGGCATAATTAAGGGCTTCCAATCATCCAGTTTTACATTTAAGCAGGTTAAAATTAAGTCTAGTTGTGTCATCTACAAAGCCTGTTGGATATACTAATGCTATGTTTATAGGTGTATTGTTAATACGCTACATTAAAATTAAAAAATGTACTTTATCTTCTGTAGGTCATTAATTCCTCGTTAAATCGGTTATTACAATAGGCCCGCCTGCAGGCGTCACAGAGTGTCAGAGGTAAAAAATAATAAAACATAGTATATATAGTAAAATTAAACGGTAGGGGAGATCATTGCAAATGGTCCGTTGGAATAAGCACGTCGGGCACAGTACGACGAGCATCTGCCAAATAAGGGTGACTGAGGGCGAGGCGAGCGGGCAGACGTTTGCTCGGATCGTATCTCAACATTAACTCAAAGAGTTCGACGGCATGGGGGTCTTCACAAACAGCGGGCGGTAGGAGAGTGCGCGCCTTTTTCTGCGGCCACTGTGGAAACGCAGCTCGGAAGTCGGGCAGCAGCCGCGCATCCGGCCACAAGTCGTCCCCCGGCGTGCCCAACGCACGAAACACGCGAAACAGCTGGTCGATCTCGCTGTCACCGGGAAAGAGCGTTTTTCCGCTAGCCATCTCGGCGTATATGCAAGCGATGCTCCAGATGTCAACTGAGGTGAAGTAAAATTTAGCTCCGAGCAGGATCTCAGGCGCGCGGTACCATAGAGTGATCACCTCATGGGTATAGGGACGGATGGGAATGTTGAAGACACGTGCCAGACCAAAGTCAGCTAATTTTATGTTTCCCTTTGAGTCCACCAGCAAGTTCTGTGGTTTTAGGTCACGGTGGAGCACACGCTGTGCATGACAATATGCTGTACCCTCTAAGAGCTGCTGAAGATAACTCTGGGGACAAAAATATTATACCTTAATTATTTTTTTCTAAATAAATGATTAAATTATTAATTGATTTACTACAACAAACTGTTCATCTACAAATTATTTGTAATACACCACCTTTATTACATCTGTACTCAAAGGCCCTTTTGTAAGGTCCATTAATCTTTTGAGATCCGTATGCATTAATTCAAAGACCAGAAATAGTTTATCATTCGTGAAAATAATATCAAGCAACTGCACCACCCCTGGATGCTTTAAGTCACGAAGGATGGAAATCTCACGCAAAGCTGTTGATGGTATTCCATCTGGTTCACTGTAAAATAATAATATCATCTTTCATATGTTCATAATCAAATAAAAGTACATAAATTAATTGCATATTTTAATGTCGAAATGTTGTACATGAGCTTATCAACATTAATATGAAAGTTATTTAAGGTAAATGTAAGGTAATGTTTTATGAATATTAAATTTAATAGTGAAATAATATTATCTATCCAATTCACAGTTTTACAATTTACAGTTGCTAATCAGACTTCTGCGTTGTCCGACCAAAACAAATACATTCCTTTCTTGTGACTTCAACTTGTTTGACCATTTAGTTAGAGGTAGATATTTATAAGTGTGTTTATTTAAATATTGAATTAAAAGCGTTCCTGTTACAATAATGTTTACTGAGTGTCCTCGGTGTTGGAGGTTATATATATTGATACTGGCTGGCAACACTTGAATTAGGTTTTAAAATGTTCTATTCTGTTTATTTGAATTCCCAGGATATTGTTTTATCAACAGTGCAAATAAATATATATATGTGAAAGTTTAAGTGGGTGTGTTTTCATAAACATCCCTGCTCCGCCCTCCCACGAGCGAAAGCTTCCACGCGGAACTATAGTGATATTACAACAATCTATCAATCATTTAATCTAAATGTGTTGTGGCAATGTTTAGAATTTGTTTACACTGAGCATGTAATTCAATGTTTAACATTAGTGTTGATTAAATCAATGAATCGTAAAGAAAACACGAATTTCCCTTCCAAAAAATTGGTACTTAAATAATTTTTTTTCTTCTTAATTGCAATTTGCACGCCCCACAATTTCGAATAAAAGTCATAACATAATTTTCGCGCCAAAACTTACTTTTCTAGTTTTATTCTCTTTAGGGCAATTTCTTTTCCTCTTATGATATCTTTTGCTTTATAGACCACTCCATAAGTTCCCTCACCTATTTTATTTATATTTAAAAAGTTATCCATAACACTACTTACTATTAGTCAAAAATTAAAACTGGCGAGGAAACAACTATTTATTGACATAAGGTGAATATTGCTATTATTAAATGTCAAGTATGACTTATGACAACATAGAAGACTTCCCCGGTTTTTTTTTTATTGTGGCAAGAAGAATTAACTTTTTGCCAGTGTCAAGTTAAAGACTGTGGTTAAAGGTAGGGAAACTTTACAGGGAGAAAAAGGATATGACGGTTTAATTATCGTGATCAGGAGAGTTAGGCAAAATTAATATATTAATGTAGATAAACTAAAAAGATAAAATAAAAATATATAAACACTACAGTTTTACGTTATTGGTAAATATAAAATGAGAAATGATCTTAAAATGTTTTTTTGAATACATACATAGATACATACGAGTAGGAAGAGGACTATTCGATGAAATTAAAGAGGAATAAAAGGAGGAATGGTCATACAGGCGGCAAGAGAAAAATATATGATCTATATTTCCCTATTCCTCACCACAGTCGCAAGTAGCTTTACTTAAAACACCAATTTTTGCTAAATGACTAGGAATATGTCCAATTCTCATGCGATTTATAGTGGAAATTATTATTTTACTTGCAGCAACACCAAAAAACCAAGGTTTTATTGGTATTGTCGGTTGAATGTTATAATTTTTCTTCCCTTATACTGTTCAGTCTCTGCCCAAATTCCCCGGTGCTGTTATCTGACAATTGACCTAATATTGACAATTCGAATAAGAATGTCATTAAAATAAGAAGAAGGGTAAGCTGTATATAACATTTAATGTTCAGTCTGTGGTATGCCTTAATTTATGATATATAGTTTTAACTGTGGTCCAGATTCTTTTAATTTAAAACATGAAAGTGAAACAGACTAAAATTTCCTTTAATCTCAATTGCAGTCTAAATCATACAATTGTTCTTCTGAATAGGTAATTTAAGTCTTTGATAGAATATTCTCAATTTTTAGGACTTTTTCATACAACAATCACGCTATTTATTATATCTGAGACCTTTTCTCAGTAACCTGTTCGGTATACGTGGTAGGTTGGTAGTGAAGTTACGTTCATAGATACCCTTCTACTCAGGAAATCACCGGAGCTACCTACTTGTACTGTTTGAAGTTTTTCCTAACGCTTAGATACATATATATAACTCAAAGATATTGATTAAATCAGTAATAATGTAATAATGAACGCTCACAGATTATTTGTACAATTCATTATAACTTCGCATGTTTTACGCCACGTTTACGCCGCTTTTGTAATATACCAACACATAGTTGCTTTCAATCAGAATGGTTCACGTCAGAACAACAAGAATGCGTCTGAAGAGTGGTATTAAAAATAACAATAGATTTTTCATTTATCTTTATTCGTTTTGCAAGTACAATAACATCTATACAATGATATCTACTACGACTAATTAATGTATATTAGACACATATAATGTAAATAAAACTCTCCATAAATTAAACATAATGGAAAATAAGACGTCTACACATCATTGACTGGAATACTGTTAATATCATCACAATAAAGGTAACTATAATTAATTAAACTAATTTTTGGAATGATATGAACGTAACTATCTGTCGTGTCATTAGGACTAGTTTAGTTTAGGTATTTAAAGGGATATCCATAAATTACGTCATACCTATGGGGGGGGGGGAAGGGAATGCCAATGTGTTTCACGGCTCTTGTATTTCTTGAGAAACTTTCTCCTATTAACTAATAATATTATTATGAGTCGACTAACATAAATAATAAAATTTCAAGACGTGATATAGCAACACTTGTGACGTCACACTACTGGGGAATCACCTCACAACATAATACTCGTGTGGCGTAATTTACGAATGACCCCTTATAAATCATTTAATATGAATGGGACATGCACCATTCTTAATTAAATTATTATAAGACCATTACAAAAACGTTATGTTTTAATTCATCACCTTCCACAACTAGACTTGCACCACTATAAACTTGGAAGTAGAGACATTTTTATTATTACGCACTTATTTAGGATAGCATGTGTATTGAAAAATTTCGTCCGGTATAGGTGAGTGTTGATCTTTATCATCCTTTGTTTTCTTAGCAGATTCAGGGCATGTACCATTTTACCTTGATCCGGTGGCTGACAGAAGGCAAAAAGGTAACGTATTTACTAAGACTCACTAAATCAGATTTATTGTTTAATTTTATTCCTGCTATAACATGAAATTTATTTATATATATACCTATTAGTTTTCTTTAACATCATAACTACAAGTCCGACTCAAACTTTACCGTGTTTGTAGACGCCTACAGTTTCAATTATAACCGAATAAAATTCGTAAAATAAACTAAGTAAACTCTTACAGTACCGAACACCCAGCTGACGCGGAGGTATGTAACGGAACAGTTGTGTTTTTTATAAAGGAGATCGTATAACCAACAATCAAGAGACCGCGATGTTTGCTAAACTAAGACCAACACTCAAATGTGAATCAAACCCGGAAGGTAGAAATTAAACTTTGAGATTAATTTTATAAAAACGTATGCTTATAGTCATGATGACGTTTTCTTGGGCGTACACAAGGGAGCGATGCAAACAATCTTTGTATTAAAAACTGAGAAGCTCTAGATTTTTTTTGAAGAATATAAATGTCCTTTATACTCTTGTACATATTAAAAACTCTTAAGAACAACAAAAAACTTGACATCCTCTCGCACTAGAAGCTGAGTACGCCATGATCTTGTCTATACTCATTTTAAAGACACTGTTTGTCGTCTGTACCTAGTGCTCTTTGACTGCGTATTAGATATCTATTACATATTAACTTCTTTTGGCATTATTTCTTTCGCATTAAGAGCATAATGCAACATCTACCTAAATTATAATTTAAACAAACCGTACGACATCCTCGATTATTCCCTTTTAACTATACTTGACAGTGCCCCCCATTACAACCCCCCTTTGGCCAGTGCGCGCAAAGTTGTAAAAAACACCTATTCCGAAAAGATTAAAATACAAATCGAAATTCAAAAATTCGAATTCAAGCTTCGAAATTTAAACAATCCATGGTCTTAAAAATTAAAAAAAAGTAATTCTAGTTTCGCCAACTACACGTGCACTGGTCCTTTCTCTTCGATATACAAATTTGTATTCTACACATTTATACAGAATGTAGGTACATAAAATCATACATCTATACGTATTTATCAAAACTAACATGATTGCACTTTAAAATCATAGCTATTTACACAATTTTTTTTGTTGGTTTGCTTTTTATAATGTTACTTGTAACGATGTAACTAAAAATGTAACTGCAAATATCTAGGGCGTTAATGACGCCGTGTCCGTTACTTTTCATTAACTTATGAGAACAGATAATTTTATTTAGATGTAAAAAATTAACGGCGATAAAATTGATTATTATGTCAGTTAAAACTAATCATTATATCAATATACTACATAAATAATACTACTACTTAATAATTACGAGTAGGTATTTATCATTTATTTACACAATTTTGATAAAAAGACTAGTCTTGCGATTAGCTCTTAATTCATTTAAATTAAATTATTAATATTAACATATACTTATTCAGTTAATAATTAATTATAATTTGAGTAATAAATTAATTAAATAATTGATCTGTGCTATCACATTAAATAATCAAGGAAGCATTAACAAATATTAAAAAAAAAATTGAAACCATTATTCGGATTAATTTGAAATATTAAACAGATTCGGCATTATGTAAGTCTTTATTACCTTGCCTAGGTCTAGTGGTAACTAATTTAGATTTTGACAGATCTCGAGGTTCAGGGTTCGAATCCCGGGTTAAAATTATTTCGGTTAAAAAAACTCTTTCTTTTAAGTATTCTTGTACCAGTAGACATTTCTAAGACCACGTCATCATCCCGGTTATCGTCACTATACATTAGTAACATGGTGGCTCAGTTTTTAAACTTATTTCGAGATCGTCACCAGCAAGGGCCCAACGGGCTAAAGGAAAAAAGTATAAATTTACATTACATTATGCCAAAAAGTATTATGTACTCACTTTGAGATCATCTGAGGCCGGTAGAGCCAACTGCAATTTTATGACTTGACTTATTTATATTTTTATAGTCTAAGAATGTGTCTACAAGAGCACTGTGACCGAAATTTGTTAACATAATTCTTACACAAATAAAAGTACAAATTCATTTTCGCCTTATTTATTGATTTTTTTTGTGATTAGACCACTCTGGCTCTAGCAGCCTCATATATCCTTTAAAATTTGACAACAATTGTGTAAGGTATTGTCGGGCGCAGCAAATGTTTTCTACCTTCCATCGTTTCGTGGGAAGTAGTAAACATTTCTCTTCAAATCTATCGAATAATCGGTTTCCATTTTCGCCTAATAAATAAAAAGCTAAAGATTACCATCGAGCATCGTCCATCGTGAGCTTTCAATTTTAGCCACCCAATTGATAGTTTCCTCTTTATTGCCGATACCATTCTATTGAAATCGAAATGAACACAAATCGTTAACACAACCATTACATTTTTTTTAATTTTCGAATTTTCCACTACTTAATACTGTTAAGATTTGGTATCAGTTCAGAAAGCTGGTCATGCGTAATGTGGGTAGGAGCCAAGATGTGACGCCACATGGGGTGGTGCCATGGAGTGTGGTGAATAGAGATTACTCCCGCCACCGCCCCAGTTACTCCAAGAGGCTGACGGAAATATTGACGCTGAAACAAACACTCACCTCGGTTAGTTAAAAAAAAGTAAAAAGTGAAAGTAAAGCTTCGATAAAGTATTTATTAAGCACAGACTTGAATAAAACACTTTAACGGTTTAAAACGCCAAAATATATTAGTTAAACTGATTTACAAATTATATTAATTACGGCACGACGTTTCGGATGCTTTGCTCATATACTTCGCGTTTTAAACCGTTAAAGTGTTTTATTTAAATGTGCACTATTCGCGTAAACGCTTAACGGTACAATATCACGCTGCCTGTACCGTCATGTCGAGTCGTCACTCTGTCTCTCTCATTTTAAGGGGGGATTTTTAGTCAAAATTAAGTCACCATGTCACAAGTCAGAAGTAGCGCAGTAGAATCCTTTAAAATAAAGATATTGACGCACTATTCACAATATTCATTAGTCATTCGCATAAGACATTCGCCAAGTCGCTAGAAAATAACATACATTTGTAGTGATTTTCAAAAAATTTTTGTCATCAGAGAATCTGAACGTTTTCTTTAGACTAGATGTAATATAGACGCTTATATATGTTTTGTTAGATAAAATGTTGATTTCCTTATTAATTATAAAACTGTCTAAAGATTATTTTCATTTTAAACTTTCCACTAACTTATTGAAGAATTATTTACATTTTATTAAGAGATTTTGAACAAGAAATACCGTACCGTATTGGTATTGACTGCTGAACAATCCGAAATTGAAAAAAAAAATTCAATCAGTTTTTTATTTACTTCGAAATTGAAACAAACGGTTTAAAACGCGAAATATATTTGTTAAATAATTTTTAACTTGGGCCCGATGTTGCGCAAAATACCAACTTCGACGGAATAGATGGCGCCAGCGTAGCAATTTTTACTTTAACGTCAGAGCCATCCTCCATCTTAAGTCTCCCTTTCTTTCTTTTAAAAATAAATCTCAGCTACGTTTAAGTAATATTAAACTACAGACAGGATTTCGTACAAAACAGTCTTTAAAAATATGTAAAAATTTAAGTATTCGTGGCAAATCGTAAGGTTTTCTACGTTTAAAACATGCTAAGAATCTAAGTGAGCAGTCAAAATATTTATTCCATTAAGTCAAGTACGTCGAGCCAAACCCGTGGCGATGACAAGCTGCTTTGAGGAGCGTGCTAATATTTGTGCTAGCGAGTGTACGGGTATTAGCACCGAATGCAGATTACACCCGACTGCGTTTGAAGGGTGCATGATATTAAAACAGCCTGTTGACGTTTTTTAAATATATAAATATATTTTCCTAACAATTATTAAGAAAACGACGAGTTGTTAATATAATTCAGGTTTAGTACATTTATAATAAAACCATAAATAAAAATCCATTACTTAACAAATTAGCTTTTATAAAGAATGCTCTTTCTAATACAGACAATAAACGATGCTTCTAGAGGCAAAGTGGCCTAAAAACAAAAAAAAAAACATGATTTTCAATAATTATTTATGTTAAACGTTTTCAACTCTATGCAAAAAATATCAATAGTCAAGTCAAGTCATAAACTTGCAGTTAGGCTACTCTACCTCTAGCGGCCTCAATTATACTTTGTTTAATGAAAAATATTTGAATAATTCACCTGGCACGTTCTTCATCATCATTCTATTTAAATATTCATATTATTTTATTTATTTACTTAGTTATAGGTAACAAAAAAAACATTAACTCTCTCCCAGAGTCGCTCTGTTTAGTATTTGTTTCTAGTTAACGGACTAAATCTTTTGAAAACCATCACTATGAATTCGCAATAAGCTATGTTGATTTAAGCTTTTTTACCTGTGGACGTGGGCATCGCCGCGTGTGGTGCCATAAACGAAGACAACTTGGCTGAGTGGTGATATGAGCTCATGAACAGGTCGCTTTGGTATTTGTACGCTTGGTCCGTCGCAGCCGGCTGCGTAGCCGCTGCTAAACCTTGGAAGTCAAACTTGTATGCGTACCGCTTTCCGTGAACCTTCGTCATGATGTTCTTGTCGTAGTAATATCTGCGCAACGTTGAAATATTAGCGATAGTCCGCTATGTACGCAGCCGGCCGCGTACTGCGTCACGCGATACACTGGTCAAGTTTTTTTTATGGAGGAGGACAGGCAAGATTGGCTGGAGTATTTCCCCTCCTACCAAGAGAACCTGGTGGGACGTGAAATAATCCAGCCATACATATCTACATAAAATGCGCTGTCGCCCTATTTTGGCTTTGAATAATTTTAATCTACTATTCTTGTAGATGACGCAGCGTAACGCGTGCAGCTGTACGCAACCTGACGCGTTAATACGACCACAGACATACAGGCATTCGGAGCTATATCTATAATTTAAAATAGTAAATCGCAACGCTCGCAATATGGGTACCCATTACATCGCAACGCAAGATGACAGCGTAGCAAGTTACCTCAACGCTCGGCTTAACTTGTCGTAGTTCATGTTTGGCTTGGACTTGCGCTCCCCCCACCGTCGTGCTACCTCGTCAGGGTCTGTTAGCTTGAACTCGCCGTTGGTGCCTTCCCAAGTAATGCAGCCCGCGTTGCTGGAGTCACTCAGCAGTTCAAGAAGGAACTGCCATAACTGGATTTGACCTGAGCCTGAAATGTATTGTAAATACATGTGTAATAAAACGGCCCTTAAAACTGTCCTTGAAAAACTCTTATTTGCAAAATACAACAACAGACAGATAAGTGATAAAGATAGAAGTGCAGTTACAAATATTATATCTGAAGTAGAACCTTTTTATCGACGTAAACATAATTAAAACAGAATTCTTTCTAAAAAAAACTAAGTAAGTATTAATAGATTTACATATAATATTGTATTGGAAATTGAACTAACTATCAATATAAATAGTATCTAGTCTTCGAAAAACAAAATTAAATATAATTTGCATTATTAGAAGTTAAACAAAAAATAGTCTTTATTCCTCTTAAAGTTGGTCTACATTATTGAAATATAAACAGTGAAATAGTGTTTTTGCGGCATAGGTCTCGTCGTGTCGTCAAATAATTGTTCATAATATTAAATATAATATAATATTAAATATAATATAATATTAAATATAATAACTGAACAACTTCTCTTATGACAAGACAAGGCAAGTAATAAGAATTGCTCCTTAGGTTAATAAATTCACAATAATGTATTAGTTAATAAGACATGTTAAAAATGCCGGAGTGAGTTTCTTGGGTGTTCTTCTCGGTTATGTTGCTCTTTTGAACACTGTAGAATCACGACGAACAGACAGACAAACATTTTGAATTTTTTTTGTCGAATCTAAATATATTTAAAATTCTATACATTATTATGAATTAAATGACTCGAACATCGAAAGATTTTACTATCACCAACCCTATCATTACGCGGTCATAAAGGGGCAGTTATGCCACGTTATACCGCGCCCGCCTAAGGCATTGCGCCTTTCAAATACATAATAGTTCTGTGAATCGATTAGGAATAACACGAATACATAGGTAGATGACATTCGATTATCACTAAGGGTGGCCTTTTAGTGAGGAATACGCGTGCGTTTGTCTTTTATATTTAGGACTAGCTTTGGGGGAACGGAAATACATTTAACGGTTTAAAACTAATTTATATATATACGAGTTAAACTTGCTTGGAATTTATTTTCACTACAGTCGACGTGTCGTATGCTTTGCCGCAGCCGTGATATATTTTACATAAGTCAACGAATTCATTTCGCGTTTTAAACCGTTATAAGTGTTTTATTTAGAATTTAGAAAAATTACATGATATACTAACACGATGTCGTCGGGATTTCAGCATTATGAGGATATCAAACGCGACGCATTGGTTACGTCACAATTACACCAATATAACCGTCAAAGAAGTGTTGTTCACATGAAAATTCTGTAGTTCGCTTCTATACGTTAATAATATATGTTCGAGTATTTTTCAGGTGTTCGATAGGTTGTCAGTACACGCGTTCTTTTTTGAAGCCCACTCTAGGCTATTTGACTTTATTAGTAAAAGAACCCAGAAAAGTTCTGATACATATTTCACTGAAATTTTTTAATTGTGCGCCAAGACGCTAATTTAAAAAATACGGCTAGTGACGTCACGGCTTATATTGGGCATTGGTGTATCTCGATCAAATCTACAATCTACATGCATTTATACCAAACATTTACGTTTTACCAGTGATTGATGAAGTAATAAAATGAGTTAGAAATTTATTTATTTATTAATGCAAAGAATATCACAGATTTAAGACACTAGCATGCACGATGGTTTAAAGCGATGTTTACAAGCAAGTGACGTCATCATAAACCCGACCAATCACGTAACAAATGTTTAAAAGAGTTAATTTTTTTGCGGTTTTCTATTAAAATCAATTATTATTTTTAACGTAAGCGTCTGTTGTGCTATTTCTAAGCTTACACTTAATAGTGATAACCGTAATCGTCGCTATATTTTTCGCATTAGCTACTTAGTCTAGATTCGTTCAGAATTATATTTAAATCAACCTGATACATTTAGGATTTCCTAAAATTATATATATAATAATGAAGTATAAGAAAAAAGAGTATTTTGCCATTGCTCATCTTCCAATTGTAAAATGTCCAAAGGTTACTTCCAGTCTCCTAGGTAAGTAGACATCATTCTGCCCTATAGGTACCCCAAACTATCATTAATTACGAGTCATAAAATCGATGGGGCACAACAGACAATGCATCAAACGAAGCGATATGCGAGAGAAAACGTTGTGACGTGAACATAATCGATCACAGAATAAATCACCGGGCCGCCACGCTCGTGTGAGCCTTCGCCAAGTAACGTCACCAAATAAGGTTCGCTCCTCGTATATTTTGTTAGTACTAAGTAGTCTTGGAACCTTGGACCTTGGGTAACATTTCCTATATAAGTACTATTGAATTTACGTTTATTTTATCTATACTAATATTACAAACTACAGTTGACGAGTTTGTTTGTTTGAACGCGCTGATCTCAGGAACTACTTTGCTTAAAAAATATTTTTTGTTGATTCGTCAATTTCGAGGAAGGTTAAATTATTTAAAACATCTACAACTAATGGCAGAGAAGAGATAGAGGAAAATGTGGAGAAAATGTCGAAAATGATTCATCTTTGAGGGTTTCCGTTACGTGCGCTTCGAAAGCGGTTCAATATACTCATAAAATATGAATATAAGAATTATTATTCTTTAAATAAAAAAAAAAACTATTTTAAGAATAACTCGCAAGAATCGGTTTTATGGTAATCAAATTCGTCGAAATAATTCTTATGGCAAAAGAATGCTTCCGATGTCACCTAGTAATACAATATAATATATGTATTTCAAAGCATTTAAAAGGTTGACATATCAATATAATTTATTCTAATTAGTTTACTTTTATTTTATTTCGGTTTGTTACTGGTATTTTGAAATGGTATTTTAAAAAACCCGTCTATTTTTATCTCTTTCTTAGCTTTTCCAAGAACAGGTGCATGACATTGGGAGAGTTCAAATAAAATAAAAAAGAGTAGAAATAAGAAAAAAAAACAATTAATTTTTAGAGTGTTTACTAATTTGCATAAAAAAGAAAACAAGATGGCGGCCAAACAACTGCGTTCTATATAGGCGCCCCTGAGATATCAACAAAGTAATACGGTTTTTTTTCGTTTAAGCAAATATTTTTCACACAGTACAGGGTCGATTCTAGACGATTGAGCCTCGCGTAAGTCGTGCGTGTTGGTAACATAGCCGCCCAATATCCTGACATGCTTTCAAGGAACCCCTACGACTACTATTATACCACTTGTAAATCACTGCGGGCGAAAAACAGTGAAATGACACACGTAATAAGCACTAAAGTTACCCTGAGTATAGCGAACGTAAAGACATTTACTTAAAATAATGATTTGAAAACAGTCAGTTTTCAAAATTAAAGAAACGTTTGTTTGTACAGCCAGAGCAACAGCACGGAACGCTGACGATGCCGGTGCAAGTTCTGTCCGAGTCGTAATTTTTTTCATTTTATTTTCGATTTTTAAATTATATAGTGCCTTCATGTGCAATAACATGTAAAAAATAATAACGTTTTAAAAGTCAGTTTTAAATACTGTCTATAGTTTACGCGAGTAGTACACATTTAAATAAAGGTAGGTATACATTTTTTAATCTGTTAAAAACGTTACTTTCATGAATGTACTTAGTACTGTTATGTAAGGTTTTAAAGGTTATTTAATTACTAGCGGCCCTGTCCCGGCTTCGCACGGGTAGATATAAATAAGTACAAATATTTAAACGCTGGTTCAGGGGCCGCTGCGAGCGTTAGTGTCCCGTGCACGCGTTCGCGAATTCCTAGCTCTATTTCCTTCAAGTCGCTGCGACGATCTTGCATTTTGTTCTGCAAGACGAACCTGAACGTTCGACGATAGAATCACTGGCTCGCGATTGGGACGCGTACACTCTTATACTTTCCAGACGATCATTTTAGGAAGAAGACTCTCCAATACGAATACTTACTTTTTCTAATCTCGCTTGGGATCTATTCTTAGATAGCTGCGGCCTTCTTCTTCTAGGCATATTGCTATGAAGGATATTTATTATAAATCAGAGAAATTAAGAATAAACTAATAATAATACAAAAGAAAGTATTCAAGTTCAAAGCGATAGTTCTAAAAAGAACTTTAACGAACACTATGCAAAGTGTGATTGCTAATACTAAAACTAAGTAACTTTGAAAAGAACTTTTGATGTGAAGCATAAAAATGTTTAAAAAAACGAAATAGTCAATGTCGTTTGTGCCCACTGCGTAAGGAGGGCACTGCCCCTGATATCTTTTGAATGGCATGTCCGATTTCAATAATTAAAAAAGTAATTATCAAGTATTGAAGCAGTCTTGAATATTAAATTATTTATGGCTGACAAAAATGTCTCCAAGTGTCCACTTTTATCGGTTTAAAACGTGAAATGCATTAGTATTTTTTTACAATTTACGTTTCGCTTTGTAGCAGCCGTGGTCATGGAGAGACAGATAGTGTCCCTAGTATTAAAGTAAAAACTGCGTCATAGTTGCCATTTGGCAAAACCGTTAAGTGGTTTATTTAATTACAGACAGTACTGTCACTTTACTTTTCTGAAACATGTTGGACTTCGTCTGAAAGTCTGTAATATATTAAATGGCTCGTAAAAATATCGATATTCCGTAAATCATGAACCATTGTCCACAGATTAAAAAGCCGTCATGTTAAATAGTGTTTCGGTTATACTCTGTGGATTTCCGAAAATATATATATAAACAAAAGACTAACAATATAATCTTCATTATGTTTTAAAATAGGTCGCAATGATTGAAGGCTACGTTACAGAGAAAATAACGTATTTCCCTTAGTTACGCATTGAGAATGTAAATAACGGTAATGTGTGTGGGTGGCCAAAGTTCAATTATCATACGGACAGGTGGGTTAGCCTGCGTCCGTGTGAAAAGCGCGAGGTAATTACCGTCAAAGTTGGCACGTGCCCTTAATTGTGTAGCGGGAGTTTCCGCACCCGACCTATGTTCCCGGCCGCTGTTGAAATCGCGGGAAATAATACATTTTAAAATGCAATCTTTTGATGTTTAATGAAGCTTTTGGATTCGTTGAGTAGGAATGTAGTAATTAGGTACGATTCTTGCCTTATATCGATTTATCGGAATGTTTTCTTTATTACGAATTAAATTTATTCATTCACAGAACTTTTTAAATGTGAATTGGCGACTACGATAATTACGAATTTATAAATAAAATCCCGTTTCCTTGATTTTGATTATTGTGAGAAATCTTTAGGGCCAGACCGAACATTGGAGTAGGGATTATTCCCTAGATTTGAAGTAAGGCATGTTCTCCTCTTTAGCTTAGAGGGGATACATTTAAGTTGAAAGGAAATACTGTCTATAGTTTACGTGAGTAGTACATTTAAATAAAACACTTTAACGGAAACGTCGGGCCGAAGTTAAAAATCATTGTCAAATAAGTTCAACTTCGCGGTTAAAACCGTAAAAGTATTTTATTTGAAGGGAAATGTCAAAGTCACATAGGTAGGCTACGGCAGCGCTACCTGTTTCGTCGTCATTGATCTTTGGAGTAACTGAATTTCAGTAGTCCCAATATAATTGGCATTTTAAACAAATAAAAGTGTTTTATTTAAACATGTAACACCCGCGTTAGTTTATTACTTATGGTTAAAAAGGCTACCAACAAATACGTAATCATATGCTAACATTTAAATAAAACACTTTAACGGTTTAAAGCGCGATATATATATATCAGTTTAATTTGTTTGTAAATTATTGTAAGTACGGCCCGACGTTTCGGATGCTTTGCAGCGGCCGTGGTCATGGGGACACTAAAGATGTCCTCCATCTTTTATATTTTCCATCAAAATAATTTTCAAACAGGTTCAACTAATATATATCGCGTTTTAAACCGTTAAAGTGTTTTATATGCTAACATTCTTGATATAGATTGTGCATAGTTTTATCTGTGACTTCCTATTAAGTGGAATATCGTCCACTTAACTATACATTACGCGGTATCTTCAATCAAATACACGTTAAGTTGAATGGGGGTTGTTATCGCGATTTCGCGTGTTAACCTAGCACCCCTTGCCCCTGGGTTCTCACAGGTCACCCGCGTATTCTCGACTTGACCACTTTCACCTATGGGGCTAGGTCCTATTTTAATTAAGTGATTCATGCTCTGCCACCGTACTATAGTTCTAAGTTTTCAGACACATTGAACACATACAAATGCGCGTGCGCTGTTCTAGTTCAACATATTAAGGCCACTACTTGGGGCGTTAATTATTCTTGCATTACGAGACAAATATTATTATTATCAACATTTGTTTTTGCAAACTCTAGCTGTTACCCACGACGTTAAGCGCGTCCCTTCGTTCTTGCGATTTAATCTTAAAGGTTATACTGTCGCGGACGTTTTTTAATCGACTAAAGAACACTCTATCATTACAGTGCCTTCATTAGCCAACATTATTAGTGCCTTCATTTGCTAGCTTTATAATATTAGTATTGATTGCTATTTCTGAAATGTCTGTTACTTGAAAGTATATTAACGCACTAGCTGTACCAGCGACTTCGTGCGCGAGAGTCGTTATTTTGGGCATCCAAATTAATTTTTGCAACTTTATAAACTTAAGCTGTTAACCACGACGTCGATCGCATCCCTTACCGTCGTTCTCGTAAATTAATCTCAAAACATAGTGATATAGAGACGCGGATCATTGAAAGAGGACTCATTCTTTCATACATATTTTTTAGGTATCTTGAACCGTTTTCGCAGCGTACGCATCTGAAACCCACAGAGATGAAAAATTTCCTCCTCTTTTTCACATTTCCCACTGTATCAACGTTTTTATAAAACACAGCGCGATGTTTTATAGCCTATAGCCTTCCTCGGTAAATCCTCTAACCAACACAAAAAGAATTTTTCAATTCGAACCCGTAGTTTCTGAGATTAGCGCGTTCAAACAAACAAACCAACTCTTCAGCTTTATATATAGTATAGATATAGGGTCCCAAAAAGTTAAGAATTACTTTTCAATTGCCTTTTAATACGGTTTTTCTTTTTATAAAGTTCCTTAACTTCTTTGGATATATATGTCTTATTATTTTAATATCATACGTCTTAACAAATTATACTTATATAATTAAGCAACTCTACCTACGCTTACCTTGCCCAACGTATTATAGGAATCGAAGAAAATAACTTTTGCATTAGTTAGTCATACCTGAATTAGCTAGGCGACTGCTTGTAGGTCCAAACATTTGATAGGGATCTGTGAAAAATATACAAATATTAAACTCTTACATAAATCAGTAGAATATAGTCATTAAATGACATTGTTTATTCCAAAAATATGCCGTTATACAGTACCTAGCTACTGTGTAAGTCAAGCACTGTGCACAGATAATTCTATTAAAAAAAGAAACAGATTTCTCTACTTCAATTACAGATCGTTGATTTTAACTAGATAAGTGATTTAATAATTATAAAATATTTTGTCTTATTTGCAATAAACGCGACGGTTTAAAACACGAATTATATTAGTTAAATTACTTATAACTTTGTCGCTATACCTATAGATGGCTATTTTATGTATGGATTATTATTAATATAAACGAAACAACTGAACGCTGGATTGTTTCAGTAGGTTTGTTTCAGCTACATAAAAGACTGCATACATAAAAAATGTACTGTCTGTTCTTCTTCGTCAGTTATCACTACCGCATGACTAGACCGAAGATAGGCCAGTTTCCCTGACAACAGACCACCAACACGGACCGAAAAAAATTCAGATACACTGCATAGATTGCATTTAAAACAGTCGTAATGAGATCGGCCCGTACGTGGCTACTGAATTTGCATAGATAGTAGGAACTAAGGGTCCTTTCTAACTATAGCTTGTATATTTTTATATGATTAGCGAGAGATACGTTACCTTCATTATAGTGTCTTAAACAAAAAATTTAAGTTAAAAAATTAACTAACTATTTTGATATTTGTTTTCAATGTTATTGTAATTTGTTGTGATTGGAATGTTTGCTTTTAGTAAATATTTTTTTTTAATGATTAACTCTTATATAATACGTATAATGAGTAAAAAGACTATGATATACTATTCCAATACATATATACGTATAAATATTAGTTTAGTGACTTAAAGGATATATGTCATTTGTATCTTAAGATATTATTTTTGAAAAACATTCTTCCTTATACATATTTTTTTATGTATCTAAAATTTAACATAGACATTTGAGAAATAATTTCTTAAATAAAAAAAAATACAGGTTAATTATAGCGAACGCGATGTTCACCTCACTAAAATATTATCAATGATAATATCTACAGAAAAACCAAAAGTGGAAAGGCAATTGAAATGTTATATACCATTATTTCGCTTATTCAATTCAAATTGAAGGCCTCAAAGCAATACAGCAAGGTAATTTGCACTCTAATTATCTAAAAATACGATTGAATTTTATTCTAACTTAGATCAATTATTTTGAATTAAATTTGAAACAAAGGAACCCCTAACAGTATTCGCCATTGTTAATATTATAATAAAATAGTAATTGTTAATGACACTTGTGTTGTTCGTGGATTGTTAAACGCGGGACTGTGACTAACATTCGGCTGTGACTAATACAAAATGTGCTAAAACCTTTTGAATTTAGGGACACAAGTGCCGACGTTTAACTGTCCAAAAACCGAGGTCGTATATCATTAGAATATTGTGGTGGTAAATTTAAATAATATTTTTTAATATAGACTTAGATGGGATTTTGGTAATCTATGCTAATATTATAAAGCTTGCAAGAGTTTGTTTGAACGTGCTAATCTCAGGAGCAACTGGTTTAAACATTTTTGTGTTGGTTGGAGCTTTTATCGAGGAAGGCTTTTGGCTATAAAACATCAGAGTGCGATCAATAGAAGCTAAGAAACAGGTACCCAAAAATATGTCTAAAGATTCTTCTTTCAATTGAGTAATAAAGTAATCATAATCCATGTTTCCAGGACACGGTGGTACTAACAGCCCCAATACAATAAAAAATAACCGATTAGACATTTTCTTAGGAACATTCTAAATACTGAACTAGCGTTTCACTCGACCCGGGTTTCACCTCTTGGACTAAGTCATTTGCAGTCTAATTATCTAAGAACTAGTATTCTTAACTGCAACATTGTTGTTTTTCGTCAACCAAACATTCAGAATTGTGTTGTTCTCCCGTAAAGCGAAAGCAAACATTTCCTGCGATTTCCTGTCAACATGTTTTGTTAACTTTTTAACATTGACATTGGAATTAACATAATACAAAGCAAAAGGAATTTAAACTTTAGCACGAGTTGTGTGGTACAAGTCAATGGTGATTGCGAAAATGGTAAATAAGGGATTCGTTTGTATTTGATCGCCGAACTTAACACTGAACAACGTTAAACACTGTCTGCCGTTTACACGAGCAGTACAAATTTAAATAAAACACTTTAACGGTTTTAAACGCGATATATATTAGTTAAACTCGTTTGATTCCAATAAACAGCATACCGGCAAACACTAAGACACCGTTAGTCAGTTCTGCTAGGACTCGGCCAATTTCGCCAAATACCAACTTCGACGGCGCAGATGGCGCTAGCGTAGCAACTTTTACTTTGACGTCAGAGCCATCTTTAGTCTCCCCGTGACCACGGCTGCTGCGAAGCATCCGAAACGTCGGGCCGTCGGGCCGAAGTTAAAAATAATTTTCAAGTAAGTTTAACTCATATACTTCGCGTTTTAAACCGTTAAAATGTTTTATTTTAACTAAACAACGTTATTTATCTGTGTGAGCTTCTAATAAATAAAAAAAAATGACAATCATTTTTTTTGTAGTATGCCTAAACTAAGAAGTTGTTTAGGGTGTAAGTTTTTTTAGAACTGAAAATTGGACAAGCTTCAAACATTGGTTACTAAATAAGATGTGAAATACTTTAGCCCAACATCTTATTAAGAAGCCTTAGAGATATATCTTTGATTAGGTTATGGCGTGTGGCACCTGTATCGCACCGACATGTATTGTTTATAGCAAAGATACGCGTAACTTGTTTTCTGAAACTGCATCACCGCTTTTGACTTGTACCATACAACAACACTTCACGCAAACCATGTTCGTGTGTGGAATTTATTTTTCTTTCGATATTAAGCCTAATATTTCTACGATGATGTTGTTACATTGTTTTATATATAATATCCTTTTTATGCTAATGCGTTCCTTACTTTTTCAATGTTACATAAAAACGCCTTAGTTGTATCGTAGAATTGTATAATGTCTTTATAAAATGGTTGTAACAATCGGGTTTTGATAAAAAATTATAAAAAAACAATTTCGTCCGAA
This sequence comes from Leptosia nina, assembly GCA_963661955.1. Classification (NCBI taxonomy): domain Eukaryota; kingdom Metazoa; phylum Arthropoda; class Insecta; order Lepidoptera; family Pieridae; genus Leptosia; species Leptosia nina. The sequence goes on from CAVLEF010000279.1 coordinate 1,271,408, forward strand.
AATCTAAGACCATAATAGGTCGATAGCGTGTCTTGTTGAGGTATTAAATGGCTTTGTCGAATCGTAAGTAGGGAAGTTTACTAGTTAACTAGCAAAAAGTACCTAATATATCTATATCGTGACACGATCAAAAATATATTTTTTTTAAATAAATCATTAATAACAAAACCAAATGCGAATGAAAATAGGTTATAGTTAAAAAATCGAAAATAAATTGAAAAAAATTTCGACTCGGGCAAGATTTGAACCGACATCGTCAGCGTTCCGTGCTGTTGCTCTACCATTTGACCTACCGAGTGCTACACCTCATCGTCGAATTTTTTCAACTTATATGCACCTATCGCGCAATGTTCAAGTCCTGCCCGAGTCGAAAATTTTTTCAATTGATTTTCGATTTTTAAATTATATAGTGTCTTCATGTGCAATAACATGTGAAAAATATTAATGTTTTCAATAGGTTAGACGTTAATAACATTGTGGATGCGAATACCTAATGTCAAGCAAAGCCAAACTAATGAATTATGCTTGAATTTCAATCACATTGTGACCACTAATACTATTTCCATAGCTGAATTGATCGGGGTGTATAGGTACAACAATTTCGATCGTAAGGTTAGAAGTTCTAAGTGGATGAATGAAAATTTTATCTGTCAGATTGAATTTTTCATGAAAAATTATCTAAGTTTAATTTGTTGAAACTGATTTATTTACCGTTTATTAATATTGTAACTCAAATCCCGTTTCTCCCGATGCATGTGGCGAACACATTTCTGTGTCCGTTTAACTAATCGGAACAATATATTGTCTTACCTTAATTCGAACCCAGGACCCTAATGCTAGGTAACACGTTTAATCATTGGGTTACAAAAGCGGTTGGTTTATCAATAAACCTTGTTAAAATATCTATCTTAATATCTGCCTATCTGTTGAGAATCATATGTTACAAATCAAAGCCAAGTGCATGACTTAGCAAGGGTTTGAATATAAAAAGTTATAGCTGTTAGGGGGTTTGCAGCACGGTGTTGGGGCGCGGCGCGATGTAATCTTGATGATTATGATAAATGACCCCCCGGGATCGATCGTCGAGTTAATTTTAACCTACACATTATTAGGAAACTATTTACAACATTCAATTCACAAATTCTATATTAGGATAGGATCGCTTTGATATTCATTAATACAATTTGCCGGGCTCGTTGGTCTAATGGTGTTGGAGGTTGGGTCGTGGGTTCGATCACCACCAGGCCACAGGAACATGTTTCTAATTTATCAATTTATATTTTATTCTGAAACGTGCTGGACTTCACCTGGAAGCGAGAAATTCCGTCCGGTTCACGAACCACCGTCCACAGATGTAAAATCCGTTAAGCGTAATCGCGTTTCGGTTTCAGTCTGTGGATTTGCGAATATCCAAAGCCAAAATATGTCGAAAGTGTAGGTACCTTGTTTAGATGCCATGTCCATGCCACGTCTATCCACCTCTATCATTAAAAAAAATATTTTATCGACTTTAAATAACATGAAGCATAGGACACATTCATGTGTCCGTTCTACTAATTCTATTTATCATGCATCCGGAAATGGAATCAGTGACCTTGTGCTCAACATCCTAACTTCATCACCATCCTGCGTTGCCCAGCAGGTCAAGTTGACTTATAAATATGTAAACAAGGACAACCCTAAGAAAACATAGATTTGACAGACGACGATTAGAAATCCACCTGATGTATTGTGTACGGCAAAAAACCTGTTAAATTTTATTATATAATACTAAATATGACATATTAATCTAAAACTTTGGTAATATTGTGCCTATTAACGTGTTTATATTAAAAACAAATATTTCTAGGTTAGCTTAAAACTATGTTAAAAAATAAAGACACAGGTTATTTGCAATTCACTTCACAACTCATTGACTCAATTTTAACATTACATAACTTTATCTTAACATTACATTAATTATAACATTAGGTATTCTTTTCAAACCACAAGACTCTACACATTAAAATAATAGTGCTGAAAAGCTCAAATTAAATGAATGAAGTAAATAATACACATATTAACCTTACAACTCTCAACTCTTCTCGGGTCTCCCAGGACCACGACGACCTTCTAGAACGCGCTCTACCACGACAATACGTATTTATAGCGCTGGTGTTGTTTCAATCAATGACGACAAAGGTAAGAAGTAACTCTGATTGTCCATGGCATTGACTCTCCGGACGAGATGATTATTATATTTATAAACGGACAAAAGGCACGAGGACGCAATTGGAAATGATTGGCCCTCTTCACATCTGATACAGATTTAATGGCGCGGAAACGTATTCTAATCCATTTGCATCACTTTGTGATTTACTCCCTTCGAAAAGTAGCTGTTGTTGGGAATTTAAGAAATGGTCTAGTTTAAACGTTTACCGCTCGTCGTTTGTTCGTACTCATTCGTGCTTTTGTTTGTTGTGAGCGACTTGACCTTAGATATGCATTTGCTTTAGTTACTTGATGATAGCGTGTGTTTTCTTATTGGAATATATAAATGAAGTGTGAGATGTTTAGAAAATAATGTATTAAATACTGTCTATAGTGTACGCTAGTAATACACATTTAAATAAAAAACTATTACGGTTTAAAAGGCGATATGTTAGTTAAACATATTTACAAATGATTTTTGACTAGCTGCCGTGACCACGGCTGCTGCAAAGCATCTGAAACGTCGGGCCGAAGTTAAAAATCATTTTCAAATAAATTTAACTAATATATCGCGTTTTAAACCGTTAAAGTGTTTTGTTAAATAATGTATTTCTAACTAAATAACTAAGCATTGGTCAAATGTTGACATTTCTCTAGTATTTGTTTTACACCACCAAAACAAGTGTCTGGTGGCCTGAAACAATACTGATAATTATACAAGTGAATAAAACCGAATTATTTATGTGACATTCTTTGATTGCTTTAAAATTATTAAGAAGTTTCAAATAATGATTCTACATATCCCTGTTCTCCAAAACTTTACTTAACACTTTACAGATGCGAAAACCATCGTCTTCTAACACAAAAAGCATGAAATTTCAATTAAACTGCGTTAAAATAACACTTTTCCATAAACAAATGAAAAGAAGAATCCGTTCGTATTTTGAAATCAAATCACAATTCTCTATTCGAAAGAGGGTATATAACATAAACCGAATCTGGAACAAAGTGAATAGATATACCCAATACAGTGCAACACAACGTCAGTGCAAAAGCGTTCATTCGATGAAATAAAACAACATTTCATACATACAGGTATAGTGATACAAATAGAAACGGCAAAGTAATTACATTTTCCATTTCGATTCGAAATTGATGGGACGAACTCACTTCTGCTACCGATTTATCCGTTTATGTGATTGTTTTTCTCATTTAAGGGTGGTATAATTTAATATCAGCTCTGTTTTCATAGGAATTTCCAGAGCTCTGTATTTTATTTGTAATTGCACTCTGTAATACACAATATTTATATTATAGAAAAATAAGGTTTTTGGCTACGTTTTATACTGTCTATAGTTTACGCGAGTAGTACACATTTAAATAAAACACTTTAACGGTTTAAAACGTGAGTCTCCCCGTGACCACGGCTGCTGCAAAGCATCCGAAACGTCGGGCCGAAGTTAAAAATCATTTTCAAATAAGTTTAACTAATATATCGCGTTTTAAACCGTTAAAGTGTTTTATTTAAATACGTTTTATATTTAAAACGGTATTTTTTTATAATAGTATGCAAAATTTCGTAACTTGTTTCTTATTATAGATGAAATTCGTTGGTGCAATTGTTGCCATTTATGACTAATAACCAACGGGTCGTGGGTATGATCCTCTCCGGTTCCCACATGTGTCTAAACTATTTATATTTCTGGATAAACTTCCGAAAAGCGCATACCGCCGATCGATCTGAAATTTGGTATACTTATGTATTTTGACCTCCTAATCACGAATATCATAATGAAAATTGGCGCAAACGCCATTTTGAATATGAAAAAAACCTCTTTTCGTTCAGTGTGCCTAATCAAAAAATTTTCACGAAATGGAATTACTACAGCGGGAAATATTCCCAGGTCGTTTAGGAGAACAAAAAACCACTCTAGAATTAGGCTACTATAGCGGAATTAGATCTCAAGTCTATCGACAAAAACGGCAAATATTTCCATAGGCCGACTATTACAGTAAAAAACATTCTCGGACTTCGACTAATATAAAGAAAAATATACGCAGTTTGTATCTGACAGCCGAAAGTAAATGGAAAATGCAACTACTATAGCGGACCACATTCATGTACCACAGTGGAAAATCACCACAGAGTTGAAATTGTATAGCGGACATATGCAAAGTTTAGGTTATTGATGAATCAATGAAAATCACACTCACACACACACACACACACACACACACACACACACACACAAAACGGCCCTTATCAGGGCCAGGAATGCTAGACAGACAACCTCCACGTGGTGCATTGTAGATAACGCGAATAGTCTGCGCCTTTCGGCCATGCAACCTCCAACACTTTGACGAACTTGGATCGCTATGGGTAAAAAATGGTTACACACAAACACATACACACACCCTTTTCGGGAAAAGCTGAAATAGTCTACATTGGTTAGAAATGCGTGATTAGGCACATTGAACGTAAAGAGGTTTTTTTCGATTTTCATATTCAAAACGGCGTTTGCGCCAATTTTCGTTATGTTATTCGTGATTAGGAGGTCAAAATACATAAGTATACCAAATTTCAGATCGATCGGCGGTATGCGCTTTTCGGAAGTACACCCATATTTCTTATTAAACATGTCGGACTATGTCTGGTAATTTTGATGTTAAGTGGGTAGTAAGGATATCGAATTTATTTTTGGGTCACGAACCACCAAAGCCGCGAAATGTATTCGCGTTTCGGTTTCATGCTTTGGTCTTCCACTTCTATTAGATTATATAATGCTGCTAGAGTCAGAGTAGCATAACTGCAATTTTATGACTTCATTTATTTATATTTTTATAGTCTAAAATGCTAATCTATAAGAGCACAGTGACCGAAATAATAGTCCAATTTCATTGTCCAAGTTAATGGTGCACATGTTTATTTTGCTCTTTCTTTCTTTTTGTTATTAGGCCACTCTGCCTGGCTGGGGTATTCCGCCTTTCATCATCCCCATACTTGTCTGTCCCCGTCTATCATATAATACTAATTCAAAACTGAACCCGGCCCGTGGTACAACAAAAGCTAGTATAAAAGTGAGTTTTCTATATCACATTTCTTAACGCTGTGATCGTTTATCTCAAAGCTGATAGTGTTTGTTGAAGATAGTTTACGTTGTACTTTATTTTCGGCATACAGAGCCCCCGTGGTGCTGGGAGAACGCTCCATCGCCTCCCTGCGCTTGGTCAACAATACATTCTTATAGCAAACAGTTCACCCTTATATGAAATTTATTGTGCCACTATATTGCCTGAATAGGACGTTTTCTGGACAGCTACTATTACTTTGCTTTCGGTTTTAGAGAAAATTCTGTATGCAAAATTGTTACTTCGTTAGTTGCAATAATTACCAGTTTTTATTGACGTTTGTAAGTCTATCCGGTCACCAACCGTTTTTTTATGACAGAGAAGGACAGGGAAGCATTCAGTTCATTTGATGGTAAGTAAAACACCCCCGCCAGATTACATGTAAACAAGATTGCTCTGTCGACCTATTTTCGCTTTGGATATTTGAAAATCCACTGACTAAAATCGAAAAACAATTACACTTGACGGCTTGGTTATCTGTGGACAGTGGTTCGTGACCCGGACGAAATTTCAATATTCCTACCACCCATCTAACAACCAGATTCCCAGATGGAGATCAACATGTTTCAGAAAAATTATAAATCGATTAGAAACCTGACATCAGTCCTACTCTAACTCCCACTCTCATTCTTACACTCACTCCCACTCCCACTCAACTCCTATTCCCAAAAAAGCCAAAGAAGAAAGTTTGATTGTTCTAGCTTCAAAAAGCACGAACTTCCATACAAACTTAAAAACTTTCATACCCTTTTTCAGCCCCTATCAACCCTTTTTTTTTCTCAGGCTCTAAAATATTTGTGTACCAAATTTCATTTAAATCAGTTCAGTAGCTTTAGAGTTAAAGCCGGACAGATAGATGAAGTGGGAGAATTTATCTATAATATTAAAGGTTATTTTAAATTTGGCATAGGATATAACTACTAGATATATTGTTTAAAAATAGTTCATAAAGTCTAAGCGAGTAAATGTATGGTTCATATAAAGCTAAAGCTACTAGTGTGTGTTGTTTGTAGTTCACACAGTTTGTCGTAACACCAGAGGCTCTTCTCTAATTGTCTAGATCGGGGAAAGTGGTTGAAGAGGCCTCACGAGTCACGTATGGTGTTTGTACTAACGAAATCATTTAGAAGCTAATCCCCGACGCACTCCGAACCCTTCAAGCGATCTTTGCTCGCCAAATGAACCTCGTAATGTCCGCCTTTCTACTGTAATTACGAAACCATTATCAACACTAATCTTTAGCGACTGAACAATAAGCGGTTCGAAAACGGACAATACTTCTATAAACATACGGTACATTTTCAAACGATTAGCGTGCGAGCGTGGAAAAATATTTTTTACAGAATAGAAAACGTTCTTATTACGATAGCCGTAAATCCAAAATCGCCAATCATGCGTGATGGCAAATAAAAGCGAACTCTATTGCACGGAAATATGAGTTTGTTTTGGTTATCATCTGTGGTAGAGTAGAGGGTTAGTAGAGGCTAGAAGGAGTTAATGCGTTACACACAAAAGGCCAAATCACGACCCTTCGTTCGTGGGGTTCCACCAGCAAAAGAGGAATTTGTATTCCAATTATGACGCTATAGACGATTAAAAGTGTTGGTCATTTTTATCGTCGTACGTAATGTGTTAAGAAGAAAGAACTGGCTTTTTTACTTGGATTTTGAATAGACTTTTGACTTTTTTTATAGAGAAATTTTGATATAACATTTCAAGACTTTCTGTCTACCCAGTTTGGCTTTGGAAGTTCGGTGTACCACAGACTCACACCGAAACTCAATTAAACATCATTTTTTTATCTGTGGACAGTGGTTAGTGGTCTGGACTGAATTTCGATATTCCTACCACTCGTTTAATATCCAGATTTCCAGTGGAAGTCCGACATGTTGCAAAAAAATATAAATTGATTAGAAATATGCTAGACCCGGTGGGGATAAATTCACGAACATTTGGTTACTAGCCATACATTGCTACCATAGGTCAATGACCTTTACCTATTTACATAATAGATACTGATGTTTCTTGCTGTCTAGGAAATGAAAAATATATTCGCCTTTTATTCTTTAGCACTATTATCATTTTTATTGTGATTTGACTTCAATCATTATAATTTTAACATTGTGCGATAATTGCAATTACACATGAATCGAAACAGAATGTGACATGTTAAACAAAACACTTTAACGGTATAAAACGCGATATATATTAGTTAAACGGGAAGACTCCCCGTGACCATCGCTGCTGTAAAGCATCCGAAACTTCGGGCCGTAGTTAAAATAATTAGTAGTTCAAACAAGTTTACTCAAAATACACTTAAATATTTTCACTTCTCCCAATCTCTATTACAGCAGAAAAACAATAGACTCTCGCTGCGGCAATAAAATACTAATAAAGGGATAATTAATCGATTTCAGTACATTACTGGGTACAGTAAGGGGAAGCAAAATGCCCCACTAGCATTAGTCGTCTGATTGCAATCCGAGACCCCAGCCAGAGATTCAATAAAGCAAGCCCCGGAGATATATTTTGACATTTCTATTCGTTAAGACATATGATTATTATTGGCCATTTTCATTGTTATCGAATAAAGTAAAATGAATGAAATTCGAAATACGAATCATACAAGCCAGGTAGCCTAACTTCAATTTTATGATTTGAGTTATTTATATTTTCATAGTCTAAAAATGTAATGACCAAATAATATAATTCTGACAATAATAACAGTACAAATTCATTTTCACCTGAGTTAATTGCGCATTTGATTTTCCTCCTTATTGAAAATCATGTTTTGTGTTCTTAGGCCACTCTGCCTCACATTTTTTAATATAGTAACTTTAATTGCAATTATTTGTACCCCTCGCATTTACTACAAGCAATACCCTGTATTAAGTGCGAGTAGTACAAATTTTACTAGGTGTGTCAGTGACTACAGTGACACTGTTACCGACAACTTCGTCTGCGTCCCATCGTTATTGTCAGCTATTCTTAGAAGATAAATATGTACCTACTGTCTAGGACATGTTTTTATTTTATTTAAAAAATAATTTTTGAACCGTTTTCGCAGCGCACGCGACGGCATGCCACAGAAATGAATACTTCTCCTCGTTTCTAAATTAAACTAAATTTCCCTTTGTTCACTCGTTTCTTCACTCGTATTCGTCGCAGTCTGTTGTTTCATAGCTTTCCTCGATAATTGGTCCAACTAACATAAATTAATTTTTCACTTCGACAGTAGCTCCTGAGATTAGCGCGTTCAAACAAACAAACAAACTCTTCAGATTTATATACTAGTATATAGTCGTAGCTTCTGCTTCCAAAAAAATACTTATATATCACTCGTATTAAATCGTTAAATGAATAATATCTTTGCCTTTATAAAAACGTTAATTGATAAGCTGAATACAAATATAAGTGACGGAATTGTATGGTCTTTTCATAACTAGATCACAAACACCTACCATACAATTAATTTTGTGTTACAAGCACTCAACTTACTTGAATAACGTCAACATAATAATCTATCATTCTTCTATGACTCTTATTTTCCTTTGAAAAGAAAACTTACTTAGAAAATTATTTCTTCCTATTTGTTTCTTTTTTCAAATTTTAATTTGATTTGAATTTTCTCGCGTTCGTCTGTTCTATTCTTTCCCACACTTTACTTACAAAGTGAAGATTTTTACCATCGTACCGTTATTTCGTGTGATTTTTATTTATTTGCTAAGCCTCTGTTTACAAAGTGTGTTTGCGTAACGCGGTTTGTTTAAGGGTGGGTCCGATCAAACGTCAAGCGAGCTTCGGCAATAACATTGTCTTTTGGAAGCACAATTAGACTGGTGTCAGCGATCATAACTGACGTACCTTAATTGACTGAACGACGTTTATGAACAGGTAAGTAAATCTGTAGTAGATCAGTATAATAAAGAAAAATTGTAGAACGACGTCTTTGTAGTCGGTAAGTTAATCTCGTTTCTTTGGAAAGAGACCGACACATTTCCGTGTCTATATCATTTAATTTTATATACAGACATTTGTTTGGACTACTTTCCTGGCAGTTCTTGCGCTTAATGGCGGTCGACTCATGTAGATTTATGTAAGACGACGGCTAAGCCAAACTTTAGTCCTTTAGTTTGGTTCCATCCTAGGTACTAAACGGAATGTATAGACTAATCGTCTGTCTATACACTCCGTTCAGTCCGTCTATACAATCGGTCTTTGACCATCACTTTTTGTAGGGATTTATACAACGTTACGGATACTATACAGCAGTCGCGGTCATGATGGGACTGAAGATGGAGGGTCTCTCTAATTTTAAAGTCAAATCTACTACGAGAAAACAGATGGCATTAACGTTGCAGATTTGACTTTGACATTAGGAACAACATCTATCTTCAGTCCTTCAATGACCAAGACTGCTGCGAAGTATCGGGTCGACAAAATAATTGTTAACAAGTAAACTAATATATTTCGCGTTTTAAACTGTTTCATTTTTATTTAAAAGGGATATTGACTGATCCTGTTTACAAATGCGGGCATTTTGGTCACAGTTGTAATCTGAGACGTGCGATGTCAAGAGGCACGCGACACACACGCGCTTACTCCCCGCTTTTGTCATCTAATGAAATGGATATTTGACAGTGTGTCAGAAATGTTGATCAAGTCGTAACCGCTTAAAAATTGAACAGGAGAAATGTATTGTAAGTTTTCCTAGTACTTTTATATGTAGATAGTACCTAATGTCTGTAGTTTACGCGAGTTTACTCTTTAAAATAAAATATTCTAACGGTTTAAAACGCGAAATGTATTAGCTAACTTATTTACAATTTATTTTAACAACGGCCCCACGTTTTGCCAGCATCCGAATGCTGTTTTATTTAATTTAAGTAAGTTTCCTTATATATTTCGCGTTTAATACCGTTAAGTGTTTTATTTCAATGTATACCACTCGCGTAAACTACAATCAATACACGATCACTAAAGCTTTTGTTTCGGAAAACTTGTTTTTGTATAAAGATTTACAAAAGTGAATTGTGTATCCTGTAAGCTACATTGCAAGGGTACATCTTACAAAAAAAACAATATTGTATGAAGCGTTATTCTCATATATATGTCTTGTGTATTTCGGGTGCGTAAATACCTTGTTATTCCTTAGTGCAGGTTGTCCCTCTCTTAGGATGGTTTAGCAGACCAACCATATTATTTAAAGTGTGTGGGGCAGACTTCTACCAGTAAATTAGTGATGACAACTGATACCGACGACTTAACGTGTTCTCTAAGGCACGCAATTTTGGTTTAGTCGAGATTCGAAGCTTGGACTTCGTTATCGACTTCCAAGTGTTACTAACCAGTAGACCAACGAATCTTCTCTCATTTATGTGCATTTCACAATTCCAAAATACATATACATTGAACTCAGCTTGAGTGGAAAAAGAACTTCACTCGATTCTTAAGTAATACAGTCACGTAAAAAATAAAGTGGAGTCGACTTAATGCGTTACTTCCCTTCGACCCTTAATGAAAATCTCCTTTCATCTGAGGCTAATAAATCGATACCTCCATGTACCCCCTGGGTTATATAATTGACAGAAATAAATCGGTCATAATGTTAATTAAAACACTTTTAAACGGGTTAAAACTTATTGAACTATAAATGAGTCATGTTATTAACTATAATACTTAACATACATGAAACCGGCATGGCAAGTTAAATAAATTATTTAATTAGGACCCGACGCAGAAAAGCATTCTAAACGTCGTGTCGTTAATATCTAATGTGTACTCGCGTCACCCACAAGTACTACTTAGTTATATTATTGTAAACTAGCTTGGTAAAAGCAAAAGCTTAAGAAAAATATTGTTATTTAAATAAAACACTTTAAAGCGGTTTAAAACGCGATATATATTAGTTAAACTTATTTAAAAAATATTCTTAACTGCGGCCCAACGTTTCGGATGCTTGCAGCAACCGTGGTAGTCTCCCAGTGACTACTTAATAACTAATATATATCGCGTTTTAAACCGTTAGTGTTTTATTTAAATATGTAGGTACTACTCGCGTAAACTACGGACAGTATTTAAGATTATTATTATTCTAAACTTTGGTTTAGAATCTACACGAAGAATATTAAGTAAAAGTGAACGTTTCTTTAAATAAATTACTTAGTAAGAATATTAACTTTTTAATTTATTGTCTTAAAATAAGTCCGGAAAAATCCATCGCTAGTCTCTCGTACGTTATAAAAGATCATTGCATAAAATCGTACTTTTTCCGAATCACCGTTTCGCCCCTTAAAGAATATGTTTGGATACAATGGATGGAGGAACAAATAAATGTGCCCAGGGTAACTGACCGTGGACAACAAACATATGAGGCTTGACCGGCTTGCAAATGGAAGAAATAAATTTTATAGTTCGTTATGTCAGATTTAAGAAGCATTGGGAATACGAAGAGGGGACCAGAACTGTTAAATTCGATTCATTGTGTATTGGACTATGATTAAGATATGTGATATCATTTGTTTCTAGCTTTATAACGCACAGACTAAAAATATAATTTGTCCCATTTATTCCACATTTCCCGCTGTATCTTCGCTTCTATTAGTCACAATTATAGATATTTGATAAATACTCTAACGAGCAGACAATTGTTCAGTTTGAACCAGTATTTCCTGAGATTAGCGCGTTCAAACAAACAAACTCTCCAGCTTTATATACTAGTAGGTAGAGATTTAAATTTCCATAAAAAACACCAAATTTCAGCAATAAAAGTGGTGTTATAATTTTCCTGTAAACATATATCTTTTGACGGATTTTTGTTTGTATTTAATGGCACGCGTGTCACGTGACGGAAGTATCGGTGACGTCATTAGCCTGTAAATATTGCCTTTGACTTTTATCTGTTTTATGCACACGTGATCGGTGCCGTAGAAGGAACAACCTTTAACATATGTTGATTTAAAATAGAACTTTAACAATTATTTCTATAAACAAAGTAGATATGCATATTTTTAAATTAAGAATTTAACACATTTTCAAATTTATTGACATGTGTAATTGTTCTCTTTTCGATTTAATTTTAAAGTTTAAGAGTAGATGTACTTATAACGTTACTCGTTTGTGTTGTGGCCTTATATATGTATTATGTTACCTGGCTGCCGCAGATGACTGTGTGCGTCCAGTGTAGACTTAGACATAGCAGACAATGTATTCGTTCCATAGCCTGAAACAAAGCGTAATATTAAAGTATAATTACTTCAGACCAAGGTTAAGTACAACCAAATTAAAATTTTTTAGATTTAGATTAGAGAACGAAGAACTTATATTCTGTAGCGTTATGCCTTTCTATTATTATTTACAAGCTGTGTCTGCGACTTCATCCGCGTGGCATAGTTATTTTGGGCATCAAAGTTTGTTATTGCAAAACTCCACATAATCTTATAATTATAGCTGTACCGACGAGGACTTTCACGTCCGTAGAAGTTAGTTATATGCATATAGTGTGGCGGACATGTTTTTAGATAATTTAAAGAGGAATATTTTTTTCATAATAGTAGTATCTTGCTCAGCTTAATAACAGAATATATAATAGATATCCCATTCCTTGTTAAATGCCGTACGGCGTTAATTCTTCGCCACTGTAATTGCAAATATGAACTGCTTATACCTAAGTATGTTACCCCATGCAGACCAGACTTAGAGTAGTTAAAATTTATGAGGATTTAAATTCAGTATTATACGTAAATATTAAAAATGATACTGAGTTGTACAGCATCATATCTTAAATATTACACGTTATCTGTTACTCGCTTCCAATTTCAAAATTACGTAGTTCTATTAATGTTTCTTTAAGTTATTTCTTCTTCAGAAGCACATCTACCGTTTTTTTTATTCTCTATTCCCTTCAGCGCACGTCGCGCAACGGACCCGAAGCAAATTGTTTTATAATTAACACGACCACCTCATCAACGCACCCGGGGCGACAAAATCTGTGCAGATAATACAAGCCAATGTTCTATAGGGGATGACATCGCCTCGGGCCCAACACGTCACTCTTGCCGTACAATTTTATGCTCTAAACCGTGTGGTTACAGTTCAAATTTCTCTATACACACGAATCAAAGATTATAGTCTCTTTGATGCTCACAATAGGATTTCACGCACTGTTAGTGTTAGAGCAACATTGTGGAAACTCCTTTTGATTTTGGTGCATTTTTGATTTCATGTTCCATGCTCATTGAATTTTGAAGGTACTAGGGGTAGGCGAAGGATGGTATTTATAGTATTATTGGATTGTGTGTCTGTTTCGACTGTTTTTCTAAAGTTCTGAAGGTTGAAAATTCTGAGGTATTGTCGGCCGGTCAATTTTATTTTTTTCTTGGGTCATCGAGAAAGGCCTTAGGATAAAAAACATGACGCTGCAATTGTGGTAAAACTCGGGGATAATTATTCTTTTTATGAAAATAATTTTTTTATAAACGACTTAAAAAAATGTCTACGACATTATATATCTTTCTTTTAAGATTAATTTAAAAGAAAGTTTCCCGCGAGGTTGCTCACGTACGGGGTGAGAGCGACGTCGTGGGGAACAGCTATTGTCTATAAAGATAGGGAGGATTGCAGAAACAAATTTTGATGCTCAAAATAAATTCTACGTGGACAAAGTCGCTGGCAAAGCAGCTAGTACACTGATAACTAGCTGCGTCCGCGTCTTCATTCGACATCACGTTATAAGTTTTACAATTCAAATTTTACCATCTTTACATACGATGAAGACATAAAAATAATTGCCTTTATACGTTTGTACACGTCTACACTGCACTAAACATGATGCTATATGTAATTTGATATCGCAGTACAGACTGTTTGATCGGTCAACTGTAGAGATACGATTAGTCTTTGGTTGGGTATATATTTTGGTTCAAATTCAAATCCTCTAAAATGGTGAGGATTTGATAATTGCCTTTATAAAGTAGTCCTTGTAATGAAACATTAAAAAAAAATAGTTCAAAGCAGCGTCGAGTTATAGAGCTATAGTTATCATTTGTTAATATTGGCGAAAAACAAAATAAGGTACTAAAATGTATAAAACAATTTGAAATGCCCCTAATTTTTTATCTATAGAGTACGAAATCGACGTCTGTGGGCTTAGGTTTGAATCCCACTTCTGACAATATAAATTGTATATTTTTAAAAAATCTTCATTGTTTGTGAAAATAAGACTTGGCGTAAAGGACCGTTACCAGGCCATACAATATTATTAAAATATATAGAGTACGAAACAAAAAGAGATAAAATAAAAAAATAAAGAACGTCTTATTGATTTTATATCTGTGGAAAAAGTTTGAATATTGCCGCAAGCGTGTTTGCAAACAGTGGCGCCGTTGTCAAATGTTTTCACACGAGCCCTTTGATCTTACTATGCGGCGGCTATGTAGCCCTTTGTAGATTAGAGTTTGCTTCACTTAATCAACACCGTTTTGGACGGTACAATGGTTAACAACAGTGGGTCCTAAGGTAGACTGATATTTTGGTTTTACATCTAAATATTATAGCTAAAAGAAAGCGTACGTAAACAAAACAGTTAAATTTATAAATATTACGTAAAAATTAAACCTTTCTTATACGTTTTAGCTGATCTTGGATTAAAAATAATATTGGCGATTTAAGCGCGAAATGAAGTAGTTAAACTTATTTACAATTTAATTTAACTATGACCCAACTTTTCGGATGCTTTGCTCAGCCTATGTCTTACAGAGAAATAAGTAATTCTTCGCGTTTTAAACGGTTTTAAAAAGTGTTTTAATTTAAGGTAAATTACAGACAGTATTTAATGATAACAGATAGAGATTGAGGTAATTCTTTCAATAACAAGACAATCTTGAAGATTGTTATATAGAAGTTAAATGTAGAGTATGCGATTTATACTTTTAAATTGTACGAATGCTTCATCATTGTTGATTGAAATCGAAAATAAATTGTAAAATTTTCGACTCGGGCAGAGCTTGAACCGGCATCGTCAGCGTTCCGTGCTGTTGCTCCAACCAATTGTTACCGAGTCCTACACCTCATTGTCGAATCTTTTCAACTTATTGTTCACGAATGTTTCTTTAAATTAATTATATATTTACGCTACTACTTCGCAGTACAAAGAGTAAAGGCAAAAATAATTAACATAAATATCTAATTAACGCTACTGAATCTGTTAGATAACGCTGTGATTTTCATTTTAAATCACAATCCAGCTAAATATACCCCAGAAATCGTATAGCGTTCATTTTCGCTTCACGGCACGCAAAACAATAGGGACGCTCGCTGTTACCCTCCAATGCCTGAAGCGTTTCTCCCAATAGACTATCCTTCTCTCGCGAACTGAAATCGGATGAGAGGGAGAAGGACAGAAAGTTACAGGCGCATACCACTTTCAGTTAATTTTCCTAGATGCCGCCGTTCGTTGCGTCTCCTTTCAACAAAGCCCCAGTTATTTTTAACCGACGACGACGAAGCCGAAATGGAGGATAATGATTTTGTATGTCTGGTCTTTATTTCATTTTCACACTTAAATAGTGTGCGTATCTACTGCATTCTAAATAATTATTAAACGCTTTAGTATATATATAGGTTACAAGCTGTGCTAGCGACTTCGTTCGTGTAAAATCTTTATTTTAGGCATCAATTTGTTTTTACAAACCTCCTTTACATTTTTATGAATTATAGCATACCAATGCGTCAGACGCGTCCCGTCATTCTTGCATATCAATCTTGAAAGATAGACATATACTGTCGCGAACATTTTATTAGATTATTTAAAGAGGTATCATTCTTTCATACATAGTTTTTGGGTGTCTTAAACCATTTTCGTAGCGTATGCAAAGCAAAGCCACGAGAATGAATACTTTCCCCGTTTATTTCCACATTTCACCCTGTTTCTTCGCTTCTATTGGTCATAGCGATTTTCTATAGCCTATAGGCTTCCTCGATAAATGTTTTAATCAACACAAAAATAATTTTGGTAGTTCTTGAGATTAGCGAGTTTAAACAAACAAACAAACCAACAAACTCTTCAGCTTTATACATTAGTACAAATAAATATAACGAAAGTTAAGCTAGATATAGTAAAATACTGACTATAGTTTACGCGAGTAGTACACATTTAAATAAAACACTTTAACGGTTTAAAACGCGATATATTAGTTAAACTTATTTGAAAATTAATTTTAACGTCGGGCCGAAGTTAAAATTCATTTTCAAATAAGTTTTATTTAAATCGATATAGTAAGTCAAAGTCAAAGATTATATTTTAAATTCAGTTATAGTTTTACAATGTTAACTAATCTCATCTACCTTTAAAATTCTGCATTAATTTGGTATACTGATGTAGTTATTAATTAAATACGCGTAAGATAAGCAAGACGCGCTTTCTGTTACTAAGTAGTTGCATATTTTAATGTAAATTTTAAAAAGAGTTATTAATAACCATTTGGCTATTAGGAAATTTAGTCATTAGGGGCGTCACCTAACAAATCTAAGATAATGAATATCGTTTAGTTAAAATAATGTCGCCGCGTATTTATAATTCATTCGCACGAGAATCGAGGGTCGAAGTGTAAAGTTCGTGTTTGGGGGTGTATTCTAAGCGCGCTATATTTGAAAGGTAATTACGAATTGACGTAATGCTAAAATAAAAAGTTAAGTCCCGTTTCCCCTCGTGGGCCGTGGGCCGAACAGATTTCTGTGTCCGTTTCAGTGATCCGTTCTTTAACAGGCAAGTAGTTGATCAGACTTCTGTGCCCTGCCCGACCGAAACAATTTTCTGATTCCCTGGGATTCGAACCCAGGACACCTTGCGCTTAATGCAATGCTAGGCAATGCGTTTAACCATTTGGCTAAAGAGGCGGTTAATGTTAAAATACATCTGTTAATCATTTTTGGATTGTCTGTTGTACTAAATTTAGAATATGGACAAGCAAATCTTACATTATATCTATGTACTTATAAATAAATTATCGGCCTTATACAAAAAATACTTAAACCAGAACTGCGGTATCTTGGTTTAAGTCTTAAACCATGGTCTAAATAAATCTAAGTTACTATCAAAATTAGTCTAGTACAAACGTTAAACTTCGTTTGTAATAAGGTTTTCAAATAAACCAGGGTTTAAACCAGATTTGAGAGTTAGCCTTTGTTTTGTGAAAAGAGTGCATGAGTTTTGACTTAGATCTTTAAATATTGGTACCTATTTCATTTTAACTTCATACTGAGTTAGACATTTATAACAGATATGTAGGTATCTATAAAGAAATCTATAAAAATAAAGATATTCATAAAGTTAACAAAATAATTCATCGCGTTTTAAACCGTTGAAGTGTTGTATTTAAATGTGTACTACTCGCGTAAACTACCGACAGTATTTAATAGTGAGAATTCATAAGTAAATCTTATCTTATTTGTAAAAACCTTATAAATATGTTTATTTTTAAGACATCATACTTGTATACATATTTGAATAAGTACACGCATTTACTTCGTAAGCTTTTAAAATTGAAATGAAAGGTGTGTCGAAGTTTCGAAAACGCTCGATAAATTATCGCGTGTGCAGTTACGACTATTATCGACTGACTTCATAATAACCGTAGTGTAATCGCTCCCTAGGGCGAGACAAAATCGCTTGTAGCAATTGTATAGGGGCATTAAGTCGTCACGGCTCGACGCGACGCTACCGATTCTATATATTTGGCTATTCTGTCAACATACTATCATTAATCATTACTTAATGAGCGAACTCTGCCTAGAGATTGATTGTGTAAGTCATAATTATTGTCAATGCGAGACAAAGGTTGATAAGAATACCTTGTCGACGAATTCCTTTGAAAACTGCTACAGATTAAAAGGCCTAGTGTAATTTTCTAAAGAATATAATGACATAATCAAACTATACGCTATTATAAGATTTTGAAAAAAGAATTGTTTATTTTACACTCAACTACCCTCAAAGATACTTAGAACGCGTACAGAATCTCGTGTGTTTTATTTTTTATTAACCGTTCAGTTACGAGAAAATATTTTTAATGGATTACAACGCGTTATATTAGTCGATTTTATTTTATATATATATATTGCCAAAATGTAAGCGCATCTTGTTTAGATGTTATATGGCTTGGGCATTTCAGGAGACGCCCTTGCTCATCTGTCCTATTCTATCATAAAAAAATAAATATTACATACTCTGTAAAACACTTTAACGCTTTACAGTCCCCCCGTGACCACGTATGCTGCAAAGCATCTGAATCGTCGGGCCGTAGTTAAAATAGTTTTGAAATAAGTTTAACTAATATATATGTTTTATTTGAAAATAAATATTTCTTAAAGCAACACAATAATGAAATACGTAAAAATTGCATAAAGAGATCGCTATTTCACCCTGGCAATAACGTCGCGAAATCAAGCGACGCAGTGAAAGACGCAAGCCAAGCGTAACGATAATCCGTCCCCTCCAAAATGATAATCAAAGCAATATTGCATCACTTACCGAAATATTGTAAATGTCAATCAAGGAATTAAAAATGTATTGTTGACTCGAGAACGGCACGTGGCCGCCGCGCGCCCCGCGACACGCTCGCGTGCTGTATTTTTCGAGAAGTTTCGATTTTCACGTTCAAAAACAACAAAATAGCCAAGAATACATGCAACTGGCATTCTTGGAGGTGATTTTATTTAATTGAATCGTTACCACGCTTACTAGGTATTTGCTTCGGGTATTTTAACACATGAGGTTAAGGCGTATTGAAAAAATAGAAAAAGTTGCTTATTTATATGAGGAGATGAGGTAAACAATAGACTATAACTATAATAATACTCTACCAAAAACATTTAAACTAGAACCTAAAATAATAGCGATAGTTTGACTTTTATTACCAATTGATAATAAATTATTCTTCCAGACTGAATATTAATATTCGAAACTTAAGGAGAAATGAAATTTTAACAGAAATTAAAGTAAGACTAATCTTCAGTAGGTATCTTCTACAAAACAACCACACTTATCGCATATCCGTCTTAAGCAGGAATTATTCTAAATAAATAAAAATGCCTAAAACAATTTTTTTATAAAAATCTACGACAAGACACGGAAAATCCGACATAGAGCTAGATATTTTTGTAAATAGTTAAATTCCACGCACATAATGCATTACGCATGCAATAAATAATATTTTTTATTATTACTTGTATTACAAGGTAAAATTACCCACTTTTAAGAGAGAAAGAGAGACCCGACGGAAATGGTGTGGCATTTATCCATTCGCCATCACGGCGTTATGGTAGAGGAGGATACACAAGCATTTAGGTTTCCAGACGAAGACTACATTTTAGATAACCTAGTAGAAACATCATATTGAACGAGGTGGGGATCGAACCTGGGACCCGATAATTTTTAGCCATATATTGCACCTTTATCATTAGACCAACGAGCCGGCCGAAAATTTTGTTTTTCTTCCTTTTCTTACTTTCATAATAGATTCTAGACTGAAAAAAACTCTAACCAACTGAATGAACTAGCATCGCAATTTTTTTTTCAATCGAAATTTTATAATTTATACAACGCCATCATGTGATTTTGTTTTCAAGACAGTTTCAATTTAGTCCCAGTTCATTTAATAGTAGTTTATGAGGTTTTAGTATTTTAGCCAAACAAACACACATGTTCTGCCTATATGTAGATGCTGTAAATAAAATAAAAAAACCTACCTTGTGACCCTTGTGTCGTTGCATGCGTTGACCATGAGCTTTTGTACGATGCATCTGAAATATAAAGAAACAGACATATAAAATACTGGCTCTAATTTGCGCGAGTATATATTTAGATAAAACGGTTTGAAACGCGAAAAATATTAGTCACACTTATTTACAACCTACGGCCCGACGTTTCAAATCCTTTGTAGCAGCCAGCTTAACTAATATATTTCGCGTTTTAAACCGTTAAAGTGTTTTATTTAAACAAATATATATTTAAATACTGTCTATAGTTTACGCGAGTAGTACACATTTAAATAAAACACTTTAACGGTTTAAAACGCGATATATTAGTGTTAAACTTATTTGGAAATGATTTTTAACTTCGGCCCGACGTTTCGGATGCTTTTTCAGCAGCCGTGGTTACGGTGAGACTTTTCAAATAAGTTTAACTAATATATCGCGGTTTAAACCGTTAAAGTGTTTTATTTAAATATATATTTGATAGTAAAACATCGTTCTCAAATGTTCTCACTTGTCAATGACGTGTAATGTTTGGTAAGTAGTTTCGTTTCCCAATCGCGGATTTAATTCAAATTTTTTTCACCCAACTTCACACCTAACCATTACATATTTTTTTTATGATAGAAGAGAACAGACAAGTATGAGGCTCACTTCATGGTAGGTGAGAGAATGAGAGAGGTAGGTATATACTCCAGCCTATAGCATCTAAACAAGAAGCGCTGTCTATTTTGGCTTTGGATATTCGGAAATCCACAGACTAAAACCGAAACGCGATTAATCTTGTTGGCTTTTTCATCTGTGGACGGTTGTTCGTGACCCGGCGGGAATTTCTATATTCCCCCCACCACCAATTTAATATCTAGATTTCCAGACGAAGTCCAACATGTTTTAGGAAGTTACAAATTGATTAAAAACATTGGTTGGACCTGGTGGGGATCGAAGCCACCAGTACACCAACAAGCCTGTAAAAGTCTAGGATTAAAAAAAAACGTACTACCGCGCGTGGTAGGAATAATGTTATTTATTGCGTTGATAGTTAACTTCCCCTCCCCAATATTCAGGGTGTTTCTGATCCGTAACGGCGCCGTGGTCAGAGGTCAACCCCAAGTCTATATTTATAGTCACGCTATGCTCGACGGACCTAGAGTCAATACGAAGCATTTAGAAAGGTTAATTGATTTGGAAATAGTTTTAAATAAAACGCTTTAACGGTTTAAAACGCGGTATATATTAGTTAAACTTGTTTGAAAATTTATTTTAATCTTGGCCGGACGTTTCGGATGCTTTGCAGCAGCCGTGGTCACGGGGTGACTGGCAATTGGAAATACTTGGCAGTATTTAAGAACAGTTTAATTATAATAGATCAGAAATTTGAATCCTGCAATTATCTGCAAGTAGTTTTATTATGCACAAAACTACAGAATATTATAAAATAACTTAATTTTTCTCTTAAAATAACTTCATTTAACAATTGAGGCCGCTAGAGGCAGAGTGGCCTAACTGAAATTTTTACGACATGAGTTATTTATATTTTCATAGTCTAAAAATGTTAATCTACACGAGAACAGTGACCGAAAATTCTTAACACATTTCTTTCACAAATAATAGTACAAATTCATTTTCGCATAATTTTATTGCTCATTTTTTCCCTCTTTATTGAAAATCATGTTTTGTCATTAGACCACTCTGCCTCTAGCAGCCTCATTTGTGATCGAGAAATAAATGCTGTGAAATCTGCCTAAAAATGTGGAAAAAAATGGTGGATTTTGGTATTGTAATTAACATGCTTTAATAAGTGAAATTAAAGCCGTGTTGTATATAACATTAAAACTTAGCTGAAGGTAGGTATAGCGAATCAGAAAGAGAAGCTAGAAAGGCAATATGTGGCTTTGAAAAGTATTATTTGACGGAAATGTGAAACAATATTAACTAACTTCCGCATAACCACAGAATCACGTTAATAGTTCCGATTACATAGTTTAATGATTTAAATTAAATATTATACTTGTATATATAAATATTAGAATATCCAAAGTCAAGGTCCACAGCGAATTTTGTTTAGATGTTATATGACTGGGGTCTTCTCGTGAGTCGTCCTCGATCATAAAAAAAATTAGTAATTTTGGAAAGCTACTTCGGTCTCCGAGCTCCTCGGCCGCCGAATTGAGAACCGTTTGTCTATTACAAATGGTGGTAAAGCTGTTATGTAAAAAAAACAATTTTTGATCGAAAAAATTTTACGACGTCATCGCCATCGTCAATTTGTTTCAATCTAAATACTGTCTATAGTTTACGCGAGTGATACATTAAAATAAAACACTATATATATATTAACGAATATATCGCGTTTTAAACCGTTAAAGTGTAATTTAAAAATCGAAAATAAAGTGGAAAAATTTTCGACTCGGGCAGGACTTGAACCGGCATCATCAGCGTTACCTGCTAAAGTGTTTTATTTAATTGTTTCAATCTATACATAGAAGAGCCTCTTGCGCGCTTTGGTGCCGGTTCAAGTCCTGGCTGTGTCGTAATTCTTTTTCAATCTACCATCAATTCTTAATGTATGTTATGCCACCATGTGCAATAACATGAGAAAAATATTAAAGTTTTCTTAAGGTTAGTTATATAATATTATTCTTCTATAGTCGGATAATTATTAAATATAAAATAAGGCCTATCACATTAGTCTTTTTTCTTTCTTATCTATTTCTCTGGATATTAAAAGACCTAAAGAGACACTGTGTATCTTCTGTACTTTGTCTTAATATATTTTTATTGTATAAACTTTTATTGACTTTTAATTATTTTTTAATAATAAGTATTTTTAGTGTCTAGCTTATATATACCTATATTGAATCTAGTTTTAAAATCATGGTGATGTTGTTGACTGTTTTTCATTTATACAGAAATATAAAGCTTTGTATCACTCAACTCTACAAATATATTTTCCACGAAAATGCGGAGCACTTTCATTAAGTAATATTAAACATCTTCAAGCTTTCCCGACCTAGAGACGTTGCGTCTATTCGATTTCACTAATATATTAAACAATGTAAGAATTCATTGATTGATCTTTATTTTTATAGGTTTAACATCTAGCGTTTATCGAGGTGTAAATCTCGTCACTCTTCTACGGCGATAAACGCTAGCAATTAAAAGAAGATGACACTTGTATCGTTAGCCAGCGCTGGGGTGTCTCGAGTGCTAAATTGGACTTACAGCTGCCTTCAAATCCCTGCCATTTAGTGCCTTTCAAGTTTCTCACTACGCTCTGAATATCAACTCACGCAGTACTTTAAAACGGATTACCATTTCGCTCAGAACACCACAGTAATTCTAGAATATCTTTAAAAATTCAAAAATGAAAAATTTAAACAGTTCGAAGTATTGACATAATTAGGCAATAATGTCTTAAAGACTATTAAGTGTTGAATATGTCTAAATTAGCAAATATATTTTTAAAGCTTTTTCTTATTAGTTTCCTATATAATTAAAAAATCGAAAATAAATTGAAAAAATTTTCGACTCGGGCAGGACTTGGACCGGCATCGTCAGCGTTCCGTGCTGTTGCTCTACCAATTGAGCTACCGAGCCCTACCTACCTAGTTTCCTATATATTTATTTCTTAGATATAAGATATAATCGAAATATAAACTTCTTATGTTAAAGGAATTTTTTGTTGTTTACTCATTTAATAATTTTACTTATTACAAGGGTCTAAGGGAGGATTTTGAATATTAGTTTTGATTAAAATTTTCTATTTATTCTAGTCTAGTACATTTTAAAGATTGAAGTATATAGAAAGGTTTTACTGATTGATTACTTTATTCAAGCTTATTCTAGCTAAATAATAAAAAAACATAATTATATGATTTGATAAATCTTATTAGAAGTTGTAAATAAAGCTTCTTTGGCCTGATTGGTTTTTAAGCGGCATATATCACCAAAAGAAAATATAAACATGTTAAAATAAGGAAGCCAGGCCCAAGACAATAAGCTGAAAGTTTCCTTTATAACCTACCGTAGTTCTCAAAACCCTAAGCGAACGAACCTATAATTAGTCTAATTTTAATTACTTGGTTAAATTTTAGTGTAAAATATTTTTTTTTACAAGCGATTGCCGCCAATATATTTATTTTAAAGCCATTAGTCAGTGGCCAAAGTTGACCGAAATGACCTATTTTTAACCTTTAACCTCTGTTGGAGGTTGAATGTGAAATTGAATAATTCTCTCGTGACGAATATTATCCTCGATTCATCGATTACAATCAACTTATTATACTCCCTGTTCAGAAGCTTTTGGATTTTATCTCTCCCATTACTATATACATATAGATATTTGTATTCATTTTTTTTTTAATAAGCACACCACTTCACATCACAATCGCGCATAATAAAAAATATTCACCAAATAGCATCGAGAAGTTGGTAAACGTTCCCGACCGACTTAAGTAGTCGGCGGAACCTTTGATGTCAAGCATGGCGCGAGTTAGAACAATGACGACATCGTACGGACGTTACGCATCGCGCTGCCGTTTTCAACTAACATCTGCATCAAACGATATTCGTTACTTAGGGGCGGGCGCTACGCAAAACCCGCCCCTAACCGGCCCCCTCTCTTTTCCACTAACCGCGCCGCCAATAGTAAAACTCTACAGCTAATCTATATCTGAGAAAAATAAACAGGGGTGGGAGTTAATGACGAGGTACTCCGACGGCGTTGGTAATCAGGAGGCTTTGTGGGCCGCGACAGCCTGTTAGCGAGCTTATCCGTCGATGGTTTGGCGAAAATTGAATGCTTTGTGCCGTTTTCAGTTTGCTTTTTGTTCGGACTATCCAGACTTTTGAGAGAACAATCGAATTCTGTTGCAGAAATTTAATAAGCTCTTGACGGGGAGGACACCTATACACCGGCTGAGGCATTGTCTATCTTAAATTATTTAGGTTTCCGAGCATCTTGAAAATGTTAGATGCTTTATTTGTATCACGTGTATTAAATATTGTTTTAATGTCAAATATCATCTATAAATGAACAATATATCGTAGTTTTTATCCATACTAAAAATAAAAAAGTGTTTGAAAAATAACTTATCTATTTTATTCCTACTAACTTTTCTATATATTTTCCTTAAATATTTAAAATGGCGTTAGTTGATTACATTCTTTTTAATACCGAGCGTTAAGTTTTAGCATATTTTTTGATCTGTCGCTTTTCTTCTTTCACGTTATGTTCTGGTTGTAACTGTCACATATTTTTCCAACCGTATTTTGCGTAACAATGCAGACGTCTGGCCTTTGTTGTAGCACATTGTTTTGTTTTTTTTTTCATTTATTATTAATTGCTCCTATAAACGTTTCCTTTTATTTCGAGTGTATGGAAGGCTATTGTGACGAAATTATTCAATCTGTCGATTCCGGAAGATTCAAGAAAGCAATAAATTATAATTTTAACAGATCGTCCTGTAAAGAGATTGTATAGAAAAACTTTTACAGAAACTTTTTGATTTAAACAGGCTTTAAATAATTAAAAATAAATTACCTGTATGTCTACTTGTTTTTGTTTTTACTTTTATTAGCTTTAGTTGGTCTTATACCCGCCGACTTATCTTTAATTCGTTGTAATTAAACGTAAATAGGCCAGACTAAGCGAGACCCGGATTGTATAAATAACAGTAAGATCTGGATATATCTTAGACTGCATAATTAGATTATCATAACGCATATTTACGAATGATTTCAATTTCAAATTAATACCACATATCAAATAAGTATTCTGATTTCAAATAATGTTTTAATTTAATCAAGGTTCTAACTTAAATACCTTCTCCTGACTTGACAAGTAGGTAATATATTTACGAATAGATGAGAGTGGATTTTTTTCTCTTTTTAAAGAGTCAAACGCCATCTGCTGCAATCAATTCGCCGGGATTGAGAAAAAATAACACCGAACGCGAAATGAAAAATCTGTTTTCGCAGGGGCAGCTGTAAAAATAGTCTTTGACTTTGTGATATTGGATAACATGCTCCTGGCACGGCATTTCAAATTTCGCTGTTAATGAAAAGTCTGTGACGCTCTAACGTACGTATAACGGAATTCGTGAACCGTTTTCCTTTTTTAATAAATCTACACTTCACAATTTAATATTCGATGAACGCGTTCAAATAAACTAAAACTAAAAAACTGTCACCCCTTTGGATCATTGGTATGTTGTGCTGCGTTACGTTAATTGCGAAAATTTCTCAGTTCAAATCCCAAACAAATAAGATGACTTACAACTACGCTACGAAATCTCAACACCGACTGGATTATAAATAGTTTGAATAAAAATTCATATTTATCTGATTTTAGAATGAGTACATATAACTTATAAATGTAGTTAAACTCACACTAAACCATTTAAAAAAATATGCAAAAATTGGTTAGCTTGCTACGTAAGTCCTACGCCGTAGCACCGGTACGAAGTCTCATTATCGTGTGCATCGCGTATACTTTGTATGTGTGTGTGGCCGTGATCGATGCTGTCGCGCGGTTGCCGCGCCGCGCGTTTCCGGTACGTTGCCGCCCTGCGGCCTAAGCACAGTAAACAAGATATTGAGGTCGCATAAGCGGGCTATCCATAAGCGGAAGCGATATTTTTGTTAGTATCACGTAAATTCTTTGTGAAGTTTGAAATTCGCAATTCTTTATTTTTTTAGTATACATATAACACTTCAAGGTATTAAAAACTTACTTATAAAAAAAGTCTATTACGCTGCATTATTATAAAAGAAGCGTATGTGTTCTATTATATTTTTTGGTATTTATAACTTTCAAAACGATTCAAACTTTTGTATAGCATTAGAAAATAGGTATTATTAATGTTTCACATTTTTTTATTCTCTTAATTGCAAATGGTAGATTTATATTTTGATATAAATTGCAACTAATTAGATTCAAAAAATGTTTGCTACGGGCGAAATTCGAACCTAACCACGGTTTCCGTGCTCTTACGCAATAGTGAAATGTAATTTCAACTTTAAATTTGGATGTAGTGCTAAAGTTTCAAAACTTACCACATTTAATCTAATAATATGTTGAATTTTAAAAGGTTGTCTGTTTTGTACTGAATCTGAAACCTTAGGCCGTTGTTAAAAATACATTAACTGATTAATTTAGTGTTAACATGAGACCTTATCTAAATTGTGCTTATCGAGAAGAGACCTACTGTCTTCAAATCCTTTGTAAAAATGACAATTGTTTTTTTAATTTCTATACTATTTATTCAAGCTAGTAGTTTTCATATATTATTGCTCCCTCTAAATAGAATTTAAGACAAAATAACTGTATACATAGGGTATAACAGAGTCTGGATATTCCTGCGACTCTTTTAGTTTCCATATTGTCCAGACGAAGTCTAACAAGTGTCAAAAATATATTTCATCTGTCATCAGTCTAACAAGTGTCAAAATCATGAGGTCGATGCTCAACACGTCTTGAGCATCGATCGAACTCCCGATCATTATCAGTAATACTAATACCATTGGACTATCGATAATTCTAAGTAAAAATCTCAAAACGGGGCGCTATTGATTATTCAAAAGACGCGTTTATAACAATAAATAGAAATAATTTACGACTCGAGCAGGACTTGAACTGGCATCCTCAGCATTCCGTGCTGATGCTCTAACCAATAGAGCAACCGAGTCAATTTATAATCGAGTTTTAATTTATATAGTGCCATCATGTGCAATACCGTGTGAAAAATATTAAAGTTTTCAAACGTTAAAAATCGCGTTTCTTAAGCTATCATGCCCGCCCTAATTATCTTTTCTATCTACTAAAGATGAAAGATAGCAACATAGTTTCCGTAGCAGTTTGTATCAAAATATATACCGTAAAATATAAATACGTAACTATCGTCCGTAGTTTATGCGAATAAACATTTCAAAATAACACCTAAAAATATAACCATCGTTTTGTCTAGATGATAACCCAGGACTTCTTGTACTTAATCATAGAGCTGCGGTGGTGGATATACCTTTAAATATGATATTAATTATAGATTATTTTTTTATTCTTTATTGCACAAAAAAACGTCTATGTTAAAATGGAGTACAATGAGCAGTCTTATTTCTATTAAGCGATATCAAGCGATCTCTTCTAGGTAAAATTTAAGAAAAAATTTAAATAGACCAAGTGACAAGTGCAAGGTAGGCGAAACAAATTTAAAAATGTTAAAGTGACATCCCGTTTATCCCCATGGAATAATGGGCGAATTCTGTGTCCGTTTTACTGGTTCCTTTACAAGCAAGCCCTGCCCGACCGAAACAATCTATTGCTTCCTCGGGTTTCGAACATAGGAACACTCGCGTCTAACGCAATGCTAGGTTTAACCATTTGGCTACAGAGACGTTCAGAAAGCTAATTAATACAAGAAATGATTAAAAAATTTATCAAATCAATTTTGAATTTTCACTCGTCTACGAACGAACAGACGTCTAGGCTTATCCGCGTTTAATTTAAAATTAATACAAACAGGCGGCGCACCGGAAATAAGCTTAGAGATAGCGCCGAACGAGGGACGTGAATTAGACTCCGTCGTTTCTATTAACACTCATTGGTCTATCAACGTACTAGTAGCTTCCCGCGGTTCTACTCACTTCGAAAATAGCCTTACTCCTTAATTTTCACAGGCCATGTATGTGTGATGGTAACAATGCATGGTTAATAATCAACGTGTCAGTTGTGGTTTCAAAAATTTTTATATCTATTTTTCTAAAACATGTTAGTCTTCGTCTGGATATTAAATAGAAATATCAATAGACACGAAACATTATCCACAAATAAAAAAGCCGTCAAGTTTAATCGCATTTCGATTTCATTGCGTTTTCGAATATCCAAAGCCAAAATAGGGCGATATCGCATTTTGTTTAGATGTTGGCTGTATTTCACTTATCATCAAGAAAACTTCTTGCTTGTCTGTCTTCCTCTATCATAAAAAATAAAATATAATAGTCAGATAAGCACTGAGTTCACTCGATAGAAGTTGATATGTTTGAAAACTTTATTATTTTTTACATGTCAAAAATCGAAAATAAATTGAAAAAAATTTCGACTCGGGCAGGACTTGAACGGTATCGAACATGAGCTCGATAGCTCAATTGGTAGAGCAATATATAATATAATAAAAAAAAATAGCACGGAACGCTAACGATGCCGGTTCAAGTCCTGGCCGAGTCGAAAATGTTTTCAATTTATTTTCGATTTTTAAATTAGAAGTTCATATGCCCTAGTATAATGAATGAAACGCGGTGGGGTTTTGGTAAAGTATAACTTTGCGTTTTGGACACAGGCATCGAAAGCACGACCCGTTCGTTATTAGCCATACGTTCCTACTATTGAACTAACAAGACCGATAATCAATACTATTTAAGCGGCTCGAAAATATTCAAAAGTTTTATTTTTTATACACAATCCCCGTGAAACTAAGAGGAGAAAATTCTCTTTCATTTTTGTCACTTTTCTCATTAAAACTTTCCTTTATGTCGTAGCGAGTTCGCATACGTACTTTACTGTATAACTATAGTCGTTGATATAAATGGATTATATAGCTCTGTAAGAATTTTCGAATCGAACCTGTACATTATTATATATAATCTTAATATAAATAAAATAACATATCTGCAATAATATATAACCCAGACAACATAGTATAATTACCATCGAAATAATTAGACGCTACGGATTCAAAACCGTTACAAGTAACTGTAATTAAAATTGTCTATGTTTATCTTTTAATATTTACAAAGGATTTTTTTAGGTGTAATCCGACGTCTGGAATGTATTTACAACTCTCTTCTGTAAATTTTCCCCCATCACCACGAAATATGGCATTTTGGGCTGTAGTTAAGTAACGCGTAAGTAGAGATTGATATAAAGGTAAAAAATAATTGTGCTTAGAAATTTAAACATAGAATAACTATATTTAGGACACACTAAATTTAAAAATGGAACGTACGAATGATTACCTTGCCATAAAAAATAAATATTAACATTTCATATACATGAAATTCTTCACTAAAAGAGACCTATTGTACACGCCACAAGCGTTGACGCCAAGGTAATAAGGCTATCAAATGTGGGTCGTAGGTGTGTGAACAAAATAGTTGGTCGTGACTAGTGGCTCCGGAACGACTCCCTTCACCGCCATTTCCGCAACCCCTGGGGTGTTCGGTTCAGGGAGGCTTCCGAGAGTATAACCAATGCCGACTTTATGTCTTCGACTCGCTAATGCATATTGAGTTATTTTTAACCAGCTAAACGTTTTAAAGAACTGTCGTTCTATTTTTTAATTCGCATTTTGACTCCTGTCAATGGCGAATAACAAACCAAAACTTTTTTACGTATTATGGTAAAATTCGACAATAGATACAGTGAATAATAAGGAATTATTTCGGTAAATACTGTCAGTAGTTTACGCGAGTGGTACACATTAAAATAAAACACTTTAACGGTTTAAAACGCAATATTAACTTATTTATTATCCGAAACGTCGGGCCCTAGTTAAAATAATCTCCAAACAAGTTTAAGTAATATATATCGTGCTTTAAACCGTTAAAATGTTTTATTTAAATACAACTTCGGTAGATTGTTTAAATGATTTTTTAAAATAGACAAACTGGTATAAATGTAAATAACATGCTTTACAAAACTAAAGAACGATGGCACATATTTTTGAAATAACGTATAAGATATTGCTAAGTTACAACATAATAATTTTTCCTACATATATATTATTATACTTACAAAAACAATAAAAAATCATTACATCAGTTTTCCTCCATTATTTTGTGTTCTAACTGCCATCTATTGAATATTCTTAGAGCTTTAAAGCTCTGAGGCAAAGTTGAAATAAATGCCCTCTAACGTTACGCGCTATAACTATTGTTAGTCCCTATAAGGGAACTAAAGAACTTTGGTATTTCGTTCACTTATAAGGCGGCTCTGTTAGTTCTTATATGTACTACAATTATATGCAGAGGATAAAATTTGCGATTAAATATTGTTTGCATAAATAATATGCAGTAATTTACAAATAAGAACTATAGAATGTTATTAATATAATAAAATTTGTTTTTATAAACTAAAATTATTTTATTTATATTACTTATTTGCGAGAATAATATAGAAAATAATTCTTTAACATATGGTCGTTTAGTTCTAATATTTTAAGTAGTGTATAGACGTAGAATCTCCCTACCTTATGTGATATCTAGAAATGAAAAAGACCTTTTATCTAGACTTTAGATTTTATAGAAAAAGGAAGTTCCAGGATATTAACGTTGTTAATTTTTCTTCTTCTCGGCTTTAAGTTTATAGGTTAGTTGCGAATCTAGCATTTGCATGTAATCTAGATATTTCGTGCCCCATGGTGAATAGGACAAATACCACTGCTTGTACATGTCGTAATCCTCAGCATCAGTACAAACACCACCTTCACAGTTTAAAACGGCCTCAACGACTTCAGCTGGTTGCAGCGGCTTGTGGTACAATTCAGCTATTCTCTTTCCATTCAAAAGAGAATTTACTGATTTCCTAATTGTGTTCATGTCATACCCCCTAAGTGCTTGGGCTACACTATGCACGTTAAATTCCCTGTCCATTCCGTGGTATTTCATCAACATTTTCGATAACACATACGATATGCTGCCATAGTCCGATCTAGGCAATAATATTGTAGAAGGAAATACCTTATACATCGGCGGGTTCTTAGCCAGCCAAGGCTCTGAAGCTGTTCCTATAATCAATATTTTATCATCCGGGAGAATGGGTTTAAAGACCTCTTTAAAGAAATCTTTGGATAACCTCGTTGGATCGAACATTTTCTCCTCCTTTGGAACCTTCTTATAAAACAGTTTATCCGCATTATCTACCAAGATAACGGTTGGTTGCATTAATTTGCTAATTCTATTCACAAGTTGGAACATAGTTTTTAAATTCTTAGGCCCCGGAAATTTGTTGTACACATTCATTGGTGATAGATCAATTAGTACAGCGTTAGTTTCAGTGGCAATTGCGTAGACTAGCGTTCTCTTGCCCGAACCTTTAGGCCCTATTAATAATTGTGATCTAACCGCGTTCGGACACGACGAGCCCATTGTTAGAATACATCTTACTCTTATTAGTTCTTTGACGTCGCCAATACAATTAGGTGGGAACGTTGGAGTCCACAGGACAGCCCTAGTGTCGGCAGCAGCGTAATTTCTGTCCCCCCAATAATCTTCCAGAGTCGTACGTGGGTATTTTCGGACAATGCCTCCATCCACCAACATCTGAAACATTGCAGCGGGTGATAGCTTATCCGGTTTGGGAGGTTTGACCTTTTTAGGTTTCTTTCTTTTTCTACTCTGTGGTGGCTTCTGAATACCCGCTGCTTGATAGTCTAATTTTAAAGCGTTACGTAATAGTATTAGCTCTAATCTCATCATATCATCAACAATAGGCCTCAATTTAAATTGGACATCTTGATATGCATTTTCAGTAATTAGTTGTTTTATGAAACCTTTTAATATTTCTATGGGCGCATCAGCAATGTCGTATTCTTTCCATTGATTTTGATAGAGGTCCCAAGCCTCACGTACAGGTTCTATCGCAGTTCCAATACGTAAGTAAATTCCTGGGTCACCATCTGGATTTAGGCGTGATTTTTTATAATCTAGCAACCGCTTAGCTTCCTTTATTTTAGCTTCTGCCTCTAATCTTTTCTTTTCCTCTTTTGCTGCAATTTTTTCTGCTTTAATTTGTTCCTTAGATTTTGGACTTCCAGCTTCTGCTTTAAGTCTTTTATCTTCTTCTAACCTCCATTCTATATATTCTTCAATCGTAAATGTCTCACCCTTTACGATCAATATTGAACCTCCTTCGTCGGGATAAGGAAATTCGTCAAATAAACGTACCTCATTATACCATTCCCTAAACCATTGTCTGATCTCATCCGATATGTCTTCCATAATTTGACCTTCTCTTAATCTAAGAACACGGGCGTTTTCTTTTATATTTTCTTCTAACCACTTCTGGTAATATTTACGTCTGAAACTTCTTCTGTCTTCTCTAACTTTTTCTAAAAGAATTTTCGCTGAAGGAGGAGCCCAAGATGGTATAATCATACCTAATTTATTTTTTAAATTATTGTCTCGAAGTCGAAATCGCTTTATCTCCATAAACTTGCGATATGTACTTTGTATTATGGTTGCAGCTCGAATTCGAAATGATTCACGTGCAGGAGGTTTTTTCATACCTGACAATTCCAAATACAAGTTTACATCTTTATTGAATTTTTTGGTCTTTTCTCGCACTAGATATCGCGACCGCTCCATCCTCTGTATGTTGTTAACACATTCATTATATTCAGCTAACAATCGCATTTCCTCTAATTCTTGTGGTGACAGTTGAACTGATGACGCAGCATCTGAAATATCTTCGCCCATAGCCATTTTTCTCTTCATTTCTGCTTCTTTTTCTTCTCTCATCCGAGCCTCTTGCTCTAATCTTTCCTCTTCTTTACGCTCAATTTCTGATGGAGTAGGTGATGGGTCACCGATTCTATTGCCAGCGAAGATTTGATCAATAATAAATTGCATTTCTTCTTCTCTTATCTCAAAAGGGTAGTGAAAGGGGCACATTATTTCGATATCTTGTGGCACCATCAACAGTTGTTGTAAGGCATTATCAGGATAGGTGAATTCAAACGCTTCCACCTCTTCTAAAGTTAATTTTAGCTCAAGAAGTCTACATGTGATGGCGTCAATAATTTTTCGTATATATGGCCGTCTTTGTACTTGCTCCATTTGATCATAACAATCACATAACTTGTTGTAAATATCACAGTACTTGCAATAGACTCGAGCAACTATTTCGACAGCAGTTGCTTGAGGTTTGATACCTATAGATGTTGTAGCCAATTCTTGAAGCCGCTCGTCCTCCGCGGCAGTCTTTTGTATATGTTCCTTTAGTTGAAGCCATTGCTTGTAGTAATCTTTATTAGACATTATGAAGGGGATAAATCAAGGAGTAAAAAAAAATAGGATTGAGTAAAAAATAAATAAAAATTATAACCTATTTACGTACATTGTATGTAAATTAAAATAATAATAAAGATTGACATTTGACATATAAATTCAATTTTCAGTAAATCCTTGATTCCACTGTGCATCATAGCACAGATAAGTCAATGTTACAAATATAAGAAATAACATGCTACTTTCTTGAATATAACATATAATATAATGAATAATCGAATCTATTACTATACCATAATAGTAATTAGGGTTAGTGTTTGTATTTATTTCAATACACATCTTGAAACAAATACATAGTTAAATATTATATGTATCAAGGCAAGTAAATTTCTTCTAACTTTCGGGGGTGGAACAATGATCGCTCTGCCCCTAACGCTGGTTACAATAAAAATGTTTCAAGTGCGCCTCCGTACGTTCCATTGAACATTAGCAACGACGCACGCGCTCGTCGCTCACATCCGGTGCGCGTGTCGCATTTCTGCATATACTTCATGCCATGAGCGATAGCGTTTAGGAGTTTTTCATACTAGTAATCTTTCGTCGTGAAATAAAAAGCTACTATGATAGTTAGTTCAATTAATTACAGCAACAGCACGGAATGTATGATGTGCCGTAAGTTTTTTCACTCTTAATTCGATTTTGAACTTCTCAACAAATTATCTTCTAAGCAATATTATTTTAAATATATAAAAATCAATATTAAAGTAATACTATTTTTTAAGAATATATCTTTATAAATGTAGTAAATGCATATAATTGTTTTTCGGACTGTTCGGCCAACGTAAGCGAGAAGAGGTTCTCGACGTTTCGGCATCACGAGCGGACGGCATCATCAGGAGATGTTAGCTCCTCAATTGCTCGAAGAAACAAAATTCAATATAACAAAATTCCTCTCGCCAAAAGTGGAAGTGGAAGCCTTACACAATTAAAATAAAACACTTTGACGGTTTAAAATGCGATATATGTTAGTTAAACTTATTTGAAAATTATTTTAAACCGACGTTTCGGATGGTTTGCAGCAGCCGTGGTCACGGGTAGACTTCCCGTTTAACTAATATATATCGCGTTTTAAAACGTTAAAATGTTTTATTTCAATGTGTACTACTCGCGTAAACTACAGATAGTAGACAATTTATCAATACAGTAATAAGTCTCCCCGTGACCACGGCTGCTGCAAAGCATCCGAAACGTCGGGCCGAAGTTAAAAAATCATTTTCAAATAAGTTTAACTAATATATCGCGTTTTAAACCGTTAAAGTGTTTTATTTAAATGTGTACTACTCGCGTAAACTATAGACAGTATTTAATACAGTAAATATTAAAAACTCTTTAATCTTTCACCTTGAGCCAACTCCTGAAACAGCAGCATCCGAAATGCAACGTAACAATGATTTATCCAGTCCCTCCTATGTATTCATTACTGGTGTAGAAATTTAAGCCATTAATTTTGTTAACTCTGTTTCGGTCAATAAAGCATGCTTGGGGTGGAGATAAAGGATCAGCTAGTTATAAAACCTTCTGATTATTTTCTTATCTTAAAACGATTTTAATAAATATAAGGCCATTACCACGGTGTTAATGATTTCGCCTATTTATTATTTAATTAACAATAAACGTTTATGGCCTCATAAAAGCGGGAAGTTTTTGATAGCATGTAAAAAGTGACTCGGTTTTACCGACACAGTAGCGTGACGCCGACATATCCCCGATGCTTCTCTGATTGATAGACCTATACGTAGTTGAGAAGTTTTGAAGCTATTTTAAGGCGACGCTTGTGTTTTTGATTATTTTTTCAATGGATTAATTATATTAGTAAAAAAAGTATATATTTTCCTCTACTTTGCGATTAGATTTTCAACCCCATAGTTCTCACGAGACCGTCTTCATTAATCGTTAATCTGGTACCGAAACAAATTAGTTACTCCACCCATTGAGTTAGAGCACGCTCGAGCCGGAACCAATCGCAATGATTGACTGTACAATACACTGTCATGGTTCGAAACATGGTTTTGATACACTTTTATTTACTGAGATTTTGTTAAAGAAATTCGTTGTTTGTTTTTCCCATATTAGATTGCGCATTACACTATTAAAATACACTAAATTTATTCTTATCGGTTACCTTATACTGACTTGAAACAGATCTACTCGCATCATTATAAATTAACTAGTAATAATTACTATGCCTCCTGTGTGCTATAGAGTATAGACACTGTGACTGTTCCTCTAATCGATTTTTAACATTATCTATAAGCAAGTGGTTGAGCAGACTTCTGCGCCACACGAAAACGAAAATATCGCCTCTAGGTTTCGCTCAACCGCTGAATTCCGAAAAAAACTATACTTCTATACTAATATATAAAGCTGAAGAGTTTGTTTGTTTGAACGCGTTAATCTCAGGAACTACAAGTTAGAATTGAAAAATTATTTTTGTTTCAGTAAGAGCATTTGTTGAGGAAGGCTGTAACGTTTCCCTGTGACTAATACAAGCGAAGATAGAGCGGGAAATGTGAAAAATTTAGGAAAATTATTCATCATCATGGGTTACCGAGGCGTACGCTGCAAAAACGGCTCAAGATGCTAAAAAAATATGTATGAAAGAATGATTCCTCTTTAAATGATCTAAAAAACATTGAAAATTAACATGCAAGACGGAAAGGGACGCGGCCGTCATCGTGGGTAACCGCTTAACTCTATAAAGATAAAGATGATGGGTTTGTAAAAACGAATTTGGACGTCCAAAATAACGATTCTCACGGACGAAGTCGCTGGCACAGCTAGTATAACATAAAATTATTTACATCGCGCGCGATTGTATCGACGGGAAAAAATCAAATCTATATACGGTTATCACAGCAAATTTGCAAGCGATCGAAGTGAGGTCGTTATCGCTGGATACGGATGGTGGGGTCTTATTGACCCCTCATCGTGTTTATTCAAACGTGATTGTAATCTTTGATATTTGTAACATAATACTGATTTTAATTAAACCGGTTAGATGTATCTTTTTATTTATTTTGTATGCCAAATTTAACGACAAATGTTTAAAGTCTATACTAATACTATAAAGCTGAAGAATTTGTTTGAATGTGCTTATCTCAGGAACTACTAGTTTGAATTAAAAAAAAATTCGAGGAAGGCTTAAGATTATGTAACGTAACGCTGTAAACAAAAGGAGCGAATAAAAAATGGAAAGTGTTGAAAAAACATTTCAACATTTGGGGAATATTCACCTTGGAGGGATCCTGATGATATGGATTTATTCCTCTTTAAATGTCTACCTAATGTCCGTGTCAAAAATGTTTCTTTTAAGATTATCTTGCAAAAACTGCGGGACGCGCACGACGTCATGGGTAACAACTACAATGTATAAAGCCGAGGAGAATGTTTTGTTTGAAGAGGAAACTAAAAATGATGCCCACATTAACTACTCCACGCAGACGAAGTCGCGGGCACAGCTAGGTATATATATGTTAGATTATAATTTCAATTATACGAGTTGAAAATGATGGAAGGTTTTACATCTAAGAAACTACTTTCTTTGTTAAATTACAAAATTATTTTGTTACGACCAGACAATAACGTATTTGTCGTTGTAGGTATAATGTATACAAACCATTAAAAAAATTAGTCATCAATAAGGGTTGTATTGAGCATCGAGAGGCTGCATGCGCCACTTCAGAATTGAGAACTCTTAATTATTTGAAACATGTGACGGCGCGTGCCAATATTTAGTTACGGGTCTCTTTGGCCCGGTATATTTCATTTAGGCACACTTTATGGATGCGCATTTTGGTGTTTTGTTGCGAGAAAAATCCTACCCTCTAGTGATCGTTACTTTATATTATTAGTATATCTTTAAGGTTAATTTTAGAAGTGACCGTGTCTTATTTTGTATCATTGCTTGCTATTTGAACACTAACGGATGCGGACAACAAGCACGTATAAAAACAAGAACTTACCAAACATTAAGTTATTGACACTGGTAGACACGTAGGGGGGGGGGGGACTTACCCATTGTTAATTGATCAGTTATCGAACGCGTAGAGATTAGGGGGTTGGTGATAAGAGAGTGAACATATAGCGTGGTTTGTAATTTTTAATAACAGATTATGCAAAAATAAAAATACTTATATCCGAACGATAATAAAAAATGTTGGGTGATACCCTTATCACTAAGGGATATGAAATATAGAATAACCGTTTCTCAGACCTACTGAATATATATATATTTTTTATAAAAATCGGTCGAGCCGTTACTGAGGAGTATGGTACTCCGATATCTAAAAACATCGTTTTTATCTTATTACAATTTAAAAATCGAAAATAAATTGAAATTTTTTTTGACTCGGGTAGGACTTGACCCGGCTTCGTCAGCGTTCCATGCTGTTGCTCTACCAATTGAGCTACGATTTTAAAATTATATAGTGCCTTTATGTGCAATATAATTTAAAAGTTAAATAGTCATTAATTCGTGTACAAATCCCTATAGTACACCGCTGATATCTACACCACCCATTAACACAATACGACTTCAACCCTTGAATAGTGACGAGCCACGAAGCGAGATAACCACTCCTTTGAGGAACACGATAACTTTTAATTGACGTCATCTCTTTGAATTCACGCTTCGCCTATTCCACTTTAAATCTTTGTGGCCAACAATTAATGATTGCTAATAGGTCAATTTAAAATTGTCTATGGGCTTTCACAGGAGACATCTTAAGTACTTGATCCTTGTAGAGATAATGTGTCATATTTGATTACCCTTGCCTTGTCATCTGCGGATTTAAATATAAAATTGTATCTCGTGAGTAATTACTGTGTCGTGATAGACGAACGTGTAAAGTAAGTCCATCAATGCCTACTCAAATAATACAGAAATTAGAACAGGTAGTTTCATTTAAATAAAACACTTTAACGGTTTAAAACGCGATATATTAGTTGAACTTATTTGAAAATGAATTTTAACGTCGGGCCGAAGTTAAAAATCATTTTCAAATAAGTTTAACTAATATATCGCGTTTTAAACCGTTAAAGTGTTTTATTTAAATGTGTACTACTCACGTAAACTATAGACAGGTAGTTTCAATTCAGAAATGTAAAACCAATGACGAAGTTGACGAACAACTAATAACAATAGTTTTTTTGCGCGCCAAAGTGTTTTACGTGCAAGCCAGTTCGAAATTCAAATTCGAATACCTGGCTCATTATATCACGTGACTCTAAAAAAAAAGGTAGTAGTTTAGTTATGAGTCCACGACTGCTTCTCCAATGTATTCGTCTGGCTCACGAACCACCGCCCACAAATGAAAAAGCCGTCAATCGCGTTTCTGTTTCAGTCTGTGGATTTTCGTATTACCAAACGCAAAATAGCTCGACAGCACATCTTGTTTACATGTTATATTGCTGGGATATTTCACCTAATATCAAATTATCCCTATGCTTGTGTATCCTTCTATTTTAATAAAACATCTTTCACAACTTGGGAGTACGAAAACTGTTTTCTATTTGAACCACACCACTACCCCAATCGCGAACGTAAAAGATAAAACGAATAGCTTTGAATATCACGATGTATTTTGATATTTGCAATATATAGCGAGTTCTGCGATAGGCGAGGGGCGTGACGTCATTAATCAAGCAGAAGCGGTGACGTCACCATGGTGCGATAACTGAGAAGCTATTTACATTTATAATACGGATGTTGGTGAAAAATTTGTAGTAAGTTTTTATTGAATACAGACAGTATTGATTGAAGATATCTGTGTCTGTACCACTGACCAGTTGTTTACAGACAGTAGTTGAGCAGACTCGTGCTCTGTCTGACTGAAATTTTTCGTGTTTCGTCCGGGCTTGAACTAATTAACTTTCGGACCTGCTTATGTTGCTAGCCAACCATAGTTAACGTTCTCGAGCCACTTAGTTTGAGCACAAATGCTAAAACGGGTTTATTTCACATTTATAAGATAAAAAAAATACTGCACAAATCAAATATTATTTCATATTACCAATTTTAATTTTTTGTATTTTAAGTCAAGGTCAAGTCTATCTACTATATAAGTAAGTTTTTCAGATTAACCTACTAATATTACTATAACCTTTTTACTTGACATCAGATTACAAAGAAATAAAGCCAACATGCTGTTCCAACTTCTTAGTGTAACTCTCGTGAAGCAATCAGCACTTTCAGAGATTACCGTATACATAAAGATTAAATATATTAAAATAGATTGTATTCACCACAGACATAATAAATTCCACTAACCTGAACATTTAGTAGCTCTGATTGTATCGGTCAGACTCGGCGTGGTGTATCCTTTGCTTAACCCACTTGACAGCTTTTCAGTTCCTGGAATAAACAAAAATAATATATTTTCTACGCTTTATTTAAACTTAAATTACGATTATCCACTAATATATACTTCTATATCTTAACAATAAAATTTTTAACGGGTCCAAACGCGTATATTATTAAATTTTTCAAAAAGATCTCTCAATATACCTTATCAAATTGTATCTATTTCTATGTTATGGATGTGTATTTTTTTTATTTTTGGACACGAATAATATAAGTAACTTTTGTTTTAGAAAACGAAATTTGTGTCTGTAAATAACAAAATTACTTTTTTTATAACTGTCTTAATTCTTGTGTATTTTTTATTACGAGCTCAAACTAAAGTATTAAAAGATTAATTTATCAAAAAACAATAGGTCTATAAATTTGCAATCGATAGGAAGTATCAACTCAATCCACTTTAATATCCCACGCTAAAAAGTTAATAGATCATCGCGAACCCGGAATCACTCTGCGCAATATGTTTTGGAACTATTTATTTATTGTATAAATATGCTGAGGCACTTATGGGTCGAGCAGAACGCATAAATCTAACAGCCGTAGCAGTAGGGGACCAGGGATCATTACTGGTGCTCCTTTCGCACAATTAAGTGTTCATTGTATTCGCCACGGTTCCCATGAAGTGGCATCAAAACATCGCGATGCGCCAGCGCAATTATGACGCGCGCCATCTATTGTCAGCGATAGGAACTAAAATCGTGTCATTCTATCTAACCCATTATCATCCCTGATTTATACTTCGCGCACGAGTGGCCATTGATTGTGCTATAATTGTTTGTTTGTTGGTAATCCGAGGGATGAGTGGGAATTTGGATGGCGTATTGCTTTATCGGTTTAGTGGTAATTTTTGTTATGTAGTAAAAGTTAATTCGTCTTTTTATAAGTGAATTTATACGTATATTAATGTGTTTACACGTGTTTCTAGTTGTAATGTATACATTACAAAATATTTTTCATACGAATAATTGAATTAATGTTATTGATTTACGATTAATTAGTCTAAATATGACAATGTAGAATTGTGTTCGTCATTAAATTATTAGTATAATGCTATCGAACCTTACGTGAGCATTTTAATTTAAACCTACTGCAAATACATGTCTTGTGTTGTGTTGTAACATGTAACTATTTTCAAAATTATGTAAATTACTTTTTTCTAAATTTATATTAACTTATCAAGTACATGTAAAGAATGATAGTTTGAAAACTTTAATATTTCTTACATGCTATTGATGGCGCTATATAGATTAACAAACGAAGATAAATTGAAAAAAACAAATCGACTCGGGCATGTCTTGAACCGGCATAGCGCCGAGAGGTGCATGTATCAATAAGTTGAAAAAATCGACGATGAGGTGTAGGACTTAGTAGCCCAATTGGTTGGTATTTTAGTATTTTAATCAATGTTAGAGTTCTTAAGCCAGACTTATGTAAACAAAGAATCCGTGCACACTATCTCTGTCCAGTCATACTACTACCTCCCGAAAATCCGCCATCCCTTAATGAATATAAATCGTAGAACAACCCCTTACACAATCAACATTAAAAAATCAATATACGCATCGCATCGTTTTTACTTATTGATATATCACGACTAGCTGTGCCAGCGACTTCGTCCGCGTAGAATAGTTATTTTAGGTATCCAAATTTGTTTTTATAAAACTTTTACCCACGACGTCGTTCGCGTCTCGTCGTTCTTGCGAGTTAATCTTAAAGGATAGAAATATACTCTCGCGGACGTTTTTTTAGACCATTCTTATATATTAAACCGTTTTTGCAGCGTAGGTACGCATCGGACACCTACACTGACAAATAATTTTCTCAATTTTGCAGATTTTCCGCTGTTTCTTCGCTCACAAGAACATTTTTTCGATTCGAACCAGAACCAGGTACCTGAGATTCGCGCGTTCAAACGAACGAACAAACAAACATACTCTTCAGCTTTATATATGAGTATAGATATAATCTAAAGCATACTGTTCCGTAATTAATGGTCTTTCAACTTTATAAATTGTGAAGGGTGAGAAAAATCATTTCCGTGTTAGCAACTCTTTAGCTAAACCTCTGCTTGTTTTCGAACTTTGTTATATATTTCATTACTTGATCAAAAGCATTGTTCCTTGAGCTTTACATTGTTGACTAATAAAATTATATTTATTAGTCATCAATGCGTTTTGCGAGTGTCTCCCCGGGGCTGCAAGCATCCGAAACATCGGACCGTAGTTAGAATATATTGTAAATAATTCGTGTTTTAAATTGTTAAATGTGTTTTTTTTTTAATGTGTACTTCTCGCATAAACTATAGATAATACTTCTATATTAAATCATCCGTATATTAGTGTAAATTGTTGAGTATTTAAATATGCAGAATACATTTTAATTCCTGTATTTCTAAGTTTGATAGCTCAATATAGCTTAGATTTCATTAAAAAAGAAATGTCAGGGGTGCCTACCCCTCTGGTGTGGCACGTGAGTTTCGCACTAATTTTAATATTATGTAAATAGTCACGTTTGTATTCATTTTCTCCCGCATTTGTATTCTTGGCTCGGCTTGCCTTTATATCATACTCCTCAAAAGAATTATTTAAAGAAGGTGATGATATATTTTTCGAGATTTATTCCTAAGTCCTTATCCAGGGAAAAGCCTTAGACCGTAATAATACATTATGAAATAAAAAATATGTGTTTCAAATTATTAATTGTTAGTTGGCAAATGAATAATGATTACGTTATAATACTAAATTTGAAATGATTATATCGTATATATATGTAATCCACGTAATGTCAAGTGGTTTCATAAAATACTGTTTTTGAAATTTTGTAAATGATATGAATTTTGTATAATATAATATATGAATGCAATACCCATGCATTTTGAAACAATGAAAAGTTTTTAATCAAGATTTCATTTAAAGCTATAATTTCTGTGAAAAATATAGAAAAAAGAAGGAATTAAAAAAAGACTAGAGAGCCGCGGTTGATTTTCTATTCGTATTTGAGCTGCAAAGCCTGATAATTCATCTGCGCATTTTCCATGACAATCGCCCCTCCTCGTTAAACGCTGCAGCCCCGGGTAAGTTTCGAAATAATGAACTGAACGGAGATAATAAAAATTTATTTTTGCTGAAATAGTATTTATAAGGCAGCGTTGATCCAGCCGGGGCGGGCGTGGGCGTCGCGTTGCTATGGCAATAGGGGATGTAGGGTATCCCGCACGCCCAGATATTCTCCCTTTTAGAGATTGTTATCCGAAGAAACACCCCACCTCGCTGTACCTACAGCCTCCCAACGCGAACAGAAGGGTTTAAG
Source organism: Leptosia nina (assembly GCA_963661955.1). Classification (NCBI taxonomy): domain Eukaryota; kingdom Metazoa; phylum Arthropoda; class Insecta; order Lepidoptera; family Pieridae; genus Leptosia; species Leptosia nina. The sequence goes on from CAVLEF010000279.1 coordinate 1,315,206, forward strand.
CGCCGGGGTTTAAGAATACTTCTTATTGTTAAGAAAATAGGGTGCGTTTCACGATTTCGAATACAAAGTGCTAAAATCGATATTATTTTCTACTTAACTATCTCTTTGTCAAATCTTTATGAAATACGGTGTGATATTTAACATTGAGGCGAAATAAATTATTATTGTTGTATATATAGCACAGTAAACATTTTAAATGAACACATTCCAACGCTATTCCAAATTAAAAATAAAGTACTATTTTTTTAACCATTATTATGGTTTTGAGCCGTCAATAAGAACCGGACGTTTAGCGGCAGAGTTTGCGGTCAGACCAAGCTTGCCCCCAGGAGGACATCGGCATCGGCCCCAATTGTTTTAAATAAAAACACCACCATTCTATGAACAAAGCAAGCAACTCACCTAATCCCTTAGCCTTATCTATGGGTCCAAGCATGGAATCCTCCGTTCTAGACCGTCCAAAGCCAATATTAGTGCTGTCTTGTCCCAGTTGGCCTCCATAAAAATCACCGAACGCTGAGGCTGTTCCCAATAGACTTGATCGGTCCTGTAGTGCGGCTTTCGCTTTCTCTACACTCTGCTTTAGCTGTTCGAAGGTTGACTGGTGGAGACGGTAGGGCGGCCATTCTGTGGTCGGCCAGGGTTCTTCTTTCAGAGCGCTTCTTTTCAGTTCTAGTGCCCCGCCATAGGAGCAGCTACTTTCGTACATCGCAACTTTGACAGCGCGGAGTGCGGTCGCACACTTCAAGCCGCGGACGTCGATTCTGTGGACAAGAAACGGGATTTATTTTTTCAGGAATAAGATTGTGATTGGGAGATATACTGAAATTTGAAAGATGAGTAAATGTTATGACTGTTATAGTATATTGAATCTTATCGCTTAGTTAATCTGATAGGTTTTGTTTGGTTGATTGTTTTAATATTTAACATTTGACAGGATTGATTTTAGTTTGAATGGGTTTAAAATAACATTTTTCATACTTGAAGTACTTACTTTTTCATATTTTTCATATCAATAAATTTTTTAACTAAAACTCTCAAAGGTTACAATACTAAATAGGTCGATAGCGCATCTTGTTTGGATGACTGGAATATCCATCTACCATCAAGTAAACCCCACGCTAGTCTGTAATCTAATTTCTAGACTGTAGAAATTGATTTGTAATATATATAAAGGCGAAAAAATGTATTAATGGTAATATCAGTAATTCTATTACGGCATTTAAATGCCATTTAATCAATTATTTTTTGTAGCGCTATAGAGTAACTACTTTTGTCTTGGCATTTTTCTAGTATTTGTACAAACCAAGACAGAAATGAAGTAACGTAGAAAAAAGCGGACATAAGAATTTAAGGAAGCCTTTTTTTTAATAAATGTGTATGCCACATCTGTGCACATTATAAAAATAGTGATATTGTCAATTTGTTTAAATACTAAAATAAATATATCTAAACTTAAACCGTCTTGTATGTTTAATTTATTGTGAAATACGTAAGACATTCTATACTATACCTACTGTTTTTTTTTACCATTTTGTGTTACAAAGTATTCAACAAAATGTACACCACAATGTGATCCACAGATTATAACTATTTATTAACATATACATAGACTGGAACCTAATATGTACTTTGTATGGTCGATGTTTTTGAACGTTGAACCTAAGTAAGAATTTATTTTAGTTTAATTTTATAAGCCTTAAACCTTCCTCGATTGTCTACTCAACACAGAGCGAACGATTCAATACGAACGAGTAGTTCCTGAGATAAATGCGTACAAGTAAACAAATTCTTAAGCTTTATAATATTAGTATATTGTTTACTAAGCTCGCTTTAGATACTGGCCTCTGTATAATTTTAACGCTATCTTCATAATACCGGCTGCAGCTGTGAATGCCGCTCCAAGTCCTGCCCGTGCCATCATGTGCATATGCAATAACATGCGAAAATGTTTGTTTCAAATGCAAAATCTCACCTCATGTCTGAAATTCTTTTCCGTTTCGGTCGCTTTTCCTCTCTCTTGCTGTGATCCGTGGTGACGGTTTGTGCGGTATCACATTGCCGTGATACCACACACTTCCGTTGATAAATTGCGCTGTTATGAACTAACTGTACTCAATTGGCAGCCACAAAGTCTCCCATAAACACGTTTATTTTAAATGCAACGCAAACATTTTGAGATTACCAACTTATTAATTAAGCTAATCTTTCATTTTTAAACTTCCTAACTTGAATCATTTATAACTGAAATTTGTTTAGCACTGTTTTAAATTTTGAATAGATAGTGTTTGATAATCGCATATAATATATGCTAAATAATAATTGTTTTTAAAGGTATGCGATGGTAACGTAACCGTATCTTTCTAACAACTGCGCTTGCGCTGTACCAGTCAAATTGATTGCATCCGGCATAAGGGAAATGTGTCGCATAACCAATTTATCTACTGGTCGATTTGACCACAGGCACGCCAGCTCTTTTTAACATGATATCATGAATAACTATCATTATAATGATCGATGTGTCAATCATTCATTGACAATATCGACAGTGCAATTAGAATGAGCTAAACTAGTCCCATACCTCTTAACAGCAACCAGAGTCGGAAGAAAAAGTGACTATCGCATTTCTTTCCTCCTTTGTTTCCTTCTGTAATAAAGGTTGCCTGGAAGAAATCGCCATAGACGATAAGACCGCCATTACGCTAACTTCTTATGTAAATACATTTTTAGTTTATTTTGTTTGTTAGTGCAATAAAATGTTTTACTATTATTATCTCTTGATAATGTTAAAAATTATAGCCATTATATATTGTACCGGTTTATTTGCTTATGAACTACACGTAAAAATCTTTGTTGCGGTTATCTCGCGGCGGAATCAAAAACACCAAAAAATTATAAATATACATTCGATTTAAATGCTGGATGCTGAGCCGATCTTAATATATTTGTGAGAACCGTATTTAGTTCCGTGAGGTACCTACTTTCAGACTTTCAGAGATTATATATATATATAATATGTACATACAAACAAAAATAGTATTTTAGTTCTTACCACTTTTAGCATATTACATAAAGTGTTTGATACGTCTTATTTTTAAAGAATAAAGACATTAATTAAATAAAGAAAGTGCAATGAATCATGTCATTACAATGATAAGGATCTTATATGTATCTACAAAAGTATCTAACCCATGTATTATTATTAATTTTTATGCATTACTATACTATATTACAAACTTATTTTAATGTCTTCTCGAACGAGACATACGCAAAAGAAGGCTAAACGCCTTCTTTTTCGAATACTATCCCAGTAAAGTTTAATAAAACTATGTACGCATTAATAAATATTGTAAGTAATAGTATCTATAGTGTGTATGTTGTGTCGGAAATGTAGAAAAATAATTATAACTTCGAGTTTTAGATGTTTTCTGTTAAACAACAAATTACATCAAACAGATCGCCTAGCGGATAGATCAAGTTACTTCTTCATGCAAGTTCTTCGAGGGAAGAGTTATGACGCGAGCGAGCTTCGAACCCGAAAAAACATACCGTACCCTATTGATTGAGCTACTGTGTTTTTTGTAGATCGACGAATGTCTTTTAGTTATAAGTATAGAAATTTTTGTCAAAACATTTTTTTTAACCAAAATTTAGCTTTGATATATCAAACATATTAATATAATAATAATACGAGTGTTATCAAGATCCATGTGTTTTTTTATTCCTATTACCTTCTATTCATCTGCAAAGCGAAAACGAGCAATATTAATACCTTAGGGTTCACTTATTGATAGGCGAAATACCCAGTCTTAAACATTGTCAAGCCATTTTGGCTTTGGACATTCGGAAATCGTTCGTGACTCGGTGTAATTTCGATTTTTCCACACCCAGATTTCCAAACGTGTTAAAGAAAACTTATAAATTGTTTACAAGCATGTTGAACCCGTTTGGGATCGAACCCGCGACCCGTTGATTGTTAGCCATAGATCAGCCAATCAGAACCTTAACATTAGGTTCCTGTACGTTCAACAAACGATTTGCCTATGCAGATTATAACAGCGCGTGGGCGCCGCCGTGCGCGCCACTTTACCGCAGGAAGTCTGTACATTACCTTATTATATCCAACAAAAAGTGGCATCCGGTATTCAGAGCAACTCCTCAAGTATTGGCCTTCACCTCACACATCTATAGATGTGTTATAGCACGTGCATCATTATTATTTCACTAATCCCCCACGTGCATAGTGCAGTATATCTGTGACCGCTTCACTTATGCATTTTATCGAGTACTAGCTAACTAGCGATTTCATTGGCGCAGAATAAAATACTGTCTATAGTTTACGCGAGTAGTACACATTTGAATAAAACACTTTAACGGTTTAAAACGCGATATATTATCAAACTTATTTGGAAATGATTTTTAACTTCGGCCCGACGTTTCGGATGCTTTGCAGCAGCCGTCATCAAATCATCTGAAACGTCGGGCCGAAGTTAACAATCATTTCCAAATAAGTTTAACTAATATATCGCGTTTTAAACCGTTAAAGTGTTTTATTTAATCGCGCAGAATAGTTATTATGGGCATCAAAATTTGGTTTTTTAAACCTTGTTGTAGCTTAGAGCCTTCCTCAATGAATAATTTCATCAACACAAAAAGTTTCTTTCAATTCGTACCAGTAGTTCACGAGATTAGCGCGTTCAAACAAACAAACTCTTCAATTTTATAATTTTAGTTGTTATTCGTCATGGCAAACGTTCTTTTGCCATACGAAGTATTTTGACTAAAATTTTATTACCATAAAACTAATTCTTGCGAGATATCTTAAAATATAAAAACTTATACTGTGTAATTTAGATTTCTAGAACCGTTTTCGCACGCGACGGAAGCTCTCAAGATGATTTTTCTTTTTTCAAATTGAAGTAAGTTAATAAGTGCTATGTTTAAACAGTTTTTACTGATTAAAACGCGGCTGATTTAATTGCATAAGGCTTTATCATTACCAAAACCCACACCAAAGTAGCTTTACAAATTATTATGTATTTCTAGACTGTAAGTAAAATGGTTTAGGAGAATTTATTTACAAATTTGGAGCAGTGACTTAATTTTTTTTTTAATTATCCCTTGTTTTTTGTTATTCAGCAGGACGTACACTGGAACTCATATACAAAGTAAATAATCAACAACCTATGTTCAATTTTCAATTAAAATCATGTCCTCACAAGCGCATAAAAATTATATTATGTTACTACGAAATTTCACGAAAATTTATTATTTCATATGACTACGTTGAAAACGTTGTTTTGTTGTTTGTTTATATATTATATTACGTTGATACGACTCTAAAATATATAATTATAATTGGTAGGACTTGATAACAATATAAAAAAAAATATTTCGACCAAATGTAATTACAATAAAAAAAGGTTTTTTCGAGTTAATTTTAAAAGAAAGACAAAGACTGTTACGGACTTTTTTTCAGATCTTTAAAAGTAGAATCTTTGTTTTTTCTTTTGTTGGTTTCTTGAACCATTTTTCCCAATCCACGCAATGGAAGCCCTCAAAGATGAATAAATTTTCCCATTTTTTCTACATTAGTTTCTTCGCAAGATATTTAAAGCCTTACGCCTTCTTCGATAAATAGTCTATCAAATGCAAGGATATTTCATTTTCAGCAAGTAATTTCTGAAATTATTGGGTTTAAACAAACTCTTCAAATTTACAATATTAGTATAGATATAATGTGTAGAGCAATGCATAAATGTCTTGATCTATTACCGAAAAATTGGATTTAAAAGGAATTCTTAACAGTCAAACAACACACAAACTTATTTGTTACGCAAATACATTCTGGACATCAACATACATTACCATAGACACATAAATCGAGTCTCACAAGACAGCGCTGAACACTGGAATAATATTCGCGTAAATCATGTTGAATTAATTATTACTGTAGGAATATTTAGTGTAGATGTGTATGTTGCTGTTCTACGTGTAAGGTGATAATGACAACATCAACATATACGAAAGAAAGACGTTTACATTGTTTATAGCTCAAGAACGGTTGAACCGTAATCGCTGATTTTTTTGAGATAGCTTAAAATATTTGATGTCCGTTGTATTGTTTCTAAGAAAAAAAATTGTCGGGTCAGTTTATTCTTAAATATATCAACGTTTCCTCTTTTTTCTCCGTGAACCAATGGTTGAACACGTTGCCTAGCAATGCATTGAACACGAGAAATCCTGGATTCAAATCCAGGGAACATAAATAAAGAAACGTAATAAATAAATTATTGTTATATATTTCTCACATGTTGTTGCACATCATGATAAATTAAAAATGTATTTAAATCGAAAACAATTGATGACGCGGTCTACTTCCCATACATAAAAGAGAATAGTGTAACGGACATAAAAGTGTATTATCTGCTCTAGGCCTGCGATATAATTAAAACAAATGAACGATTAACTTATGTCTTATAAGGTGCCTACTAAATTGACGTTACTACATATAGCATTCTAACTTACTATTACTGGAAATATTTTTATCATGTTATAGCGTTGATAATCTATACTTATATTATAAATGTGAAGAACTTCATTGTTTGTTTGAACGTGCTAATCTCAGGAACTACTTGTTCGAATTGAAAAGTGATATTTGTGTAGGTTAGAGAAATTATCGAGAAAGAACAACGGGACGCGGCGGACGCCGTGGGCAACAGCAACAGCAGCACAGTGGACAACCTATTAAGGTGAGGAGGAGGTTTGCATAAACAAATTGTGATGCCAAAAAATAAGTATTATATGCGGACGACGTCGCTAACACAGCTAGTTGTATTATTTTCTTCTTATGACCCTTATGAGTTATAACTTTAAAAATTGACGATTAGAATACATTACTTGTGTCTTAGTAACTGAACGATGGCCGTGAAAGCCTTACACAATTTCTTAGTAAACACTTAATTAAAACCAAATCTATAGTTAGTGTAGTACACAAGATACACATACATTAACATGAAGAGATTTGAAAGCAACGTTCGTTAGCTTTGTAGTTTAATGTCTGTATGTCTAACTCTTTCTAATATTTATTTTAAACAAGAGAGTGATGATAAAAAAAAGAAAATCAATGGTGGAAAATTATTAAACTTTTTTCTCGTTTGATTTTTAAGTAGAGTCATATTCATAAACGTTTATAGTAGAGAGGTATATTAAATAATCTAAGGGCAAGTTAATATTGCGGCATATCGTTTTTCATACATCAAATTTCATTTCATATACATTGAAAAAAGATTGAAGCTAGCCAGTTTCAATATTTTTCGCATAAATATACATCAGCACTTGTCAAATATTTTGGTTGAAATTTATACGTTAATAATTAAAAATGGAAAATTACTAATAACATACAACAGCTTAAGAGCTTTGTGTTGGTTGTGTCCTTTCCACATTCTAGCAACAAAAGTTTAATTCTACAATAGTCGTATTTATACAACGATATAACTCGGATTCACTTAAATTGTCTTACCTTGAGTTAATCCGATCGGCATCGTACGGATATCACGTCACAGTCCATTCCGATGCAATTCCCGGGACGCGGCACGGGCTCTCGGAAGAACTTGTTTGCGCGGTAAAAAATAAACAAATCGATATAATATATCTGACGAGCAAACGAGCGTCTGTGGACAGGAAGCTAGCATAATACCGAAGCCTCCGGTGGGCCAGGGTGGTGGAAACCACGCCTGGGGGCGGAGCGAGACTTCGCCTGCGCGGATTATCACCCTTCATGCGTTTATACCAAGTAATTGTCATACAACAAAGGATGGCACTATGACAAGATATTATGTGCATATCGGGATCCGGTGTGTTGCTGGGACGTAGATAAGGTACACGCGGCTTTAAGAAGTTTAGGTAACATCTTATTTTGTAGATGGAAATTGGGTGGTGGGAATATCGATATTCCCTGGATCACGAACCACTGTCCAACACACACAGATGAAACAGCCGTGAAGTTTAATCGCGTTTCGGTCTGTGGATTTCCGGATATCAAAAGCCAAAAATAGGCAGACAGCGCATATTATGTAGATGTTATATAGCTGGGGTATTACACTTCCCATCAAATGAATTCTGTGCTTGTCTTTTCTCCTCTATTATTAAAAAAAAATAGGCATAAAGCACTTGAAAAATCTATCATAACGATATATTATATTTACGGCATATATATCCTCTCTGTCGCCAACAGTAGACGTCTCGATTTAATTAAGTCCCGCATTTTTAATAAAAATAAATTAAACGTTTAATTTTTTATTTATTTGTCTTTTGAACATTATGTTTAGTGCCACCCAAAAGCTGTTTATTTGAACTAGGTACCTACTATTTTTTTCCTTATTGCTAACATTCATTATACGGAAAATTTTTACAAAAGAAATATCTCCATCAAAACGTACTAGAAAATATGTGTTAATAATTAATAAAACAGAGAGAGAGAATATAGAGTACCCACTATAACTTAGCCATATAAGTTGGGTAACGGCAGTTGACTGGCAGTTTGAATTAACTGATGTTGACTACAAAATAAGCGTAAGCATAATATATCGCGTTTTAAACCGTTAAAGTGTTTTATTTAAATGTGTACTCCTCGCGTAAACTATAGACAGAATATAAGCGTAAGCAACCAATTTGCTTCCATGACATTTTTTTTTTTAAACACGTTTTGTTTTAACAACATACACTTTACAAGCTTAAATGTTTTTCTGAGTTTGCCATTAGGAATGCTCTCCATCTTCAGTTCTCCCTGACCAAGGCTGCTGCAAAACGTTTAAAACACAGTTAAAATAAGTAAAGACAAAATAATTAAAATATTTCGCATAAAAACCGTAATGTGTTTTTAGCGTGGCTATACTAATCGCAAGTGTTAAGGTTGAAATTACATTGCGCGAGAGGCGCAATAAGTTGAAAAAATTCGACGATGAGGTGTAGGACTCGGTAGCTCAATTGGTAGAGCAACAGCACGGAAAGCTGACGATGCCGGTTCAAGTCCAGCCCGAGTCGAAATTTCTTTCAATTTAATTCGATTTTTAAAATAACATAAATGATATTTCTTGGTTTGACTAAAATAACCACAAGTAAGTTCTTTAAATTTTAAATCACGAAGAAACATTTACTACAATCGACATGTAGGAGCTGTGAAAAATTCACAGAAATATCCTTCAAGGCCCACACGGTGAAACGGGATTGGTAGGTAGGTACATAGCCTTATGATGCAGCTCTACGGTTAACTACCCTCATAATTTAAATGAAACACTTTTAACGATATTAACGAGAATTATATTAGTTAACCTTATTTTTAGTTTATTGTAGCAATAGCCCGAGGTTTCTGATTCCTTGCAGTAGTCAGTCAAGACAGGATTTATCGTTTTAAACAGTTAAGTGTTTTTTATCTGTACTCTAGCGTAAAGTCTACAGATATTCACCCTTATACATTTTAAAATAATTTATACCATTTGTATTGGAATTGTTTCATATTAGGAACATCCATATCAATATCCAACAAAATATCAATTTACACTGGCCTCCATAGCATTTTAAATTTAATCTTGTTCTTAGAATGTGCTATTACAAAAGATAATGTAACATTGATAACATTTTCCAATATTTTCATAGTAATATAGCTCCTACATTAATCAAATGTTAACATAAGCAAGCTAGTCGAGTACATTACATAACACTTTAAACGGTTGAAAACACTTAGTTTCGGTTGCTCTGGTCATGAAGGATTGAGATTGAGACGTAGACGAGAAAAGGTCAGTAGTTTTATTAAATACTAGCTGTGTCAGCGACTTCGGCCGCGAGAATCGTTTTTTTGGGCATCCAAATTCGTTTTGCAAACCCCTTCATCTTTATAAACTTAAGCTATTACCCACGACGTCGTTCGTCCGTCTCGTCCTTCTTGCAAGTTAATCTTAAAATATAGACATATCATATCATATAGATAATTTAAAGAGAAATTCTTACATACATATTTTTTGGATATCTTGAACCGTTTTTGCAGCGTACGTCTCGGAAACCCATAATGCTGAGTAATTTGCCCAATTTTGTTCACATTTCTCGCTGCATCTTCGCTTGTATTAGTCACAGGACGATATTTTGTAGCCTATAGCCTTCCTCGATAAATGCCAAAACCAACACAAATAATTAGAACCCGTAATTTTTGAGATATACGCGTTCAAGCAAACAAACTCTTCAGCTTTATATATTAGTATAGATGTACCACTCACGGTAAGTACAGACTATACACCCATGTCCAAATATTGTAGGAAAGAAATTGTAAAACCAGCCATGTTGTTTAGCTATATAAAATATGATATTATCAAAATCTTGAAAGCTCATTGGGATGTCTAAGTATGTAATATGATAATATATGAGTGATAAAGACAATAGATAAAACCAGGCCTAAGGAATAATAATACAAGTCCACGTAGAATAGTTATTTTCGGCATCAAATTTTGTTTTTTCAAACTTTCTCATTTTTTAGGTCATAGAGGAATCATTATTTTGTACTTATTTTGCTTTCTTGAACCTATTCGACGCACACGTTACGAAAGCCCTCAAAGATGTATAATTTTCCCCATTTTATCCACATCTTCCACTGTTTCTTCGGTGCCACTGGTCGCAGCGTGATGTTTTACCATTTCGAACCAGTAGTTCCTGAGAGAGCGCGTTCAAATAAACAAACAAATAAGCTATATAGTATAGATTTGATGGGTTGTTACCCTGATCGGCACAAAATAAATCTAAAAGGAGTAATTTATATTATGTTCTGTTTTCGTCAATCATAGGTTAAATTGATTGATCTTCAAGATACAGTTCCTTCGTCTTTTACTCTTGAAGTCTATATGTTTAAGTTTGTTTAAGTGTTTAAAGGGTATTGCAAAGTATGGCGGGCCCTTCTTGCCATAATATTAACAACTACGAATCAGTAGATAAAAACAAGTCGTGATTTAATTAACTGAATAGTTGTATCACTTTGTCGGAGGTTCATTTCACGTTCGTGAAATTATTATTCATCACATTTTATACAAATATTTAAAAATTATTACAACACAACTCGATACTTACCTACAAGAAAAAAATACCTTCAATTCCCTAAATTATTATAAACTCCGTTATACTTAAAGCTCCGCAATTGACCAATCCTTACGTACTTAGATTTCGTCTATACTAATAGCGTAGAATAATAAGCGTGAATTTAAAATAGATAATTTCTTAACTCACTGCAAAGGACTATGAATAAATATATTTGTTAATAACGTAATTAGATTAGATAATATTCATAAAAAAAGTTAAGTAACAACTCCATGCCAGTCAAATGGTATAACTAATAATCAAATCCTGGGCGGGACGTCCACCGAAGCCACAAAATAGATATATATTTCGTATAAAACTCATGTTCCATTTCCTCGAATAATTGAAAATGAATATTTCGCTACACTATCATAATATAACAAAATACATCTCGTTTAACGAAACAATAATATTATCTATAAAAAAAATATACATATTCTGTGCCTGGAGTATTTACTTTACATAAAAATGTAAAGGATTTTATTTAAAAGTTTACTCTTTTCAACCAGCAAGAATACTACAATAATCTCTGTCGATTTAAATTTATTTTAAATATACAATAAATAGAAGAAAATATAATATTATGTAACATCGATAAAAAATCCAAACCAAAGCAAACAAATAAAATAAAATATTGTCACATATATTAGGCAGATTAGTCAATGTCAAGTCATCAACATATAATCATATGATGTCAATTGTCATAATATACCACAGCCACAGTTCATAAGTGGTTCCTAATTCCTATCGAATTCCTGTCATTATCAGTCAGATTCATAAGTGATTAATTATTAATTTAGTGTATGAAATCAATTCTTATAACGTTATAATATTGGTCCTGAACCAACAGTAGGAAAGTATCTAATTATTAAATAATTAGGAAAAGTTTCAACACTATATATCGCGGCCCGAACAAACATCTAATCATTACTCAATTTCAGTCTCGTTATCACGAATAAACGAGGAAATTCTAGACTAGTATCCAAATTTCAGACTAGTAGATATAGATACTAATTTCAGTTGGATATAATTATACCTTAATTTCAACGCAGAGCTAGCTATAATCCACAAAACACCAGGAGCTGCAATGGATAAGAGATCCCTTACCGATTTGTTTAATTCATATCAAAAATGGGTCATTAGTAACCCCAATCTTGTGACTGACGTGGAGACGGTAGCTACATGGTCTTCTTATTTCATTGCAGGCAAGATTAATAAGTCACCAATTGTATCAGAATTAGTTTATGCTCTTTCAAAACTATTATCCTTATTTAACGATAAGATTATAAAAGATGCGTATGGCAATGAAGCTCCTCGCTACAGTTTACAAGAGCAAATCAAACTATGGCTAACAATAACTCATTATTGTGAAGTGTTTGTTGAGCTTACAGTTAAGTCCAAGTGGGGAAATAGAGGTAAATGGACTGCAGCAACTGTACTACAGCTTTTTAAGTTCTCATCAGCATTGGTGTTGTTATATAAATTCAAAGATATTCCAATACAACATCCGCCAATACCAAATTTACAAAGAAAGAAGATTACCGAAGAAACTGATCCGGTTGAAACTTCCGAAGCATTTTTCACTTTACGCAGATCAGGTAGAGTCATACGCCGTGTAGAAGGTGCTCCACCTGTAAAACTACGTGATTGGCAGCCAATTAAAATAAAGGATGATAGCATCTATCTTACCTCCGAAATTAAGGAACTTAAAAATGCTGAACTGTTGCATATTGCTAAGCCAATAATTCATTTAGCTGCAATGCAGGTATTTGGGACAAAATCATGGAAGCAATGGTTAGTTGCTCTTGGCTTAGATATTGCAAGTCTAAGGTTATACAATAAGCACATGGATGATATAAGTTATGACCAGAGATTAGAAATAAGTAGACGAAAGCTTAGTCTAGTTTTGTACTTATTGAGGAGTCCCATGTATAATGGTTTTTCCAAAAATGCTATTGAAACTTTCCTTGAATCGGTTGCAAATAAAATGCCAGTTATGTCATTTGTATGCGGACCTATCCTGCAGTACTTGAATCATTGGCAAGATATATATTTTTATATGTGGGCAATGTAAGTTAGAAAATCATTGTGATACTATTATGTATTATTATTTAAAATTTAATAAATTGTGTAAGGCTTTCACGCCATTTTTCAACTTATCATTGTTTTTCGGGTTGTTTAACCTATCAGACGGCATCATCAGGATATGTTATTAGATCCTCGATTGCTCAAAGAATGAGAACCTCTTCTCGTTCACATTGTCTGAATATCCCGAAAAACAATGATATGCTGTATTTAAAGTCTGGTTTTAATTACATGAAATATTTCTTTTTACAATCACATAGATTATGATAGTAACAATGGTATACAATTAAATTTATTTGGGATTTTTTGAGGAATTTGATCTATTCATTATGAAAATCTTTTTAAAGGGCAATTAGAGTCAATCAGGCATGAAGTGATGAGACATACAATAATCATAACATGTTTAAAATTGATGATCTATAGGTAATTTATGATATTGTGTTTACTTGTTAATCTGGATATTTTTTGATTATCATTGGTGTATTTTATATCAAATCAATTGTATCACTCATATGAAATGGACTATTGTTTAAGTTGAGACTTAAGACTAATGGTCATTTTTACACTGACTATATACAAATAATTGTGTTGTTTATCTGGATGTAATATTATGGACTAAGGGAAATAAAATTATTTAATAATATCTTTGTATTTATTTAAACCAATATCAATTTAGAAGAATATTGATATAACCATACATTTATATAAAATTTGCATACTTAGTTGCCTTTTACATATATACTTTATTTAACAATATAATTATTGAATCACCAAAGGAGAACTTATATCGAAGGATACAATTAAAAATTAATCATTAACTAAGTAATTGGACTAAAAACTGTTAAAATGAAACAATAATTACAATTTCCATCTAATACTCAATAGTCATCACAGCTGTATATGAAAATAGAGTAAGAGCTACTTTTAACTAACTTTATTGTGATGTATAATTTAAATAGTTATGACATCACAGTATTTACATATTATCAAGGAATCACAAATACACATAGATTTTTTTTCTAAAATACCTAGCTACATTTTTCTCACATTGATATTTTTTTAAATGTGCTGTAGCCATAGAGGAAATTGGACAAGCGTGAATAGGAAACTCATTTTATTACATTAATAGTATGCCTTTATAACACTATTGTAGTACACTTTAGTATTTAAACTTAAAAAAAAAACATTTACTAAAAGAAGGTAGACAAAAACCATTGCATACATTTTTAACATATTCAAATTTAATTTGTTTTAATCATATGTAGAAGAAGCACCTTAGATTTATAATATAAACTTATATAAAAATGTAAAATATTAGTTTAAAAAATAAATATAAACTTATTGTAGTTTGTAGTACATTAGAATCCACTATATTAAAATGCATAAGTTTAACTATTGGAATACATGATATATTTAATTAATTTATATTAATAACTACCTACCTACGACAGCATTAAAACGAAGTAATTCTCTTGTGGCTTTTCTACTAATTGAAGTTACTTATTATGCTTTTAGTCTACTCGCATTTTTAATAAAGAAGTTGATTTATCATTTAATATCTTTTACAATACACTGCAATTACAACTGTTACATAGAGAAATAGAATTACTGTCAATTGTCATAAAAATTTGACAATGACAACCCTACATTTTTTTATAACAATTGTGCAGAACCAACCGATAATAATTTTACTAGGGTTTACAACACAAATGATATAAATAAACTGCACTTGTACTAAGCATCAGGCGAGAGTACCTATGTCGATGTATTATTTCTAATTGCACGTAACGCTTTCAAATACATTTATTAGCTTTAGAAAGCACTATCATATGTTTAAAATATTTTAACTGTACGTTAATTTGCGTTAGAACGAGACGGAAAACATTTGATGCCTATTTAATTGATCTAGAGAGTTTTTCGAGTTCGGGACAGAGTATCTTAATTGTTGAGCCAGTCCCAGGAGTCCTCGTCCGATTTCTTCTTAATTGTGATATTCTTTACGTCCGGCGGTGGGCTCGAAATGCCAACTTGAGATAAATCACGTGTATCCAAATTATTACGTGTCGCAACAGATTCTTTCCACGGTTGCGTTTGCTCGTTCCTGAAAAGATTAATAAATTTATTGAATTATATCAACTTCTAACTTTAAACACGTCAGTAGGTCAACCGTTAAACGTGTTCGCTTGCCTAAGTATGGGAGATTCTGCCTTCGTATCTGGAGACGCATTTAATTGTTAGTTGGACAGGGCACAAAAGTCTGATCAACTACTTGCATATAAATCGAAATATAAAACGAATATGTTTTAAGATAATGGTCCCATCACAAGTATGATGGCAATGGGATTCACCAGCTGCAAATCCTAGAAAAAAGCAACAAAAAGTTTTGGCCCAGCAATGCACAGAAAACGATCAATAAGTGCACAACATTATTATGTTCTCAAAATATATAAGCACACTTAAGGAGAAAATGGAGACCTCTTGACATTGAAGACAAGACTCATTTTGGTCCAAGAAGTCATCGGAGGGGGTAAGTTAGATTCTCTCACCATTTAGAGTAAGGCTCCGAAGTGGAGTTCTTCATGGCGCCATAGCTTTGCGGTTGGTTTTGCATGCTGGAGTTACTGGCACGACGAAGTTCTGACGTGCCACCAAGCGAGCTCCAACCACCTCTATTGTTGACCTTTACATTGAATGCTCATTAAATAAAATTCTTTATCCACATTTACATTAGTCATAAAAAGTAAAGAAAGTGTTTTTATAAGCGTTTCCAAATAAAAAATATTCTTTTTATTTGGAATTATTAAAATATATTTAGAAATCATGTAACAAATAAGAAATTCGACTGATAATAATTATATAGTAGTCAAAATTGAAAACTGTCATGTAGTCACAACTTAGATGAGCAAATACAAATATTAAGTCTTAAAATAGGACTATCTGGGTTCTAACTTTTGGGTACTTTAATAAATTAATAATACTTTGAAAAAACATTGAGTAAAACCATATTTTTTAATTATGTCTGATTTCATAGATATACCGGTTGTTAAATATGGCCTTATAAGCCCTGGAGATAATAGTTATCTCATTTATTACTGTATGCCCATTTTGATAACTGAATTTGCTTATTCAAACGCCATAATGATTGTGATAAAAATTCACAGCATACAGTAAACGAAATACCTATTTTTACCATTTGAGAAAACCAAGATTTGTGAATCACGGTTTTATTACAAGATACGGTTTCATTTAAATAAGAAAAGACCGTATTTGCCTTATTGATCACGATTGAAGATTCATATACAGAGAATAAATATTATCTAATGCACTAACATATTCAACCAATAATATAGTTCTGTGGTTTAATAAATTTAAGCCCCTACATTTTGTATGTTTTTCTATAGGATTTTGTACCCAAAGAATTACAAACATATATAATTCTCATTCAATTATATGTATTAAAATTACTTTTCAAAGGTTAAATACAGACACCCATAGAAGCTTCTAGAGGTAGGCCTCATGTCAGGAAGCGAAAGAAATATTTTTTTATTAACCTAATACAACAATAAAGGTTACTGTATTTTTACATATGCGAATCCAGCTCGCACTTGGCCGTTTTTACCTTTTCAGTAACAGTAGACGCCATCTCCGTTACTTTCTGTGAGGCCATACCGCCATAACGAACCGCACTCTCCGTTGCTGAACGAGCTGCCTTACTCACAGATGATGTAAACAGCGACCAGCCCTTTAACACATACAAGAATATTACCAAGACTACCTATCACAAGTATCCAACATGGAGGAGACATTTTATATTTCAAATAATGTAGTGTTATCCGTACGATAAGTATGAAATTTAGAAAAAATGTAAACAATTTAGAATGAAACAAAACTTTGACCGGCTCCGTATCTATAAATGGTTCAATGTATTGGACAGCGGCACGTTAAGTGCAACAGATCCTGGGTTCGAATCCCGGGGAAACAATCGATTGTTTCGGTCTGGCAGAACACCGAAGTCTGATAAATTACTTGAATGTAAAACCAAACAAAGAAGCGGAAACAATAATTTGATGGCCCCATGCTCCATGAGAGGAGCGGAATTATGAAAAATTTTATTTTAAAGGATTTAAAAAGGTACTCAAGTATGGAATATAAGTAACACTTACCGATGCCAATGAAGAGAGGGCTGCATCCACAACTTCGTTGGGATTGGCGGGTGATGATGGTGTAGAATGGGAACGGTTGGAATTTCCAAAGCCTGTGTAACGACTGCTACCATACTCGCTGCTAAATAGCATTGGGATAGCATTATTAAAAAAAGAAAAAGATCAAAAGTAATTCATCATCCTTACAAACTTGATCTTCAGTTGTTATAAATGTACAAACTTATTTTTAATACAGAGCATAGAACAAACAAGCAACTGTAAAACTAATGTATATTCTATTGATCGCCAAGCTTTTTTACACAGTTGTTAGACAAACATTTTCGCAAAAAGCGACACCATACCTCAGTGTACAAAAAGAAAAATGCAGTAATAACATTATTTACAGTAGCTGTCGTATCGGCATTATAATGCATGACCAGATAATTCTTTCATTGTAGCCCTCACATATATAAAAACCTAAATAATAGCTACCACACTTATATATACTTACTGATAACTAATATTGTTGTCTGAACCACTGTTATGAAATGCAGTATCATCTGATGAGTAGAAGTTCTGAGATTGATTCCATTGAGTTGGGCGTTCAATGACTTCAGATTTGAAGTCTGAGGGACTCCAATCCTGACCTTCCGCAAGAGCAGCTATCTACAAAGGAAATTTCAATATTTTTAGACAAATGTTGCTTTTTTGTATAGTTGTACAGGTGTTTCAGAAATCAACACAGCTCACCTTCTGTTTATACATTGCTGCAGCTTTTGTATTGTACTTCTGCACAATTTTCAAATCTGATGAATAATCAGGTTGGCTTTCAAAAAAATCTTTCGCCTTGGCATTTCCTCCGACCTTAGAAAGTTGAAATCAAATATTGATTCATTGCTTGTCCGATGTTTGTTTGTAATGTTGCAACGAAGTTGAGTTTTTTTTAATAGTACAGCAGGAAATAGCAAATTTAACCCAAATTATTGCTAAAAACAATTGCAAACATGTATTAATAAATCACTCACCATCATCTTTTCGAGTTCTGTATCTTTCCATTTATCCATAGTTACAGATCGTACAAACGATAAATGCACTCCAAGGCTACGATGTACACCAGAACACTCCAAACAGATCCATATGCCATAAGTTACCGAAACCCATTGCGGATTTAATGTTCCGCACTCGAAACATCTCTACAACAAGAAATAATTAACCATAAAATCAAGAAATCAAAAAAAAAGAAATAATTGTTTTTTATAATACATACATCGTTTTCATATAAGTTGCGAATTGAGTTTAATTTACGACGTGTCCTAGGTGAAGCCATTATATATACAAAATAAATAAATCAATGTCCTAATTCACTAATATGTAAATAGTTATTGATGTAACAACCGCGGCGGTAGTAAATTCATACAATTTAGTAAATTTACTTAATTTAAATTATAATGTTAATAGTGCAATTTGTGTTAAGTTCTTGGTTTTGATTCCACGGATAAATCTACAGACGTTACTAGGTAAAACTAGATAACTACATCACAATCTAAAAGTCAAAATCTGTGGTAACACATAATTCTTTTATACATCTATGGTCGTGCACTCTAACTTTCTTTATGGTCAAGATGTCTCTATACTCTTTGGCTTAAAGGTCTTGTTACCAGGCCATTAAATATTATTTAAAAAAAAATCTCTATACTCTATTAAACCAAATTACGCTTATGTCAGTTACCAGGCCATAAAATATTATTAAAAAAAAAAAACGCCTATGTCAAGAAGGCACATTTTACGGATCGGCCATTACTGCATTAGAAGACATCACACGACGAGTAGCCGCGAAGAAAAGAAGCCTTGGTGAGACAAAATATACTTTAGAAACTTTATCTCATCATACAGTTATACGTTCTTCGATTTTATTTAATTTAGAAATCTTTCAAGGTAGTTTCGAGTTCAATCCTTTTCGTTGAGTCGTTGTAACAGTTACCCGCCGGCGTGATTTTTAGCATCCGGTTGTTTTATAAAATTTTTATCGAGCTTTGAAACCATATAATTCCAAAATGCAAGACGAAGAAAAACCCAGAAGCATCGTAGAAGTGGAATATATGAACATCACTAACGAAAACTCATGGCCCGTGATATACCAGGTAACATGTGACACTTAAATGCCACGCGTTAGTCGCGCGTTTCAAAATGGATCCTTACAATTTTTAACAAATTCCGATTTTTCAAGGGTTAATAGGTTTGAGGGAATTGAGATCTGGTGGTGGAGGAATAATCCTGGATGTGGAAGTGAGTGGATGCAAGATAAGTTGCATCCACTCACTTCATGATTTATATATTTTACGGCACGGTCATAGTTCACTTAACTGTTACATTTTATGTTAATATCACCCTAGGATGATTTTGAATATCATCAATCAAGTTTCAATATTTAAACAATTATTCTTATATTCTAAAACTACAATTTAAATGCAAAAATGTACCTGCCATTACTTACATATATAACCTCCAAAACTTGCACACCCACAATTTTATGCAATATACCATAACCAAGTCAGAAACCTCAGTCCAAAATACACATTACCTGCTATATATACCTAATTATATATTAAAAACTAACCATGCACTTTGAAATATTCCCTCAAAATTGATTTTTTTTAACTAAACTCACTTGTCAAGGAGCAGTATCTGTAACTAAACATATCATCACTAACCTGTTTGGGTCCACTGCTGGACAAAGGCCTCTCCCAATGTATACCATTCATTCCTCTTTTGAGCTCTATTTATCCATTTGCTGCCGGCTCCTTTCTTCAGGTCACTAGTCCACTGTGCGGTCTGCTGTGCTGGTTGCCCTGCACTGTGCTTGCATAATTGTGGTCTCCAATCTAGTATATGACAGCTCCAACGACCATCTTCTCTTCTGCAGACATGGCCAGCCTATTGCCATTTTAACCTACCAATTTTGCTAGCAATATCCATTACTTTTGTGAACTTTGTCTGCAAAACATATTCCTAACATAGCTCATTGGGCTACTTTTAGCTTGTTTATCAATCCGCAAGTAAGATTTAAGGTCTCAGCTCCATATATCATGATAGGTAGGATACACTGATTGAAGACATTTGTTTTTAAACTCTGTAGTATAGACGACCTAAGTATCCTCTGAAGCTTTCTGAGTACGACCCATCCTAAGTAGATTCTTCTGTCTGCCTCAGCCACAAAGTTTTGCATGCCTAGTTTTATTTTTTGTTTTAGACTAAATATGTATTCCTTTACTAAAGCTAACTTTTTAACTTGCTTCATAAACAGTCTACTTTTTAACTCCCTACTACTTACTCCTAGATACGACTCTCAGTATATTTAAAAGCCATAAATTCTTTATTAACTACTTCTTATATAATTTATTAAAGTTTATTTAAAACTCCCTTTAACTCCTTTTGGAAGGGTCGCTACTAGTTACAAATGGATTATTAAAAAAAGACCTTAAATGCCTAACAATTCTGCACAATGATAAGTTAACTTCTCATCATCATAATGTCTCATCTGTTTGCTTAACATTATATAAAATATAAACCGATAGGAACTCTAAAATTCTTTTTTTCTTTCAATTTTCTTACTTTTAACAAAACAACAAGAAAACAAATTAATATAGGACC
The DNA here is from genome assembly GCA_963661955.1 of Leptosia nina. Classification (NCBI taxonomy): domain Eukaryota; kingdom Metazoa; phylum Arthropoda; class Insecta; order Lepidoptera; family Pieridae; genus Leptosia; species Leptosia nina. The sequence continues at coordinate 1,336,202 of CAVLEF010000279.1, forward strand.
GAATTATTAAACATTTGTAAATAACTTATATATTAAAATTATATTTTTCTATATAATATTAAAATTATAAGTTAAAAATTAAGATAAAAATTAATCTAATCAGAAGCATGAATGAAAATACTCATTATTTGTTGAAAAGTATTTTAAGGTTAGGCGTCCAAAAATATTGATTAAATTATTTTATTTTAGAAAATCGGAAAGGAAAGTCTAGCACATGGATATACTTGTAACGAAGCAAGAAAACCAGAAAATAAACATCTTAACAGATACAGAGATGTAAATCCGTATGATCATAGCAGAGTTATCTTACAACGGTGTGACGGAGATTATATCAATGCCAATTATGTTAAGGTAGACCATATTTTAATTTATTTCATTATTAGTCCTTAAATTTTTTTAAAAATTAAATTAGTCTAAAAATATTTTTACAATTTTCAAGTCTAAATTGTTTTCAGTTGGATCGTGCAAACCGCAAATACATACTAACTCAGGGACCACTAAAGTTTACCGTTAATCACTTCTGGTCAATGGTATTTCATGAAAAAACTAAGGCAATCCTCATGTTAAACAAGCTGTTCGAAAAGAATGAAGTAAAATGCCACCAGTATTGGCCAAATCAGTTTAATTCTGTATGTTCTTTAAAGGAGGTGAACCTAGAAATAACCCTTACTAGTGTAGAGAACTTTGGTTATTACATAGTTCGCAAAATTTTGTAAGTGTGTCTTCTTTTTTATAACAACTTTTTATGACTTAGTTAAGACTACTGTTAGAAAGTTTTATATTTAATGATTTGGATAAAGTATGAAATTAAAAGGTAAAGTAACGTATCTTTATAAAGTACAATAGAACTAGTTTTCTATATCTACTGCTTAACAATATATTCGTTTTCTAGGCTTCATGACACAATCACCTTAGAATCCCGAATGGTGCTTCACTTTCACTATACAACATGGCCAGATTTTGGAGTGCCGAGTTCCCCAAAAATGTTTTTAGACTTTTTGAAGGCAGTGAGGGCGTCTGGTGCTTTGGAACCCGATTGTCCTGCCATTGTACATTGCAGCGCTGGCATAGGACGCTCTGGAACTTTCTGTTTAGTGGATTCGTGTCTGGCAATTGTAAGTATTCATTTTTACTACTACTTAATTTTACCGACCGACCCACCCCAATGCTAGGACCAGTGTAATAAAAAAGCCGTCAGCACGCCCTATTTGGTAACCTATTGTCTAAATTATAGGAACTGGCATAACTATTTTTATAATATTTCCAATTGCAAAACTCAAATAGAAAATAAAATTATATACTATTTCCTGTTAACACTTAACATGCACTTACTTCCCTGAAGCAGAGATAGTTGCTGAAAAGTATGTGAAGCCTAGCTTTACCTTCTAATATGTACATTTTCTAGATTTATCATATATACTAACTCTTATTGAATTGGAATCAGTAGTTGTGAATATGTGTGATATATGATGTGACAATAAAGACCTTCAGTGTTAGGACTCAATCAATGAGTGAACTGATTTGTGCAAGTTTAGTTTATTTTAGTTGGGTACGTCGGTCATTTGAGCTTAGTAAATATATACTTAAAAAACAGATCTATTTCTTTTCGGCTTTCGTTTGGCGTAGTTCAGAAATTATTGAAATAGAATAAGGAAGAATGCAAAAATTACAGAAAAACCTTTTTTTTTATTATAAACCCTATAAAAAAATTGACTGTCACTTTTAATCTTCCAAAATCTTGAGCAGCCATTAAAAGTTAGAACACATGATTAATGTTTATTTTATTAGTATAAATTGCACCTGCCACATTGGTTAGTACCTTCAAATGTAGATGACGGGGTTCCCGTTGGGACGCGCGAAATTTTATTTCGGTATTTGTAATTCTTGTAAGAAATTCTAAAGCCAGCTCCAAATTTAAAGGTATTAACGTCCGGCTAGGTTATCACTTAATAAATTTGATGGCAGTCGTTACAAGGAAGAGCACGTGGAAAGTGGAACTGTTGACCTTCGAGAGGAGAGGTACACGTATGACGGTGTCGTTGGTTTAATGGTTCGACTCCCGCAGAGTCCATCATGTTTCAAAATTTTCAGTTCATACGTTTCCTGAAACATGTTGGATTTCCTCTTGAAAATTTGGAAATGGGTGGTAGGAATTTCGAAATACCGTCCGGGTCCGTGAAAAAAAACCCTTGAAGTTTAATCGCGTTTCGGTTTCAGCTTGTGGATTTCCGAATATCCAAAGCCTAAATAAGTCGTCAACGCATCTTACGTAGATGTTATATGACTGGGCTATTTCACTTCTCATCAATTGAACTCCATACTTGTCTGTTATCCTCTATATTAAAAGAAAACCCTGTACCTATTAAATTATATTTCTCATTTTCAGATGGAAAGGGACGGACAGGATACCGTCAATATACAGGAAATCCTTAAAGAGCTGCGCCAAAGCCGCATGGGGCTGATCCAGACGCCTGATCAACTACGCTTTTCGTATCAGGCTATTATCGAGGGCTTGAAGAGACTCGCTCCAGATTACGTGAGTATTACTGCACTTCACGTAATTTGAGCATTCCAACATAATCGTATAATTGTTACAAAATTTTTTAATGTTAACTTTAGTGTATTTTTTCTTACTTGGCATTTTTTGTAAAGAAACATACAAGTTTCATGAAATCGGGATTTCTCACAAGGTTAACAACATTCATAAACTCTAAAAACACTTTGAGAAAATGAATTATATATTAAATGAATGAATTAACACAAATTCACTTAGTAAATCACAATGTCATGTTAAAAGTAATAAAACCCTAAAAATAAATTCAAGCAAAATACACACATTATTTGCAACAATAGTAAATTAAATTCCACTAATGCACGATCGCTAAAAAGCGTTACAAACTTTGAATTAAATAATAATGACATAAAACTAGAGAATCTAACTTTACATTTACTACCAGTTCTCAAATCAAGAATCTTTCCAAATACTTTTTACATACCATTTAAACATATTTATTGAGAGTGTTTGCATTTCACTGGGGATTTTATTTAAGTATCGTATACAATCCTTGAAAATAACTACTACTTTTATGGAGCCTTCTGGTTGGTACACTTATTTTGTCCTTATTACGTGTATTGTACTGATGAAAGCTGCCGCTAGTTTTAAAAGTATCTACATACATATAATAATAGATATATTGACATGCCAGCATTAGAATATTCGACCAAGGGAGTCTCTTGAGGAAAGACCACAAATCGCTCACATTGTAATCGCCCGTTTTTTTCAAATAACAGTGGTTTGAATATTGGCTGCATTGCCCCACAAAAGGATACCTTACTATGGAAGTAACTGAAGTAAAGATTTTTCATTTGGACCACACATCTCTCTGGAGTTTACAATAAAACCTAAAAACAAATCAACTAAACCAATCAACGACTCTGGAAACAGCATTTTTCATCGTTTATTGCTATTGCCGACGTTTCTTTCGGATGCTTTGTAGCAGCCGTGGTCACGAGGCGTGGAAACATCGGGCCGAAGTTAAAAATCATTTTCAAATAAGTTAACTAATATATCGCTTTTTAAACCGTTGAAGTATTTCATTAAAATGTGTACTACTCGCGTAAACTATAGACAGTATTTAATATAATTTGATAAATGAAGGGCGGCAGAGGATGAAGATTTTAAAGTATGTAGTGGAATGACGGTAAAGAACTTCTCAAACAAGACCGAAATAACCTAACTTTTAAGTTTCATAATATCATGGAATCCAGAAAGATTAAGACTCTTATTAAATTATTTTTTTATTGCAGTCGGAAGAGGATTCGTCACATATATACGCTGCGGTGCCTGAAGAAGCAGAGGAAGCGGGTGGGAGTGAAATAACACCACCCCCACCGCCACCCAGGGGAGAGAGCTTAGGCAGAAGTGATGCTGTTGAGTTCAGACCCCTGCCTCCGATACCCACTAGCACCTCACTTGGTAATCTTTCATGTTATAATTAAAAATTTGTAGATTACTGTCATGTGAACCAATCTGATACTATGGAGGTGGCTCTGAAATCAAGATCAGTGTTTTTATATAATGTGAAATAAGAATAAAAACTAACTTAAGAAAATCAAGCTGAGTCACTCCATCCTCCACGTCCAGAGAGATGACGAAATTTCCAAATTCTAGAAAAAGTATATTTCTGTTAAATGTTATATGGCTGGGTTATCAGGTTATATGGCTTATATTAAAAGAATAAGCTTCCCGACTCCACGGCGTGCTTCTAGCGATATTTTAGTCGGCCGGGCAAAATATTGCTTTAATATTGGCTGAGTTAGTAGGGATCGGTTGGTATTACGAGATACGCTTTCTTGACACTCCGATCATCTCCCATTCTCTCTAAATGGTGTGCCAAGTGTTTTATCATTCTAACTCTAGCGTCGATCCTTCATTTGGAGCGTTCCAAGTTTCTTTCGCATAATCTTCATATAACTTCGTAAAGTCAATCTTAAATGTTTGCATATGAGCAATGAACCTCAATTACATATTAAAAAGTCTATGATTTTGAGTTCCTGTATTTAACTTTTGTTTTCTAGATCTTCCTCATTTCTCTTTGGATTCGTCCAGCTCAGAAGAGTCTCTACCCTCACCACCGTGTGAAGCCGCGTCGGACGATTCGTAAGTACCACAATATTGTAAACATATTTTAAGAGTTCGACTCTGATATGGGAACAAAGCCAAAACAATGGCTCGCGCAAGCAGTGACCCGACGAAAAAATCTTCCGTAGCATACGTGTATGGCGTGAGTTATAGCCAATGAAATAAAAATATTAATATTTATTGCCTGACCTGTAGCCAAATGTTTAAACGTATTGCCTAGCATTGCGATAAGTGCGAGAGTTCCTGGGTTCGAATCCCAGAGAGACAAAAAACTGTTTCGGTCAGGCAGGGTACAGAAGTCTGATCAACTACATTATATTGCATATCACATGCCTAAGAACTTTTAACGGGGGGCGCGGCTGAGGGATTTTGCTTCTAACGGCAATACAAACGCAATTATTTAATTACAGAGACGATAACACAAGCAGTCCTGCTGTTGTGCGTAAACGCCGCAATGTCGTGCTCTATAAACGAATCACCGAAATGAGAAAGCGCGCAAGCGCGTCTGAGGAGTTGCGCGAAACCAAGAGGTCACTATATAAGCCACTCACGATTACAATAGGGTTCCTTCTAACTGGTCTCATTGTCTACACATATATCAACCATTAGACTAAGTTCCATTGACATCTGTGCAGGACGTCGATTAAGCAAAACTGTCAAACTCTTATCAAAGCATTCCTTTCTTTCACACCCGAATATGTTTAAATAAAGCACATTAACGGTTAAAATGCAAAATATATTTTCGGATGCTTTGCAGCAGCCGTGGTCACGGGGAGACGTAGTTAAAATAATTTTTAAATAAATTTATGTAATATATTTCGCGTTTTAAATCTTTATGTTTTATTTAAATGTAAGAACTACAGACAGTATTTAGTTAAATTGCGATAATATCGAATAAAACTGACCCTACTATTTCTAGAAGTGAAAGAAGCCTTGCCAAATCTATTAATTGAAAGACAGTTTTGTTTCAATGTGCAATATGTATTTATTGATTCGATCGTTCAATAAATCATTATATAGCGATGAACTGAAAGCATTCAGATGTCAGTGAAGTTCATAATAAAGAAAAACATTCTTATAAGGAGTAATTCCTTAGTGCATGGTAGTACTGTCCATAAAAGAAAGCAGGTGGAATTGCAAGACTGTTATTTGTAATGGCGCAGCCAAGGCAACCTAGCTCTTGTGGCTATTGTCGAGAACTGCATTTTACGCGATATAGAAATGCTGGAACGAATTTCAAACACGTCGCACGAGAGCGTAGGGACTATTTACGGGTGAAAAAAAAAACAATTTACAAACACCCACAAATATTTCCCAATAAGTATTTATGTTGCATTTATAAGATCAAATTTGTATCTTAGTTTATAATATATTGTTGTTTTTCGACGCGGCTGATTTTTCTATAATAACTAGTTTTGGCATAAAAATTCTTATTCTTAATTATTAAACATCGCTAGAACTGTGATTATTATAATAAATCGTGAAATTCAGAAGTAATGAAATCGTATCAGGAGTATAGGCGCTAAGTGTAATGCCGGTACAATATCGATTCGGTTCGATTCTTCGTCAATAAATTAGTATTTTTCGATAATCTTATGGATTGTGTTTAACTGTGATTTGGTTGTTGCGTGGGCAGAATGTTTTTACTGTTACCACGGATCGACCTAATATCGTAAAGGCCATTAAATTTTTTACACCTTCATTGTGATGCTGTTCTGTGTTGCAGCTGTTGTTTTAGCTGCAGTATTAACTTTGCGTCTTTATACAATCAATTGTTACTTGTGGTATTACGTTTAGATATATTTATAGAGTAATGGAGCGAGTACAGTGTATTAGATGTACTGTTCTACCGGGAAGAGTACTCCAATTTTAATCTCAATGAAATTTCAACATCCACCGGCACAATTAACATCATTTTCGCTTATACTTTCCCTACCCTGTCATGAATATCTATAAATTCAGGTGCAGAGTTGAGAAAACTGCTAAGTAGTGATATCGAAAGCGGTAAGGCGCTTGCTGGCATAGATTGTACTATAACCAAGTAAGCCAGAAGTGAATGCCTACGAATCCACTCGTCAGGATTAAAAAGCTGCAGCGGAGTCTGCCCCAAATTATACGAATGAAAAGATTATGGTTCAGGCATATGGAAGGGCTTCAAATCCGTTTTAGAAGAAGTCATTAGAATCCGGGGAATGTAAATATTAAAGATGATTAACACATAGATCTTTGTTTATTTCAAATTCATCTTATGAGTCCATTTTGAAAATGGCGAAATATTATTTTTATGAGACATGGTGTTTTTGCTTGTTTTTTTTTATAATCGATTGTCATGAAATGTCAATAGATATTTTTAAAAAGAAATAAATTACAAGGTCGAATGTTAATTGTGCCGAGAGGGTAGTTTCATGTTCCGGTGTGGTTGCTTTTGTGAAAATGTTTAAAGATTATATGTTTTAATGCGAAATGAAAAACAATTAAAAAGGGTATTTCATTTTTCTAGAAGGAAACTTCGTTACGCCGTTCAATCTGAAACTATTGACATCGTCCGTTTCATCAACGAAGGTATCAGTATTTCAACTTCCTCCGATAGTAGTTATAGTTTTCATTGTATATGTCCACGGTAACAGGGAAGTAAAATAGAACTTAAAAACTATTTTTATTTGAAACAAGTAACAGACAGGATCCGAACAGGCAACAGCGCACCGAGCCGTTGCTGTCATTTGAGCAATGGCAAAGTGTTTTTTGCCATTGGATTTCGGTGGCACTTTGTAAATATTGAAATGTTTTAGAGAGCTGAGTACTAACTCATTATTTTTAGTATCTATGTATTTTTATTTCGCCATTATGGGTTTTATGGTTTTTATGATATATTTAGTTTGTAAAGCATAAGAGACTGTGATCTGGTGGAATATGGTTGCATGGGTGTACCTACTGAGTTAAAGATACACCACTGTGGGCAAATGTTCCATGTATATTGAAATTTATTATACATATTTTGATAAGACATTTTGTACACACCTCAAGCGTTTGTCCCATTAGTATTTATCTATGTAAATGAAATATATGCTTAGATTCAGCAACGAGACTATTCAGTACAAAATTGTGAACACTGCCTTAGCTGATCTACTCCGACAGATTTTGTATATGTGTATAACATGAAACCGTCATATAAAAATATGTTAATGGATTTTCAATATAAATATAAACAAATTAACAGTTTTAAGTCATTTCGTAGACGTTATTGCATTTCAAAACATTTTATTAAACATTACCATGTTCTCGAGCTTAACGCAACGCAAAGTATTATTCCATTCGTCACGGCGATAAATCTTTTTTTTTTTCGACATTTTATCTCTTGTCAATGTTCTCTTTTGTTACTTCTTAAAGGAATCGATACATGTCATAAACTAGTTTGTATTTAAATAGATAATCGCCGTGATATCAGAAAATAGCACAAACAGATTTACACACACACACACACACTTGAAAGTAAAATATTCATATATACTACTAACTAATGTATTGTATATGGTTCAGACAGTATGTATCAAGATTAACATTTAGTAGTTATCGTATATAATTGTATACGTGTAAGTATAATAAATTAATTATATGTACTTTGTGATTATCAAAATATTCAAGCGATAAGTCGTTCGGCCGTGAAATAGCAACAAACATTCATCCAAGGATCCTTACACGTATTGGTTTAATTATTTATTTATATTAGTACAGTTATTTGCCAGCACAATTGTTCAGATACAACAGAAATTGGATTTAGTTGTTAGTATAAAATTTGGTTATCATATATTTATTTAATGTTTATTTAACTTAATTAAATATACCTATTTTCTTTTTATCTAATTATTGAATAACACTTCGAATGGACGAATGGCGTAGGTATATATCCTACGTCATTTTATTTTTTATTATATGATTGTAATGATTTCAGATTGGGAAACCCCGAGTAGCGAAGAGTCGGATGATAACGAGTCGGATGATAACGAGTCGGATGATAACGAGTCGGATGATGACGAGTCGGATGATGACGAGTCGGATGATGAAGACTGAATAATTACAGCGTCCAATGTATTTTTTGGACCCTTTTTCCTTATTAGCTTAATTTTTTTTACATTTTTTAGAGTGTTTTTTTTACATTTTTTAGAGTGTGTTTTTTTACATTTGTTAGAGTGTGTTTTTTTTACAACAGAGTTTGTTTATTTTGATACCGTTATTATTAGAGATGAAACGGATACTTGCTTTAACGGGTATTGAACATTCGGCCAACTTTGAAGCCGAATCCTTATTCGTCCGAAAAACCCTTGTTTTCGGGACGAAAGTAACCGAATGGCGACTCGTTATTTTCTATTTCTCAAAAGATTGTAAGTAAGCCATTATTAGTTTAAGATCATGTCTAGTCAGTCTAATAGAGAACTGTTTAAGAATTGTAGAATAGTTAGGAATAAATTTTTGACGTACGGCTTTAATTTTCAGTATTAAATACAATAAATTCTTGTGATAAAATACTTGCACTAACGTATAAGACTTGTCAAATCATATAACACGATAAATTTACAACTTACAAAATTAATTAAGGCAGGGTTAAAAGTGTGATCAACGTCGTGCGTTCCTTCAATAGTATTTTACATGTCTATTTAGTTTATTTCGTGAACCAAGTGCGGTAGGATAGATCGAAATAAGTAAAATAATTATTTAGATTATGTAAACGATGAGACTGATATCGAATGTCATATTTTTTGTTACGGCACCGGCGACCGACTCGCCGGACTAATCGTAAGGACTTCGTTTAACGAATTTTTTTTAACTTAAATGGTTACCGTTTCATCTCTAGTTATTTGCTTATTTATAAGTGAGAAATGCGTGTGTACGAATCTATTGTTTACAAGATTTGTATTTAACAGCGCATGATATTTTTTCTTTCATAAAGATTTATTAGATTGTAAGTTTTTGCTCGTTTTGTTTTCCATTTAGTGAGAATGTATACGATTCGTTGCTTTCTAAATATTTTAATTAAGCGTTACGTTCAATATTTAGTCAAAGACACTGGATTTGTGCTTCATATGCACATTTTGTTTGTCATAAAAAGCTCGATTGTTTTACTTTAGCTAAATTTTGCTTTTTTTCTTTGCTTACTTTTGTACTTTTTGCATGAAATATATACTACTAGAGTGTTGCTATTGTTGCTTTTTCTTTAAAATTTCTTGCGATAAAGTTCTTAAATCATTTATGACCTCAATCTTAAGCTATTTGGATTATCGAAAGCCTGGCTGGTTTATATGGCTTTGATATTTCACCAACCATGCTTTGCTCTCTTCTGTCATAAAAACAGACAGTTTACTTAAATAACGTTGCGCGTCACGGTACGTAGCTGTTAAATCAAAAGAATTTGCGCCTTCAAATAAAAATATATATATATAGAAAATGGAGAATATCGTTGAACGATAAAAATAATCTGCATATGATAAAAGTATTTATTTGTTATGTAATATGCCTACTTAAAACCTTAAAACCACCGCTTCGCGAACCTTTATTAATCCTATAATTATTAGTTTTATCTTTTACGCATCGCTCGAGAAGAATTAGAATTTTTGGGCCTAAGTTTTACGTTCTTGGGCATATCTAAGGTTTTCTTCCCGACAATCTTTAATATTTTTTCCAAATTTTCTTATTAGACAGGTTCTCTAACAGAGCTTTAGGTTGAAATTTTACAATAGTGAAAACGTGATCAATATTTTTTGGAGCCTAATAAAAAAAAAGAAGTTGAAGCACAACTGGCTGCACCTGACAAAAAGCAATAAGTTCATTTGCATAATCGATCAAACAATTGCGCGTCATATTCTTCTCTCTCAGATACATCGCTTCTTCCTACATCCTACGAGGGCGAGCACCAAAGTTAGAGTTAGGTAAATCCCTTTCCTATTTATTTAAATAACTTGAGCAATACGAACAGTAAAGTTTCAGGTAGCGGACCGTCGGCGTCTTTGGCCAGGACCGGCCACAGGACAAGGAAAGCATATTATATGAAATATAATATATTTACATAATACAACCTAAGACTCTCTAGGATTCAAAATCAATTTAGTGCACTCGGGTGAAGATACCGAGGTTCAATTTGAATCCCGGATGATATGTTAGATTACTATCTGGTATTTTTGTTTAAGGTAGGCCCTATGTCGTGGGCTCTTTTAAAAGTAACGCACTTACCTTACCAACGAAATTTACCAAAAAGGTGGATTAATTTTCATTGTCATGACAACATACTAAAAAAGAACTCTTGATAATATACAGAAAGACATAGTAATTGCACAGAATTGCTAGCACAGTTGTTCTAGTCTTCACTATTTATTGCGTTATAACAAATTGATTGGGCACCCTAATATAGGTGAGAGACGGCTAGATAGAGTAAAGGTAATTAAAGTGATCGTGATGCTGAGATGTCTACTTCCAGAGAATATCAAGCGATGAAATTACAACTATAGAAGTAAGTGTTTTATTACAATGTAAGAGGTAAATACACTATCGTATGTCTTTAAACGGCAATGGCACAATATTAAATAAACTTACTATGACGAAGGAGAAAATAGTTTTGCTTAGAACAACACACTTTCATTTCCTACTAACAGTTCTGTTTGATATTATTCACTCAGCATAAATTAAACAGTATACGTATTGTAGTATTTTTATTGTATTAAGAATATAATTTACTTCAAAATCATACAACAATTTTATAGAATATGTAAACATAAAAATTTGGCCCGAAAAGTATATGGTTTACTTTTTCATGCCTAGATAGTGAAGGTACCAAGATATTAATTTATTTATTTTGAATTGAACATTTACCCGTTTATATATATACAAGACGAACGAAATATCACAAATCAACATAAAAATGCATTATATCAATTTTAACAAGTTTACATATTTAAATATTATTTGTTCAATTAAATTCGAATAAGTAAGTAATAGTATTCACTTTTTTTCATAACTTTATAAGCTTTTCGAGACAAGTATATATTTATCGTGAAACTCACGAGATCAAAAGTCAAGTTTTAAACTAAGTGTCATAACATTATCGCCAATTCGAAAGCGGGGTGGGTTATTTCTTAAATATATATATTGACGTCAACTATTATCACAAATCAAATGAAATGTTTTGCAATTTAACAGGGCGTTAATTCAATATTCCTTTTTAAATTGCCAACGACTATATTTGTTGGTCACGACCCCATTTCAAAATTCTAAACGACAACATGAAATTCTATCTACTTTACTACAATTATTGATTTATTATAAATACATCTTTTGTGCATGCCACGTTGAAACAGTACTAAAGAGAATATAATTGTGCTTTGAATGTAGAAGACATTTTTGAAAGAACAGTACGGTGTTTTGATATTGAGAATCGTTTTAAATCTACACAATTCGTAACCATACATAAAATTGTAATAATTTATGCCTTCGAGCAACAAAAACGTTGACAAATACACACTTTTAAATAAAACACTTTAACGGTTTAAAACGCGATATATAATAGTTAAAATTATTTTTAAATTCGGCCTGACGTTTCGAATGCTTGCAGCACGTTTTGAACCGTTATAGTGTTGTATTTGAATGTGTCCTACGCGCTTAAACTACAGACAGTATTAATTAAATACACAATTTTTTAATTTGAACTAATCTCCTGATAAAACCAACGACAATGCAATGTACAACATTATTAACCCTTCAAAAGTTCCCACTGATAAGATTTAAGCAGACTATGAGGTAACATCTACCATCCACAAACCTACACAGGCCAAATGCGTACATATAGGCAAGGCATATAACACATATTACCAAATTTATGGACATCGGACATATTTTCTATACGATGTTTTCTTTACTCAAGAAACACAATTTTAAGACTTCACTTGTGTTATGACAATAATAATTAAATATTTGTGTTTGTGTACTAAAACAAACATTAAAGTTGTGTGCGAAAGAGATAACACTACATTTTTCCTGTTCTTTTTAGGTAACCTAAAAAACATTACTGTAATAAAAAGTGTTACAATTTCATTAAATCTCATGATATATATGAAATTTACTAACAAAGTTAAACTTTCTTGTCAACAGCTATTATTTATAAGCGATATTTTACAATATGAAAATTTTACCTTAGGCAAATACATACATACATATATATAAGACGATAACGAGTTTTTTTTTATTTAGAAACGAACTACACTAAACTTTGCATAGGGATATCCATTTGCTTAGGTATAACTTAATTTAGGAGATAGAAAAGATCAATTGGTAAATATTACACGATACGGTAGCTCAATCGCTTAGAGCGACAGCACGGAACGCTGTTGATGCCGATTCAAGTCCTACACGTGTCGTAAATTTTTGTAACCAAAATCGATATTTAATTTACAACACTACTATTTGAATTCGTTACAGTTTTATTTACAAATTTTCTTTAATTTGGCACTATATTTCTAAAATATATACTGCGAAGGTACATATACATCTTCGTATTTGTTAATATTTTCTACATATAGATGATATTACAAGATAAGATAAGATTCATTATTTTTTTATTCATATTTCACAGTTAGTTACACATTTAAAAATAATTTGTTTTATTTTTATTTACATAGAACATACGTACACTTTAGGTATCATATTTGGATAAGGGAAACAACGTTTTTAAAACGATTTTTATCAAAGTTAAGACTCATCACAGAAGTTCGTCAACGACAAAAGACAATAAACATTCATGAGAATTATTACAAAATATTACGTTTAAACAAAAGTTCTCTTAAAAAATATATTAAGTCTTGGATAAATAGTTTTACAAAATAACGATCGCTACTCTTCAAAAACTACCACGTTCATTTTAATTTAGGCTTTAACAGTATAATTTTAAAATCTGAAAATAGTTCAACATTTCAACATACAAACGCTAATCTCGCATACCTACCAAAGTACTCGGACGTATTCATCATAAAGCTTACACCATCACACGCGAAAGTTCAATAGCCCTATATTAAGTAAAAAATTCTACCGTCCAAATTAAAATCCCTTTAAAAGCTCTCCATTAGGTACGTATAACATGGACGCGACATGCTTACATCGCGCCGAAACCCAACACGTCTCGATAAAATGCAACGATGACAGTTCCCCTTCATCTGACGTTCGCAGCTTCGGTATTGGTTCCATCGTGGTATTCGTGGAAGCAAGGGACGATGCATAAGTTTGTTCGACATTCTGGACAGTGGTATTGCGTTTTGCGGCGAAGGATGCGGCCGCATTCGTCAACGGTGTTCCAACAGAAGTTGCAGCTGAGTGGAGGACCAAAACGAAAGGCAGGGGTGTGGCTTGCGCGCGTTGTTTGGGGCGCGGTGTCTACGGGAGCTGTCTCCGTTGACGTGGTGGTAGCTGGTGACGACGCCGAGGTCGACGGTTGACGGTCAAGTACGGTCCGTATAAGCAAAGGGCCGACGGTCTTCTCAATCTTAGCACGCCGACTCTGAAACCATTAAGTTACAATAAATTAGGAATTTGAACTCGCTTTAACTATACTGTCTTTGTCAATTATACACAATGTTTTATTTACACGCGTTGCGCTACTGACGTTTTTCCACGAGTTGTAGGATATTTAGATTTTGGGCTCGTGATGTTTGTAATACAATTACGCCAAAACGACTTAACCAAAATATTAGCGCTATTAAAAGTAGAGAAAATAGTGGGACACATGTTTTTCAATGTACTATTAAAAAATATATATTGTTCACAACTCTAAAACATAAATAAAACTTATGACTTAGGGGTGTTAGATTATAAATTGACAGCAAATTCTCTGAACTAATAAAAAGATATATAGAATGTTTGTTATCAAATGTAAAATGGATGGATGTTATGTACAAATGGAATTATATTTCACGAACCTTGGTTGTTGTATATTGGGGATATGATTCGTGTTTCTGCAAAGTTGGCAAGGAGTGGGCTGCAGGAGAAAGTAGTGGTTCCGATCTCTGCCTGCGGACTTCTCTCTCCTCTGGCTGCACTCGATTTTGTCGCTTAAGCAACTTTGTACGCCACAACCTCAAATCTAATTGGGAATCTACCGGCTCTGTGGAAGATTACGTGTGAATCAAGTCTTTGAGAGATTGCCCCCCTCCATCGGGGGTGACATACCTATTCGCCAAAAACTCCAAACGCCCCATGCGTTCGAAATAACTAGTCATTACGTAATCCGACAGACGTAAGCGTGTGAACATGACAATAGTAAACAGTAACGAGCGATGCTATATGTATAATGCATTGAGAACAAATCTACGATCAGCTTCTAAATTTTGTCATTGTAGTGTATGTACGGGGTAAGTTGAAAGTAACAAGAACGGAGTACAAAATAAAAATTAGCTTTATTGCCTATTTTGGTATTAAGTAGTGCTACGCACATACATATTTACACATGCAATTATGACATAAGAATGATAACTATCCAAATTATCAATAGGTATCGGACAAGACCAAAATTATTATTTTAAATACCTTCATATGTACATGTTAAAATAATTGACGATTTATTTTAATTACACAAACTCATAATACTGAACATTTGATTGAGGGCAGGCGCCTTATATTATACTAACATTAGATGTTGTCTGGTAACGAAAAGACATTATTGATAACATCCATAGAGAACATTTCTACTTTTTACGAAAATATATGATTAGTTCAGATTTGATTTAAAATATACATTAAAACTTGAGTTTATACTTGAAATATAGACATCATAAAAATTTAATGTAATCAATTTCTAAGTCTAGAAATGCGGTATGATAAAAATTAAAATCAAATTAATACACAATGGAATTAAGTAACATACCTATTGCATAGTAAATAAATGTAACTTAGATTGTCATGCATATATAATATATTTACAACGCTATAGCATTAACATTAGAAAAAGTAAGTTTTGAATAAAAAATACGTTACCAATACTATCAAGTTACTATTCGGGTATACAATGATATAAATAACATGACAGGATGTTTTAGTAACTTGTAAATCGTAAAGTAAGAGTGCAGCTCTCGAGTTTCTAGATAACATGAGAGATTCTTTGATGTGCAAGTAAACATTTAAATAAAACACATTCAACGGTTTAAAACGCGAAACATATGAGTAAACTTAATTTTTACTACGACATTTTCGATAATTTTTCAGTAGTCGTGGTCACTCGGGAACAAGTTTACTCGCGTGTTTGCGTTTTACACCGTTGTGTGTTTTATTCAAATACAATGATACATACTAAATCCTAAATTATACAATAAAATACTTGTAAATAATAAATGCGTTCACGAAATTATTCATACGGTAAGGAACGGTATAAAACTTACAAATAATAAAAATCAGTCAGATTAGGAGATCTTGAGTGCATAATCGTTTCTCTATAAAATAAAGTGTATAAAACAAATATTATAATGTTTTTCTCCTTTACAAATTACAGTTGTGGTATATACTGACGTCATAAAAATATATTCAGAAACCTTATTGACCTAAAATACAAAAACCGTCACGTTTCAAATTGACGTAAATACAATATTAAGTACGCAAAGAAAGTAATACTATATAGTAAAATTGTATACGATCCGTAAATGCAAAAAATGTGATGAACTGAAAATTGTTCAATAATAACCCGTGATGATATAATATTTATTCGGTAACCATAATTCACTTAATACGTAAATTGTGATGTAATTTGTGCATTTTGTTGATGTTCTTGTGAGGCAATGTTAAAATGACGATGCTTAAATTCCATCTAACTAGACGTGGTATAGACACGAGTTTGACTGGTTACAAAAGACGCTTTTTTGAGACAGAGGACAGACAAGAACGGGGACCACTTGAAGTATAGTAAGATATCCCAAAAGTATAGGCTGTTGAATTTTGCTTTGGACATTCGCAAGTCCATAGACTGAAACCAAAGCGCAATTACCACACGGCTTTTCCATCTGTGGGCGGTGTTTCATTATAGTTTCAGCCGTCCGGTCTCCATTGCTGGACATAGGCCTTCCCCATAGGCTAAAAGTACGACCACTCGTTTGCTAGTTTAATCCAGCATTTTCCCGCTGCCTTGACCAGGTCCTCGGTCCACCTGGTAAGTGGTCCAGGTTTTTGAGGTCCGGTACGCGGTCTCCACCTCAGAACTTTTTGCCACAACGGCCGTCAGTTCCACGAGCGAGGTGCCCAGCCCAGCCACTTCAGCTTGCCAATTCGATGGGCTATGCAGTGACTTTAGATCTCCTACGGATCTCTTCATTCCTGATTCGATCACGCAGGGTAACTATGAGCATAGCCCTTTCTATCGCCCGCTGAGCGACGCGTTGTCTGTGCACCATGCTCGCGGTAGAAGACCGTGTTTCAGTACCGTACGTCATCACTGGTAACACAAACTACTGGAGCACTTTAGTTTTGAGGTATACAAAACGAAAAGACTGTGTCTCTTCGTGGACATGATTAACTCAATCTCGCTTTTTTGTCCTACACGGGGCTCATCCAGGTTTGCGGCTGCTTTTGGTAGAAGGAATTCATCATGTAAAGGCTTTCCTTCTCCAAAAATTCGGCCAGTCTCTGTCCCGTAAGATTTCTGTGCCCATAGCCCAAGTTCACACTCTCAACTCATCTTTGCCTCTCATCCATAACTTTGCGTTGAAGTCCCCCATCACAACAGTGAAGTCTGTTTTCGAAGAATGCATGGCTCTACTTATGTCCTCATACATAATTTCTACTTCATCATCCGAGTGCGTCGAGGTCGGGGCGTATACCTGAATGACCTTCAGCGAATATCTCTGAGGTATTCTGAGTATAAGATACGCCACCCTGTTTGATACACTTTCGACCACCTCTATGTTTTTGACAAGGGACCTGTGGACGATGAATCTGACACCGCATTGGGACTGCTGTCCTCCCTCTCGGTACAAGAACATGTTGCCGGATGCTAAGGTTATCGTGTCCTCACCTTCATCATCGGCTATTATCCCTTTGTCGCCTCTTACGACACCCACGCGAGGATATGGGAAAGTGCTTTTCTCAATCCGGCACCATTCGGAAAACGCAGTGGTTCGTTACGTGACGGAATTTCGCTATTCCACCACCCACTTAATGTCCAGTTTTAAATTATATGTTTCAGAATGAAACATACGAATATAATATGATATATAAATTATAAATAATAAACTGATTGTTAAAAACATGTCGGGAATAGAAACTACGCCACAACGATGAGCGGGTTAAAAAGATTATTATAATACAATATAAATGTAAAAATCATGTCATTCATTTGATAGGATAAAAGTAATACTAAGATTTGGGATATACAACTTCGTGAACAGAAATTTATAGGCAAGCTTACTCATTACAGTACCAAGTAAGAAGTACCTATAAATTCCCCGACTTGCAGGCAGTGACAAGGAGCCGTAAGTTCTAGAAACATGAATGAGTGAATTTTACGTTCGTCTCTACAAAATAAGACAAATTAGGCAAATACTATCACAGCATAATATTCATTCACAAAATATTAATTCAACGATGCACAAATAATTATAAAAAGCAGACTGACTTTCTAAGATCAATAAAGCGGAGGTAGATTTAATTCAAATTTAAAAAACCCAAACACGATAGAAGTAAAAGTACTTTAAAATGATCTCTTTCATCGATATTATAATAAATTCGCTATCACATTTCACGTATCTTATTCTAGTTAATGCGCAGTATGATAAAAAAGCTTTTACACATCTAATATAAGTCTTATGTGTCTACTGAGATCTAAATATAAGATTATGGCAATTCAACTTCAAATAGTGTAGGGTCGCCCAGTATCACAAATTTAGTGCATCCTACTAATAATTTTACTATTGATTATTATTTTACGAATGGTATTCTAGAGATATCTATCTTTATATACACGAGTCTTATCTCTGATAACGTACCAACGCCTGATACAAAATTAATAAAAAACAAATCTATATACTTCACTAAATTATATCAACCTAAGACATTAATAATTTACATAGAAAGGCTGATGAAACACATCATTAGTCAATTGATATGCAAAACATATTCTGAAGATTGTAATAAAAAATTATTTACATTCATTCACCATATAAGTGAAAAGATCAAAAAGGAAAAAGCAAGATAATCTGACAAGATCATGTCAAGACTATAGAATAGTAATCTCGTCCCTATAATTAGGTGCGTCTATCTACATTTAGTCTAACATTAAGGTGCAGACAGTCTCTTACAGCCGGGGCCGAGGTACGTTATCGAATTGACATTCTACAATAATTGTTCGGTGTTCGCGTTTTGTGTGAACATAAGCGAAATGCACGGCACGTACGGATGTGCGGGCATAATGCCATCTTGCCACCGTCACGAGTAGTCGAGGCCCTGCATTCCGCTAACCGCATTCTATTGCAAGTAATTCACGTTTACATTTAAATTTTGATTGGTCACTTGGACCTGGAAGTCCAAAGGTCGCGGGTCAATAAAGCCTACGGGCATGGGGTGCGGGGGACATATCAACGCCATCTGCTGGTCCGGCTGCGGCATCTCTTCTTTTGTCTGTATCGGTGGCGGGGTTGAATTCTCTCGCTTGATCCTACTCTTGATGCTCGGCCTGTTATTCGGGTAGCCTTTCTTCTTATATTCGAGCCAGAGTGTCCTGTTATTAACGCCGAATAATCTCGCCGCTTTACAAAAACCAATTCCACCGATTCGAACCGCCTCTAATGCACGTTGGAAATTTTCCGCTGCTTGAGGGTTAGTGGTGCGTCGTCTTTTTGGCTGATGTTGCATTGACATATCGTGAGACGATTGGGTTTCAGCTGCGCAACTGGGACCAGGCGAAGGGCCAGTTACACCTAAATTTTGTCCATAATCACCGATATCATGGTCAGATGTGTTCATTACATTGTTGATATACATTCCTGGGTCCGGTTGCAGTGCTCCTCCACCGATACAGGCGTTTGAGTATCGAGGATATGGATGTTCAATCATGCTCCACTGCCCCCCTGGGAAGAGAGATTAATGATATCGTAAAATACAATTTAAATAAAGAGAAAAAATTTAGACTTAAGTAATAATATTCATTTATCTCCCTTCCCTAGAAAATAGAAAACTAATTGTGACCCGAATAGTTTAGAGATATTAAAACAAGGATATTACTTATTCTAGATGGTTAATGTATGGAAAAATACAATTTGAATAATGAACGAAAAAAATATTCCAGGGTAGTGGAGTAAATGTTTTAAGCAATGAATTAGTATGGACAATGAGAGTAAAACTTTTTGCAACTTACCTGGAGGAAGGCCGACAGTGTTGTCCATTGCAATTGAATCCATATTGAGATTATTGCCATCATCAGCCTGAAAATAAAATAATTACTTAAATTTGGAAGAACTTTCAACAATCTTGTAAAAACAGATTGTTGAAAGGTCTATCTATTTATAAAAATACATTATTACATAATACATTAAATTTAAAATTAATGTATCGGTAAATCATAATTTTCAATTTATTTATATTTTACTTTAAAGGAAGAAATGCTTTACTGTATAAATTCTGTTTTTGGTTTATACAAAAAAAAGATATTGTTTAGATAGGCCTTATACAACAAAGAGCTTTTGTCACCTGTTCAATAATGTCCAAGTTTTCATACTCTCGGATGCGCCTCTGTGGCTGAACATTACTGACTGTGATGGTATCGCTGGACACATTATCAGGTAAATTTTGACCATAGTCGTTACTCCTGTTCTCATCATGAACCACAACATTCGGAGACCCTGATGAACTTTTTCTGCGCCTGGAACAAATATCCAATAAATAATACAGTATACATTTACAATTTCTCCATGTGCCTGTTTGACTTAGTTAGAGGTAAGGAATCAACTGAAACACAGCAGCTCATTGGTCTAATGGCAGCAATGACTGGCTAATGTCGTGGTTTCAATCCCCACCAGGACCAACATGCTTCTAATTTTTTAAATTTATAATGTTCTGAAACATGTTGGACTTTGTCTAGAAATCTGGATATTAAATAGAAAAATAGTAGAAGTATGGAAATTCCGTCAGTCTGTGGATTTCCAAATATTACACGCAAAAATCACCTATCATCGAGTGAGCAGCATGCTTGTCCTCTTCTATCATAAAAAATATATATATTTTGAATCTCCAAGCTATTTTAAATAAGATCCACAAAGGAAAACGTATAAAGTATAAAAACCTTTTTCTTCTACTACAGGGTGATGAGGCTGGAGTATTGGAGTTGACTGTTTCTGGAAGTTCACCAGTTGGAAAATCTGCAGACGTCTGTCTTGTTAATGTGTCTGGCATCTCTGTGAGTCCTTTGATTTTCAGCATTTTCGCCGTATTAAATACCTACAAGCAACAGTACTTTTACATCTTGTCCGTAGATCATAAGGTAGAGGACTATAGTATCTTTAATAGTCGAAGCTTTCAAAACACTAATATGACATTTACATCTTATATTACATAAGTTTATCCATGTAGAGGTATGGATAATTCCAAGAACTTTGTCAATAGAAAAAATGTTTTCCATAAACAATATTAACTGTTTATAAGTCAAACAAAAACAAAAATAATTTACCCGTGGTAATTGTTCTTCTGTGACATTTACTTCACCATAATACATAAAGTCTACCATAGTGCGAAGGTCGGAGAATGTTACATCTTTTAGTATTACAATCGGATGCTGAGATGGATTATCCACAAAGAGACTCTGAAACAATATATACAAATTAAGACATATCTGAAAACAAATTTTTATGGATGGAAATCTCTAATGTGTTCATAAGGCAAAAAAAAACAGTTGTGTGAAAGTTAAAATTATGTAGAAGTCTTTCTACCATATACACTATTTGTAGTTTTCTAACCTGAAAATAAGTGCTGCATGCAGACAAAACCACTTTGTGAGCTTGAAGTTGCTGGCCATCTGCAGCGAGGGTCACATCAACTAATGTCTTTGTGTTCAGTAGCGTTGTGAACATAGATATAAAATTCGGCTGGTGATTATTCCATCTTAAGCTGTACTGTTGTGTCATGTTGATTCACTACAAAAAAAATGAAATTATCGTACCAAACATTATATTAGCTTATTGAAGTGTATAAGCAAATTATTATATAGATCACTGGAGTATTTTTATAGTTGTGTTTTATATTTTGTCAAATTAGATACTTAGAATTATATATACAAAATAAAACATGTTTGTGTTTAACAATGTGTTACACCCAAGAAGATTTAGCACAGTATCAAACAATTTCGCATAGCACATATCAATATCAATTAATATAAAATTTAAGGAGAGTGCAACCCAATTTTGACTTGTTTGAGATACATAGTATATATATTATAAATAAACACCATTCAAGCATGTTATTATTTAAATAAAACGTAATGTATTCTTCACAAGATAAAGTGTAGCATTCACAATGTTAACAACACCAACCAAATAGTTCCTTGCTACAAATTTCGAGTTATTAATATACTGTCAATAATAGTAGAATATAAAGATTAAAAAGGAAATTTTCGCTTAAGCCTTTTTGAATTAAGAACCAGCGTATTATGCAAAGTAAATACAAGACTATCAATAACTTAGCGTTGTGTTCGCGCCTCATTATGCATTATACGTCAGTTTTTGATTCCACTAAGATTTCAAGATAAAACCAAATGTTTTCAAAGGAACGCGAAGATAAAATACGCTACGCACTTATAATTATGCTTAACAAAATGAGATTTACAAAAAAAACACGAACGCTAAGGCCACCCCGGACAAATGACATCAATCAATAACAATGCCGATTACAAAATGTGTTTGTTTATCCTTATATGAATAATACTTACATGAAAAGACTTTTTCCAAAAATAAAACGATATAACACCGATTTACACTTAAAATACTTAACAAACTTTATTAAAATAAAATCCATCAACCCACGCCAACAATAGCTACCAAAAACCCACGCCAACGGCCAAACAGTATTGCCATCGTACATAGAGTCAGTCAATTATAGTGTCGAACTCAATACTCCAGTTTCCTTTATATAAATTTAGATATGCATGGTGAAAAAAAAACATATAAAAATTAATTACTATTATTTGAAATGATTTTTTATTTGATTTTTTCGACATAAGAAAAATAAATTAGTGCTAATTATAATGCAAAGGGAGTTTAAAGATTAATGTAGAAAAAATAACAAGCTTCTAGATAGTTTCAATATTATAACAAAAATAAATATTAGAAACTGCAAGGACGTTTTCAAATATATTATATCTTTGCACTTTAAAATAAAAGAAACTGAGGCAACATTATTGTTGCCAATGCTGCCATTGCTTTCATAAAGTTTTTTTTGCCAAGTTCTTTTAATGAGGTCTTGTAAAATTTGGACTTAAAGTTCATGACATAGTACCATGGATGTATGGCATACAGTCTTGTTTAACATAAGGCAATGGGCTCCTGCCATAAACTTTAGTATTATAAGCCGACCGCCGAATGATCTATTACTACAGGTAGTGAATTATCTATTTTATTTATCTAGACTTTTCTTCTTCCCTAGTAATGGAGGAAAATCGTGCCCTGGCAATATTCAACAAGTCAATTGCCAGGAAGTGTTAAATAGTGAATGAAGATAACCGATTGGCGAATGAATCAATCATAGTGACTGATTTAAATCGGTCCCGTTGTCTGCGATCTGCGCTTCGGTAAACAGAAACATCAAACATACGTAATTTTTTTCGAAGCAGAGGTGCCTGTTTGGTTGGTTTATTTATAGTTATAAAAATAACTAATACGTACATAATAATGTGAGTACATAGATCTTTTTGCTATTACCATTGGAATATTTTTTATCATTACGTTTCCAGTTAGTGTTTACTTTAAAAATATTTTTTTAGCAATATCTACTGTTATCCTTTCTTTATTTTATTTCAACCGACTTGCATAAATATTACATTTATTAGCTTTACAAAACTCTGTTGGGGTTGAAATTGCAGAACGACCTTCACTAGTAAGGAAGGTCAGAACACTGTTTATATAATTTTGGTTCTTTTATCCACGAAGTGTTTGCGTGATTATGTCCTGTATTAAATGTTATTATTCGTTCATTGTCCCCAATCTCCATTCGCATAAATGAGGCGTTGTTTACTTCCTTTTCAAAGTTGTTTTGCAAATCAAACGGTGTAATCTTTGTTATTGATTGTTGGAAAAATAAATAATATTATACAAAGGTACTTTACTAGTAACAGTAGAATTACTTAAGGTAATATTTGTGTTTTACTATAGTATTTTACGATTTAGTTATTTTACTTAAAGGGAGAATTTAAATGTTTATCTTTGTATTCATAACAATTACAACAGTTGTTATAATTATCTTAAACCTATCATTGTTCCTATGTATTTAAATTTATCATTTTAACATTATGTTATAGTTTGTTGATCTTATAGCTTTTGTCTTTAATTAAATTTGTCTACATAATTTTTAATTACTTTGAATATTACTATCTTATCGTAATTACTGTCCTCATTGTAAGGAATATGACAAAATTGGTGGTTAAAGGCTTATCAATCAAATATAATGTACCTTATATTGATACTTGTTAGTCACAAACATGTATTTTAACCATTGTGACTATTAAAACATATTGTTTCAGTAATAAGAGCAATGAGTAAGCTGTGCAGGCAAGTATCGATAGAGTCTCCGGGGCCGGCCCTAAAGGAGTGTGTCTTCAGTTTTGATGTACCAGTCCCCGATGTTCCTATGTATGGAGCGAGAATTAGGGTTGTATACGCTGGAGCATGCTATAGGGCCCATCGTACCCGGTCAGCATCAGTATGTAGTACATCATCTGTATCATCTATTGGAAGCCTCTCCGGAGAGTTAGAGAGCTGTGGTTTTCATTCATCAACACCATCTCACATCGGTTTTCGCGATGGAGCACTGTTCCCTGGATACGAGGTAGCTGGTGTTGTCGACGCCATCGGTAAAGCTGCCGAAACCGATGGAATAAGCGAGGGAGCTAGAATCGTGCTCTATCCTTACGAGGGGGTACCGCATGGCTATGCAGACTATATCGTAGTGCCAGACTTCAAATGCCTTGTTCCCGTGCCAGACAATTTGCCATTGAGCATCGCTGCAATGCTACCGACTGGTGCATTACTCGCAACGAATACTGTGTACACGGCTTTAGAGAGTCTGAATAAAATCCTAGAGGGTCCCAACAAGAAAGATAAGACGACAGTTCTAATTGTAGGGACTGGTGGATTAGCCTTGTGGGCTCTACGGATAGCGTCTCATTTCTTCAAACAGAGCCCACATCACGATAAAATTAATATATCCGTCGCGACAATCAAAGACGAAGGATTTGTCCTAGCGAAGGAGAGCGAAGAGTAAGTGTTCATAGATTTGGAAAGTGGATGGGGAAATTTGAAAAAATGTTTTTTTTTATATATTGTTTTGTTTCCAGGGTAAAGGTAGTGCAATGGTCTGAAGATTTATACGAACGCCAGTTGATAGAGCGTACGACTGATGCATGTGGTGGCCCTGTTGATATAGTACTTAATTTCGGAACTACGTCTCGATCTTTACATCGATCACTTCAGTGTCTTGCACCAGTAAGTCCTAGGGAATAAAATTAAATATAAGATATAAATAAGACGCGGAAACGGCCGTGGTCACGGGTAGACCACGGCTGCTGCAAAGCATCCGAAATGTCGGGCCGTAGTTAAAATAATTTTTAAATAAGTTAAACTAATATATGTCGCGTTTTAAACCGTTAAGGTGTCTTATTTAGGCGTGTACTACACGCGTAGACAGTATTTAAAAATAAGATTGTCTATTACATCTACTTACCTTATATTTACTACTATTTAATGCTATCATTTTATTTAAAATATAGTTAAAAAGTAATAATACTTCGAAAATTAAGAAAGTTACTTATATATAATTATACTATAAGACAATGGCTTTCGATTGTACATTGATATTTTTTTTAGGGTGGAATGGTCCTCGTTACTGAGGACGTTGGAGAGAAATTATTGCCGAAATTTGCCAAAAAGGCGGAAGATATGAACGTCAGTATCGTAGTTGTACCCAATGGAACTATTGAACAGCTGAGGGAATTAGTTCAATTGGTTGCCAAGGGAGAGGTGAGTAATGCGTCTTTTCGCTCGGTAAAAAAACAAACAACTAAACATTGCTTTTTTACTCTTTATGCCGTTGTTTGTTTTTTATGAAGACCATAAATCTCTTTATCTTTCGTGTTTCTGATAACAGCTGCGCTTCACTTGACCAACACATTTCTTTTGTTTTCCAAAGATAAAATATCATAAAGACTGCTTGTGACACAAATGTTTATTTTTATACAATGTACACATGTTACAATTAATGAAAACTTATCATTGCAAAAACAAAACACCCAAGTATTATGAAACTAAAGTTCGCGAACTTCCAGCTAATCAAAAAATGTTCTGTTATTCTATCGGTTCAATATGAAGATAAGGTTTATCTACTGATATAAATGTGTTCATTAGTTTTGAAAAACGTAATTAAGATTTCGAGTATTTTATCTTTATTTATTTTTAATGTTTATTTAAAGTAAATCTTGTTCAGATGTTATTTGCCTTCATACTCATGCTTGTCTGTAGTCTGTACGCCCTACTCCGTCACAAAATAAATATTTCAACATTATCCATGTTCCCCTTGCATAAATTCATAGATAGTATATAGACTAATTGTTCAATACTTCGTGCCTATAGATTGAACCTCCACCACATTCAGTTTTCCCCGCCGAAGAAGCGCAAGAAGTGGTGCGAAAACTTTGTAATTCCGAGATACAGGGAAGAGCCATTTTGAAATTCCACAACATTGATTAGAAGTAGCTTTAATGAATGCAATGTATGTTCATAAAACAAAGTCAATTTATTTGACCTACATTGTGAAGACTAAATTTGATGTTATAGAGAAGGTAAAATTTTACACATTAAGATCTCGATAGTATCTTTAAAATTGTTTATTGTCAATATTGTAGTTTGCATAAAAATGTGATTATCTGATTACGTAGATCAGTGTAAGTATTATATAATGTAGGTTATATGGCGTTATATTTTTGACGTGTATACATTTAGCTTTTAAATTTAACCATGCTTTTTAAACGTGGAAAGTTTTTTCACATTAATGCCTATTAGGTTAGTTTAGGTTTAGCTTTGAATCTTAGTTTCGTATCCTAATTTTTCAGGGTCCCACGTAATATGCACAATCTCTTTAAGATAGCGTTCGTTGTTTTGCTATTAAACATTGTAATTAGTTTCAAATGCTTTGTCTACGTAATAAGTACGTACTACAAATTGACTAATGTGTTTACATTCGTGCTTAACTGATATCGAGTTAAAAATAGAACCTGTATTATATAAGGACATTTTATTGTAGTGCGAGGTAACAATCTCTAACGAGACTAAATAAGAAATGATTATTTAAAGTTATAAGTTTAATCATTTGTATTGTAGAGACAGTAATTAAACAATTCACGTCTTTCACGTCAATTATTTTTATATAACAGTATAATCTCGTAGTTTTGATATGGTGTTTTGCAGGATTTTAGATGGATTTTATTTTTAGATTCACACAACTCTCTTGTACACAAAGTATTTTTTAAATGTCTAGTCATATAAAATTGTGTGAAAAATCTGTATTACCAAAATTATCAAGGTACACAAATCGTTTATATATTCATTTATAAGTCGAAATAAGTTTCAGTCACAATTCTGTTACAGGAAACCAAAATGTATTTTGTTAATGGATTTTAGAATAAAGATATTTGTTATAAACACCAGAGTCTTTTAAATGAATGAATTAAACTAATACATTTTTGTTAGTTTATGTATATAAATAAGAAGCTCTTAAAATAATTAACCGATTTTAATGACCGATGTGCAAACGATTAGAAATGATTTAGCACAGGGTCTAAATTAAACATGCATATAATCAACAGGAGTATTGACTAAAAAACCTATCCATGAGCAAAAATCATAATCTTAAATAAAAAAATGGTTATAATACAAAAATCGAAACTTTTAATCGTTACATTAATTCCCCGTTATCTTGCCCACGCGCTATTTAATATTGATTGTTGTGGTTGACGGCTCTCAGTTCTTTGAATAGGTAGAAGGATTTTAATTTCTTCAAGTCGTGCAGTGGTGGGGCCGTTGTTACCGCGCGATGTTTGGTTCCCCATATATCTATTACAGATCTTATCTCTTCATGGGTCCCGGCGTGCAGTATAATGAGTACAGAGGAAGTACCGATGCCACCTTTTTTTATAGATGCGCTTGCGCCACACGTTTTGATCGCTACATTGTCTACGTGGATATAGTTGATGGTGTGACCGGGGAAGTAGTTCTCGTATACGTACACTTGACCTTCGTTGATCGTCACGGGTCGATTCTCGACAACCGCTGAATCCATGTGGCTGAGGCCCTGATGCCAGTCGCCAATCTCTAGAGGCATCTTAGCTTTTCCACAGAACAGCCTCGCACCCACCTGGCTGGCTGTCAAGAGTAAAAACAGCGTTGTGCGATCCATTTACTAAACACTGAAATGTGTTTTCCTAACACTTGTTAGCAATTTCATTGTTTAAGAACAATGAAAAGATTCGTCTTTGATGAATAAAAAAAAACAGACGAACTATTGTAATAGTAATAAAAAATTGTTCTTTGAATACTTCGTTAATTTAGGAAACGATAGGATCATTTATTGATCTCGTATATAGAGGTAAATAATGATTTGGGAATGTTTATAATTATATGGATGTTTTAGTGAATGTCTAAAATATAATGCATGCTATCGTGGTCTAGGTAAAGTGTTTTACGTAATTTTTAGAGTTTTGGTAAACGCAGAATCCTATTAATAAGACAAACACGGGGTTCTCTTGTTGAAAAACAAAATGTGCTGTCGACTTGTTTTGGCTCAGAAAATTCGGAAATCCATATACCGAAACCGAAACGCGATTAAACTTGGCGGCTCACAATCATCATCATCTGCGGACGGTGGTTCGTGCTCCTGACCGAACTTCGATATTCCTACCACAAATTATAAATGTATTGAAAACATGTTGGGCCCCGTGGGGATCGAATCCACGACCGCTAATTATTAGCCATAGATTGCCACCATTACACCAACGAGCCCATCGAATCTGGGTGTGTCTCCAGAACCGTGATGGCTTCAGAGTTGTATATTTAAGTAAGCTTACATACAACGAACGCAAATAATAGGTAGGCTTAAACTGAAGAGAATATAATATGAAATGTTTATACCTACTTTTGTTTACGTAGGTCATGGAATGGGACTCTACAAGTCCGTTTCATTAAGGAAATAATCGGTATGTAAAATAAAAAAACCAGTAACGTACGATAATATATTTTACACGTAATATCACCTTTACTATTAATACAAATAAAATAGTATCCATTTCCACAACGAAAAGTGAATTACAATTTACACGCCCGCCATATTAGACTATAGGTACTAATCATTTTAAATTGAGAGTTCCATAAGACTAAGTATTCGAGGTGAGAGAGACAGGAAAGAAAGGTTTAGACCAAAAAAACAACTCAAACAAAAAGTTCGTCGTCAAGCTCTTTGTCTATAATAGAATGATTTGTATATAGAACCACGGACTGCCTTCCTGTACAATGCAAAGCTAATGCTTCATGCTATTTCAAGCTATTATTACGATAGTTAAGCATAGAATAAAGCAGTAACGATCTCATTGTTAACGTATTTATCTAATTTTGTGTGCCTTTCGACAATATTCTTTCAACAAAAATGAAACGAAATTTACTATCACTTTATTTCATCCATATACCTTTATATAATCTCTTAGAAAATACAAAAGCTATACAATTTCTTTAGTCAATAGTCAAGATGGAATTACAAACAAATACAAAGAATTGATCGAAATATTTTACAAACAAGGAATATATGTCATAATCTAAAGTAGATTGAGGTTGTTGAAGATAGGCCAGCGACATTTTGCATACTGCAAATTTGTTGAAACATATAAGAATAAATTTTAAGAAACAATTAATTAATTACAACCGCCGATAACAACCTAATAACACAACACATATCCATTATACATGCCCTTCAATATGTAAACATATGTTATATAAGAAACCACCTAAGTTATACAATACTTTCCATTTAGGACGGATATCTATACGGTCTTACGGAACTCAAAGGCACTCTTATATAAATTGAATGGCTTGGAACGAAACGTCCTTTAAAAGCATAGAAAAGTTATAAGTAGAATGATGAGCAACACTTATAACTACAGTTCTAGAGAAACCGAGTTCAATATATGGAATAGTTGCACAGTACATTACGTTGTTATAATATATATATGTTTATATATTCTAGTTATGTTTCGCCACTCAAATCCTTGTCGTGCTTATATGGAAGTATTTGAGTGAATAATTACATTACTATTTCTAACTTAAATTAATATAAAGAGATTTGTTAATATCATTCGAAATTTAAGTAAAACGCTCGTAAAATTTAGGAATAAGTTTTTAAGCAACCGATATACTAAGGCACATCATATACGGACGAGATAGTGCAATACAGTGACAGCGGTCAACAATTTTGGTAAACAGCATTTTAGTCGATACATATAACGAGTGAATTGGTGTCTGTACTATCAAATCATTGCGATAGCGTCTTTGTTTATTGTGTATATTTAAACAGATTTCACATCATCAAAAATACACCAGAATTCGCGGGCATTATCTAGTACAAAAAGTGGTTACGTATTTCATATTCAGTAATAGAATATATAATTTCATATCTTTATTGTTTAGTGCGATAATTTTGAACGCGTGTCAATATATCTATGTATTTGATAGTCACACGGACCCAATTTTACTAAGATATAGCAACATTGGTTAAAGTTAACCGTTAGTTAACGTGAAGGTTTTCTACCGGTAAGATTAATAATGCCATTATTTGTCAGTAAAATTAGATCGTTGTAAAACACTAACGAATAATAAGCCTAAATACGCGTAAAACGTATTCCAATAATTAACTATCGTTAGATTTTATCTACTTACTAATGCGATAAAAGTGCGTTATAAAGCGATTTCAAATGTTTTTTTTTTATTTTTTTAGTTGAATCAACGTAATATGTGATTATATAAGAAGAAATAATGCAAAATATTAACTTAAATAAGTACACTGAGATTATTTCCCATAGTTACACTTTCATATAGTCATATAATGAATTTTCTTTGTATATTTTTAGGGAGTATATAATTTTATAGTACATATTTCACTATCAGATGTAAATAACATTTGGTCCCCGAATGTAATTCATGAACAAGTTGTCTGATAGACAATTACGATAGATAAACAGCTGCGCGTGGCTTTTACAATTAAAGCTAAATTTACATTTATTTTTATATGCTTAGTGTAAAATTTTGCATAAAAGCTGCAAGTGTACAAACCCCTTAAGATTTAAAGTTATAATTGAATGTGTAAATCACAACACTAATTAATATATAAACATTTGAAAACCTACATATCATTGTTCCCAATTCTGACGCTCTCTAAATAGTAGATCTCAAAAGAATGCTAGAAATTTAACTATAAAAATTGTATGTTTGCTTATACCAAGAGAAGATATAAATATCTCCATTTTACTACGCAAACTAAGTACTTTTAGCAGCATTTAAGCATACAAAAGAGTAACAGCGGAGTACTCCATTAATACTTGTGTGTAACCGTTCAAGACCAAAATTCAAATTTAGAAGAGAATTTGAGATTCAAATTTATCATGGTAAAGTGTCAGCGAGTTTCTTGCCAGTTCGCGTTATCTCCAACGTTTTATAAAGAAGTGTTAAGCTACCTTTAAAGATTATTCCATTTTCAACTGTGGTTCAGCACCCAATGAATGAGATATGCCTCGTGTCCGCGGCATGTCTAGGGTTCCCAACTCCAAGAAATAATTTGCTAATAATGTCCTGTCGAAGTGCGGTGACGTTTTGATGAAGGTAAGACACTTTTCGAGAGTTGGCAACCCTAGCAACACAATGGCAACTTACAAAAGTGATAACTGCACGTATTAGTTTACATGTGTATCGTGGCCGCTGTATAACGGGCTTCGCCGCGTCGCCAACTCCACTGCGAGGGACGATACTAGAAAAAAAATAGAAGTAATGGTAATTAAAGGGTTACATTAGACATTAGAATCATAGTGCCAAGACAAATCGTAAAATTTTCTTATGTTCCCTTACCTTTTTCCTAATCAATGTATAATTTTTCTAAAACATTTTGTGACTTCGTCTGGAAAACTGGATGTTACATGGGTGGTAGGAATATCGAAATTCCGTCCGGGTCACAAACCACCGTTCAAAGATGAAAAACGATTCATCACGTTTCGGTTTGAACTGTAGATTTCTGAGGGATTTACGTACCCATAAGTGAAGCTTATCTATCTATCCTCCCCTATCTTAAAAAAAGGGCAATATATTTGCATTTTCAATTGTATACAGTAATTATTTAGCAGCAGTTATAACTGGTTTCTTTATTACACGATTACTTTGCTGTCTTTGAGGAAATGTCAAATGTTATAAGTCAAAACACATTAAAATTCTGTGAACAAGGAAATGTCAAGAACTTATAGAACATAGTTCTAATCAGCAATCATTAAACCATACATACGAGTACTATCAGACTCTCGAATAACTCAAATAAATCATTTTTCAGAATAACTTTGCCTGCCATTTTGGTCTAGTGTACACAATTGGAAAGCATTCGCTACAGGAATCGAAGTCGAATTGTGCAAAGTGTTAGTTCGGTATAATTTCATAAATAATTCTATTTAAGACCAGAAGTACAGTACTGTATGAAACCGTCGGTCCCAGTAACGACCACTTAGTAGCAGTTGAAATATTCTCCAGCAGTAGGATATTATTTGGTTAAAAGGTAACACGCTATACTTACTCTAATAAGTATTTGACCGCTCCTGGAAAGTGGATTCTTATACGCATATACCATCCATCCAACAAAGCTGCAAATCAATGTGACCACTACAAAGGCCGCAACAACACCGCCAATAGCGGAATGGGGTTTATTCGGCGGCACATCTGGAGTACCCTCGGTGTGCAACTTGCGGGCCGCCTCTTCTGTAATAAACATTAACAAATTGTGTAACGACTATTTCTGAAACTCTAATAACTACCTTTGTTCAGACGTAAAACTTAACAGAGATTTCTTGGTACATATAAAGCAAGGAGTCTGGAGTTTTGGAGTCGTAGCGAGCTGACAGTTTTAATGCTTTGATACTCAGCAGGGTTGGTACCAGCAGCATTTATCACACATCATAAATGGTACTTTTAACAAATTATTATGAAAGAGAAGCTTTTGTGTGTTGCTTGGCAAAGCTGAATATAGTTTTTGAGAAGCGGTTTGTTGAAGGTCTTTAGGGACAGGAAGGGAAACTACAATCATGTCATTTTAGCTCTCAATGTTTTAAAGAAGGGCAGAGAGTATTGCACCAGCATTGCCAGGGTATATTTTTAAGCTTAAGTTACGCGAATAAAGGAGGTTGGGGGTAGGCTTTCACACAAGAAGCTTAAAAGCTAAGGTATGTCTACATTCTGAGTTAGAACTTGAGCTAATATGGATAGTCTGTGGGAAAATATCTTTTAGCCTATCACCCCGAGTCTATAACAGTTTCACTAGCTCTGCATGTCCTTTCTTTATCTGTGCCTAGTTGTTCCTATTGTAAATATATTGAAATATGTCTGTTTTAATGTCCACTTTGTAAATTTTACTTGCAACTCTTATAAAGCTTTAAGTTGTTTTAAGAAAATATAGCTTAAAAAAATAATTAGTTATCAACTCTAATAATAAACCCCCGAATAAATAGACAAAGTAATCTATTTTAGATTTATAATTGGTTATAATTAAATCTATAATTCCATAAATTATTCCAAATATTAAAAATGGTAAACCGGTGATTATGTATACACGTTTGCTAAGCTCTGGTCACCAAATGGCCTGATTACATCCACCCAGGTATAAATTCTTACACTCGTAATGAGTATATTTGACGTCGAGCGCCATTGAGATTTCAAGAATTTAAATAAAAACAGTTTAAAACGCAAAACATTAGTTAGCGTATTCGACGTGAAAATGTTTTATTCAAATGTGTGCTACTCGCGAAACAGAATGCTTAAAGTTGTTAGTGACAATACATAAAATTAAAGTAAATTTCCCCATTGCAAAAAACAAAACAAATTAAATACGTGAATGATCACCCGAGCGATTATCTGTGGTGTACGCTGTGTTCACAGTATCTGAGGGTTGATGACCTATTTTTGCTGGACACGCGACTTCGTCTGTTACCGCTACCGCCTCACAATCTGTACGTAAAAAGGAAAATATTAGTAGTAGATTCACGGCAAATGTCACAACCACAAAAGGTATTTCGTCCAATATTCTGTAAGGCTTCTTCTTCTTCCTCTCGTGCCTCTTCATTACTGAACTGTTAGCTTTTGAAAACGGTCGGTGTCCTTTTTGCTTAGAACTTGAATCCTCATAATTTTAATACACGAGAACTCATGTAAAACATTAAAAATACACGAGAACTCATTAAAACATTGAAAATACACGAGAACTAAAAACATGTAAAACATTAAAAATACACGAGAACTCATGTAAAATTTTAAATTTACAATGCACGGCGGAATTCGATCCGACGACCTATATACATATGGGCAAACATTACAATAACACTTTTTATTCTGGATATCAACTTACGGTACATAATCCAGTCGTGTTTGACCTTGTCCGTTTTGCTGGAGCATTTATTGATACGGGGACACCAGGAACACTGAAAACGAAAGAAAACATTACATTATAAACATTTTTTTTTCAATCTAAATAGATTTTTTAAATTGTTAATCTCTGTAATTCCATCTTCAATGATTTTCTTAAGCTGCAAAGTATAAGACTTAGAACCTTATCATCATGGGTTACGATTCAAATTACATTGCACGAGAGGTGCTTGTATCAATGGATTGAATAAATTTTACGATGACGTGTAAGACCGTCGCGTTTTGGATGCAGGCTCAATCCCCCTTCGTCAAATCTTTTCTCTCTAAATAATTTTTAATTTTGTATTAAACTATGAATATTTATATGGTTGATTTTGGGTAAAGTAGCACCATTTTAAACAGTCCACTACTGGGAAACTGGCGTTTCTATAAGTGGTGGCACTGCGCAAAAATGGTATTTTGTAAGACTTACTAATATATCGCGTTTTAGACCGTTAAAGTGTTTTATTTAAAAAGGTACACAATAGTTATTGAATTGGTCGATAATGATTTCAGTAGTACGTTACTCCGTTATACTTACGTTAAAATGAGTGTCGTGGTTCGCGCAGCCTTCACATGTATCATATCCAAGGCAGGTGGGGAGAGCGATCAGCTTCAAGATAGTGTGATTGGCGATTTCGTAGTTCTTGAACGACATACGGTGGTACTCGTAAATAGTTTTATGCCTTACATCTAAAAAACATAGAGCTAATAAATTTGCAAATCAAATCTTCTAAGAGACGTCACGTGTTCATTCACGCGGAAGACGTGTGTGTCCGTTTGCAAATAAAAATTATATTTACAATCCAATAAATCCTCCTAGCTACCAGGGGTTCGGTTCCCAGGAAGAGATTTTCATATGTGGATGGTGGTTCGTGGCCCGGACGGAATTTCTATATTCTTATCACCAATTTGATATCGAGAGTCTTTGACGAAGTCTAACATGTTTCAGAAAAAATATGAATATGTGAGACCCGGTGGGAAACGAAGCCACGACCAGTTGATTTTTAGCCTTATATTACTACCATAAGACCAACGACTATAATGTAATGAAACCTAAGGTTGAAATTACATAATTTATTTTATTACGTAGAATATTTTGTACGGTAGCCCAATTGTTTAGAGAACCAGTTCATCATCATCATCAATCATCAATCAGACATCAATGTGAAGTCCCGCCCATATCGTATGTTCAATCTAAATAGATATTCATGCAACTTACGTAAGTATGTTTGGCCGGTGAGGTAGGCGTCACTGATGCCAACCTTAACTGGATGTTCCTTATCACTGATATTCTGTATGGGGAACGGTATGTCCTTGTATACAAATACAATATCCCCATTTTTATACATAACCACAGCGAATGTAAACGGTGAGGTTGAATTCTCTTGCAGTGTCACATTTTCCCAGAAGACAGCGAATTTTTCACCTAAAAAAAAGACCGACTTAATAAAATGCGCTGTCGACCCATTGTGGATGTGGACATTCAGAAATGCCGACTGGATTCTAAACAAGGTTTATGTCTCGATGGTGGTTCGTGTCTCAGACGGAGTTTTGATATTACCACCAATTTAATGTCCAGTATTTCTTAACTATGTTAGATTTGGTGAGCGCCTACGACCCATTGTTTATCATATTATACTATCATTTGTCCAACGAGATTGTTTTAAGAATAACGCGAATTAGACCAAATATGTGAGTATTTCTGAAACATCAAAAAATTGCTACAGGCAAGACTTGAATCCGAAACTTCCATCGGAGTAAAAGCGTAAAAGACCTGAGACATTCGATGAAGACAAACGTAAGCACGGTACATATTAATGAAGTGTTTAAGACAAGTTTTTGTCGTCTTGTATATTTGTTTTAGTCGACAGTACATATAACTAATTTTACGATAGTTATTTAAATTTTGGTTATTTAAATGCAATTTGATACAGCCATAAAATGCATATATTTGGTTCATTGTCCAATGAACAATAAGAAGTAATAATTTGCATGACTTCTATATTTTTATTATTCACGGTAATTTTACTAGTAATAAACTTAAGACACATATGGAAAACTTTGTATTAATAATTATTTACTATTATCGTTTGATTATATGTATGTCAAAAGGAGATGCTTGCCAATCTATTGCTTTGCTTAACAAATAGGCTTTATAAATATTAAATCTGATCGATATTCTGAAATTTTCGCTTCGAAGGAATTCTCTTATATTATTTATAGGGTATTTTTTCTAACTTGACAAAAGACCACACCAAATATGGTCGATTACAAACCATGGAGAACTAAAGATGACCTTTATAGAGTGAAGTTGTTGCCACAGATGCATCGACTAAATCGCGACCAAACGACCTCAAATTACAAAATAAATTTCATGAAGACCTTTTTTTTTAATTTCTTGTGCCATTATTATTTACGAGTAACTAGACGTTGGTAACGCTTTTCAGCGATCATCCATAAATAGGACTTCTACCTTCCATTGTCGTTGATTTTGCTTACATCACATCCCTATGTAAAGGTAAAATTTTAAATCTGTACATTTACGTAAATTAATTTTTAGAATATATTTAAATTAATAAATATGAATTTTACGTAGGTTTATTCATTTAATATATAATCTGGTTTAGCAAAGTTTTTCGTGTAAATCAATGTAAATCTTGGGAGAAAATCACGATTTCACGTAAATTGTGTTTATATACTTAAACATACACTATAGCAGGCATATACTTTCGTACACCGGGAAAATTTGAAGTAGAGTGAAAAGAAAATGATATAATAAAAAAAGGGAATTCAAAAAGGGAATTCTCTGATTTATAGTTTGTTTTGGAATTTACCATATTTTAGAGAACCGTTTTGTGCGTGTGTGTGGAAGTCGCATTCAAAGTGAAGTCAAAGTCAATCAATACAACTATTTAATGTATATTGATAAGGATTTTTTTGTTCAACTATGAATTAGAATTCTATGTCTTTGATGAAAATTTCATGGCTTTTCCATCGTTCCATATAATAGTTATATTAAGGTGTGGCAAAAGGGGATAAATGTCATAAAAAACGCGTAATATTATAGTTTTCTGTTATGTAATATGTTTTTTGCTCCTTGCACACGAAACACGCTTTATCCATTAAATTAATTCTTAATAAGCATTTGACATTGATAACGGAGGTAACGATTATACTATTATTACTTGTAACGCACGATTTTATTTATATTATAAGCGCTATGTTGTTGACTTTTGTGAATATGATGTATTATTATATGCAAAGTAGAATTTGAGTTCCCTTTTTAAATTTCGTAATATTTCATAAAGAGTATAATATTGCTGTCCGCGTAGAATAGTTATAGTATTTTATATATATTTTTTTGAATACTGTCTATAGTTTACGCGAGTAGTACACATTTAAATAAAATACTTTAACGGTTTAAAACGCGATTAAAGTGTTTTATATAAATATATTTTTTTGGTTTCTAGAACCGTTTTCGCAACGTACGCAACGGAAACCTACAAAGATGAATGATTTTTCCCCGTTCTCTTCACATTTCCCACTGTTACTACGCTGCTATTGGTCGCAGCGTGATGTTTTATACCCAAATCCATTCTCGATAAATGCTGTAATCAAGGCACAAAAGTCAGCAATTCCCGAGATGCGTGCGTTCAAACTAACAAACTATTTAGCATTATAATATACGATAGAAGATTGAAATTTTGCGGTTGTATATATATTTTAGATGCAAAAAAATATATATTGAAATTTGGGGTGGACAACCTTTATCACTTGTGCATGTAAAGCCAGTAAATATTTTCAGGCCTGATAAAATTTCACATAAAAATCTGTAAATCGTTTTCGTTCGTCGTAACTAACCATCGAGACATATTACAATTAGTTAAGCAACCTTACCATCGTCGTATTGTTTGACGACACTGTCGTTGCCAAGTGTTGTGTCAAAATTGGCCATAAGCGGTGCAATATATTGCGTCGCCGCAAGCCAGTTGTGGACATGTTCCCCGATATATATAAATCCACCTGTTGCTACAGTGATGTTCG
Source organism: Leptosia nina (assembly GCA_963661955.1). Lineage (NCBI taxonomy): Eukaryota > Metazoa > Arthropoda > Insecta > Lepidoptera > Pieridae > Leptosia > Leptosia nina. The sequence continues at coordinate 1,374,842 of CAVLEF010000279.1, forward strand.
TCACTGGGTTGCCGTAGAATGGAAACTCGAAGGACAGTTTTATGGTCTGAAGACAAAAATAACATTTCGTTTTTTTAATGATAGAGGACAGGGGGGTAGGGGGAGGGTATGGGGGTACTTTTAATAAAAGGTGAAAAGCCCCAGCCATATATAACCTTCACATGCACTATCGACCTATTACAGTTTCAATATTCAGAGTTCCACAGACTGAAAGCGAAATGCAATTAAACTTCACGGCATTTTAGTTACCCAGACGGAATTTTCCGATATTCCAAAAATGTAATTCAAGATGTTTCGGAAAAAAATATTAATTGGTTACAAACATGTTTCGTTCGGGGGATCGAACCCGCGACTCGTTATTTATTAGCCATATATTACTGCTATTCGACCAACGAGCCGGTAATCAAATGACACGTAAATACTCAGTTTTATAGAAAAATTGTATGGACTTTGCACATTATTCTTACGATCACAGTAAACTTCTTTGAATTATAAGGGGTCATGGTTTAGACTAAAGGTTAACACATTTAAAATATACATCTTAATATATTCCCTTTTTACTTACTGTTGCACGACGATGTGAGTTACTGAGGACATCGTGAATTTCAGCCTTTTGTTGTGTAATATTCGACCAGTATTGGTTAAAGAACTCCAAATTACCAATAAAAGTGCTATTGTAGAAGACACGGCTATCCTGTAAAGTGGAATATACAATAATAAAACCGATAAGTGCGAACCGGAATTCCGAACAAAGGGTTCCGTACCTTTGCTTGTACAGCAAATTTTTTTGCAGCAGCGAAATGATTTGTTTGTATGTGATAAATAATTTATCATAAACTCAATTATAGTTACAAAATAATGATGATACCTTTAGTAATAGAACCCAATAAACGAACACGAGAGACTTAAAAACAAGATCTCGTTTTACTCTCTGGCTATGAAACGCTGAAAAGTGGATAATTATTGTAAAATAGTTCACTTACAAATGTTACGTCAGTCAAATTTTCTTTGGCCTTGATAGTTGCCGTCGTCTCTTTGAAAACATCGCTTGTATCTGCAAAAAAAAATTGAATTCAACACATATTAAATGACGTTGTATACATATTAATTCACCTTCGCGAAATATAGATAATTTCTGCCTTACCCTACCGAAATACTTTATCGTTTTTTTCCGGGATTCGAACCGCTTGTGCTCAAAGCTGAGCTACTAGTCAGTATTGCTATGACGTTGCTAGCGTTGCATCTTATATGATATTGACTATGAATCAATAAGTTTATCGCAGTTGAACTTAGTTACAACACATTTTGCTTATATTGTGAATAAACATTCATAGTTATATTAAGGTTATCGCGAAATGTCTTTGGGATTAACAATCTAAGGTCATTAACATTCACATTTGTTTTTGAAACTATTCGCAACGCACATTAATTTAATAATCCTATTTTCATTCAGATTGAAAAAAAAAGGCAAAATCCGAAAACGAAGACAATAGTTGAAATAATTCCATAGACAATTTAGAAGACTTTTTTCCATTAAAACAACGTGTCTCTTCAATGAATAGGAGAAAATGTCAAAATAGTATCTTATACAGACTATATTATCAAATCTAGATATTACATGTGTATAGAAGCCTTGGGCGTAAATATTTTTTGTAAAATATACTGAATATAGGGGAATAAGAAATTCAGCCATAAATATACAATTAATACGTAACTAAGGGCGCCAACAAATTTAAAACATACCATCGTTAGGTGTTATAGGATCGCTCACTGTCGGTACATGGCTTGGTATCGTCACGTGTAAAATTCCAGAGTTGTTAAACCCAAGAAGGTGCGATGGATTCGCGTCCGCTGTTGTCGTTTCTGAAGGCAAAACAATTGAATGTATGTGACAAATGAAAAGCGATACATTGGACTGCATAACATTCTGCTACCAATTATTGATAGCTACAAAAAAAAATACAATTAGAGCAACACAGAAATTGACACATAATTTTGACCAAGACTGTACTCAACCTCTTATAGTTTTAAAGCTAAAAATAAACATACTTAGCTATAACACAATACAATCGACAATAATGTTATAAACAGCTTTTATTGGTTTTAAAGCTCGCATCGCACAGCATGGAACAACTAACTTCGCTTGTTTTGTACGCACCAGACAGGTAACAGGTAAAATTTTCAATCGATGCCATTTTTGACCTTGGATATCTTTTTGCTGTCTATTTGCGATAAATACGAAAGATGTAATAATGAAAATCAGCGCAACTTTCAATTAAACGCGTTGCGTTGCGTTTAGCACGAGAGATCATAGGTTCGAATCCGGAGAGGCGATGAATGAACGAAACGGACATAGAAATGTGTTCCACGTTCCACATGGACATAAGATATTATATTTGCGATTGAATCAGTACAAAAATGTGTGTGTGTCTCGTTTCACCCTCGTGGGGCATGGGGCGAACACATTGCTGTGTCCGTTTCATTGATCCGTTCTTTAAGAGGCAAGTAGTTGATCAGACGTCTGTGCCCTATACGAACGAAACACACACCAAAATGTACTCTATATAAATGACGTCACATTTTTTCATCATAAAATCCATGTAATACTTACTCTTAAATGGTTCCTAAATATTCGCAAATATCGAAATTAAATGCATTGAATCAAATATTCAGCAAAGCATTTCTGCAGCAGTAAAAGTAATTTGAACGCAACAGGAAAAGATTGAGATGCCATGTCCTTTTAAAATCACGTTCTTGGTAATAAATCGCTCTGCTTACTATTCATATAAATTCGCTTCAACATAAATATCAATAATAATAAAATCTAAATTCGACGGGCTCATTGGTTTAATAGTAGAAACTATCCACAGATGAAAAAGTTGGGAAGTTCGTGGATTTCCGAATACGAAAGACATTATAGTGGTATCCATGTATCCATACAAGCCCGATAAAGTCGTAGATTCGATTTCTATAGGTGAATTTCTGATTTTTCTAAACATGTCAGTACCAATATTTAGAAACTTCAGTTTAATTTTAGAATAAAAAAGGTCAACAGCGCATCTATAAATTTTAGTTTTTAGTGAAAAATTAAAATCAGCGTGAAGTGAGTATTGTCAGTAGTTCGCGAGTACACATTCGATAAAACACTTTTAACGGTTGAAAACGCGAAATATAGCGTTAAGAGTTACTATTACCAACTATGTTGTTTTTACATAAGTATAAATGATAGATGTACGAATTATAAAGCAAAATTACAGCTTTTTATAACTGATTATACAAATAAACATCCTTAACCATAGTAGTAATATGTACACGTAGAAACATGTCTCTATAATTTGCTGCGTGGGGAAAATATTTGTAACTCAACGATTCGATGTAACTGGATACCACAGTATGGGTGGGCTGTTCTAGGAAGCATTAATAATATCGATTGCGTTCCTTGAATTAGTGTCGATGGCGAATTTTTTAAGGCTTTAATATCAATTGACATTATAATGTACTCATGACATAATCGTAAGTACTAAAAGCGATGCACAAAATTTTGTCAACATAAGTCTTGACATATTTAATTAAATAATATATTATTTAAATAGTGTCTGTAGTTTACGCGAGTAGTACACATTTAAATAAAACACTTTAACGGTTTAAAAACGATATACTTTAGTGACCACGGCTGCTGCAAAGCATCCGAAATGTCGCGTAGTTAAAAATAATTTTCAAACAAGTTTAACTAAAATATATCGCGTTTTAATCCGTTAAAGTGTTTAATTTAAATTTGTTTTTTGTTTTAAATTTTGCCGTAATGATAATAATGTTATTTAGAATAAATGAATAATCCACCGTTAATGTATTAACACATAAATTAATCTCTCTGGCAGAAATATATCATTAATTACAACATCTGTATACATTCGTAGTCAAGTATAAAAGACACAGCTGAATAAATATACATAGGTATCACGATTGTCTTAACGTAACAAACACATTTTCGTAAATTCAAGAACATTCATGGTTTACATGAGTTGGGTAAATATACAGAATCGTGAATCACTACAAATGGAGTACGCAATATAGAATTGTTTAATAACTGGATGCGTCTCGCTGTACATTTTTACTTTTTAATTGGCTCGATATTAATATCAAATTGGTTAAACCATTTAGTAGTAAATGAGTAACAAACATATAGTATGCTCGCATCTATATGCACTTGAAGTAGAACATATTGTGTTTAATTTACGCGAGTAGTTTAAGTTATAAATATAATAGTTTATTTAGTTTAAACTACGACTCAAAGTTTTGGATGCTTTGATTAAAATGGTGGCCATCTCTAATATCATAAAGTGAGTTAATAACTAACATACTTCGGGTTTTAACGGTGAAATCGTCAAATTAGTAGGCTACAATTAAAATAAAGAACTTACTATTCGTATCGTTGGACACACTATTTGCTTTTGTAGTAGATGGTAAATTTGTGGCATCAGTGGCATTGGGAGCAGGTGCTGTTGAGTTCGTACTTGTTGTATTGGTACTGGTTGTGTTGTTCACCAATGTAGTCTCTCTCCGGTAACGCTCATGTTCCAGCAACTTTATTAATGGTCTTAATCCACTATGACCCTGTAGGCCGTTGTCAATATCATATGTGATGTGTTCTAAAACAACAAAAGTCATTAGCACTAGTTTGCCATACATAAAGCTATTAACATCTTTGTACAACATGTGACCTAATCTAACTGCAGTTGGTAGTATCTTATTTCGTTAAACTAAACTTTTAATATTAAGACAATTTAGGTACTTAAAATAATTGTTACTCATTGTTCCTTTTCCCATTCTATTAGAGCATTAATTAATACAATGTACAGGATGCCCCATTTGGGAAAACATTGCCACTAATAGTGAGGGTGTTTAATTAATTTAGATTATACAATATGATATTTAGTGTTGTACATGTTTAAGTGTTATTAGCATATTTGAAAATAAATATACTGTCATTTTAAATAAACAAAAGTCTCTAAAATATTTACATATTATTAAAAATATGGAAAAAGACCATGTTAGTAAAGTGTTCATGATAATTCTATTTTTATTATTAAAACTGGCTGATTACTCTTACAGAGAGATTATTATTTATTTAACTTGTTATTATTCTAGACACGCAACCTACCGACGTATGTCTGTACCTTGTATTTAAATACTGTACAGTACTATCATTAAGTCGGGATATTTACGACTTTGGCTAAATGCAAATACTATTTACAAGAGGAAAACGGTGTCTTTTTGCCTTTCGTTCCGGTATCACGTCACGAAAGTAGGAGACCTCGAACACCATTATTCAAGATATATAAAAATAAAGTAAAGACGAAAATTCATTACCTGTTGTAGCCGAATTAAAAGTTAGCGCGCACAAAAAGAGAATATTAAATAATTTGGCAGTCGTAACACGAAAGGATTCCATTTTCATTATGCTAACGAGTTCAACCATGAACGACAGGTTTTTCCTTTGGTTAGAACGTCATCAAGCGCCTTATAGTCAACACTAATTATCAGTAGGTTAATTCAACACAAAAAATATTTTTATGTATAATACACTATTTGACGTTATCCACGCTGGCGACCACAGAAAATAATGGCAAATAAACATAAGCAATGTAGACTCTAGGACTCTATAGGAATGTGTACTCTATGGTCAATGCTACAGACTATATACCATTTCCTAATTACGGTTAGAGAAAAAACAAGCAACAAATTACATATTTAAGGAAAAGGAAAGAAATTATTCTAGGATAAGCACCTACCACTTATATTATTGGAAAAGATAAACCGAACAGTCTTACTTTATTTGTATGGCTTATTGACAGTGACAATGTCAACCTATGCAATTACTATCTATCAGTCTGTTGACAACTCATCTGACATTTGACATTTCAATCAAAATATTCGAATCACGAGTCGAGTACCTAGGTATTTCAAGTTTGAACTTCTTTATACTGAATGGACTTAAGTTAAAAAATATTATTTTAGTAATCCTCGTCAAAATAGGACAATACGTTTATTTGAACATCGATTATGCATTTGAATGCTACAATTATATCCAGGTGACAGAAATTATATTTATTTCATGTGGCATGGCACAAAAGTTAAAGTATTAAAAGATAAATTAATAATTATTCTCGGATTATTTCAAAGACTAAAAGGGTGTATAGTAAAATAAAAAACAAAATTTAGAAATACTCTACGTGCTCTTAATATTATATGTATAAACACACTCGTAGTACAATATTACACACGACCTCATTATAGGATAATAAATGTGTGTGTTTATATAACACTGTGTTACTTTGTTTTTTTTTTTTTTGAATTGATTATTACGTATTGTGTTCCTATGGAGCCACGAACACTAACCGGACGTTTTGGGCGAGCGCGTTAGCGCTCGCCCCGTGTTTTTTTCTTTATACCGCCGCTGTTAACCTAAGTTCTTCATAACTATTTTGTGATAGCACGTTAACCTGTACCGACAGGGCACATACTGCCTTTCTCATTCTTGGGTGTAAAACGAATCAGTTTAAGGGGTCGAAAAAAAAAGAATTGAATCAAATACAGACCATAGATCTAAGTTTAGTAAAAATGATGATAAAAGACCTTTTGCGCTTAACGCAGTTCTCGGCCACATGTTAAACCATACAGAGGTGGTGAGATACTAACAACGTACACCATAAATAGTTTTGGGGTAAAATGGGTTGTTATCGATTCAACTTACTTTTTACATTAAATACCTACATTGTTATTTCATGATTTTCCTAAGACATGACGATACCTGTCAATAAGAATTTAGTCGTATTAATTGAATAGTTTTTTGTACGATATTTAAGAATGATGCACAATAACGATTTAGCGAGGTAAATAAAATTTTGTAACATGTCTTTATTTTAAAGACGTTTACTGCCTCCTTGTAGTCCAACCATATGACATCTAAATAAGATGCGCAATCGATCTATTTTGACTTTGGATATACAGAAATCTGTGACGTCTTTAACATCTGTGGACGGTGGTTCGTAACCCGAAACAAATTTCAATATTCCTACCGCACATTATTATTAATATCCCGATTTCCAAACAAAGTCTAACATTTAAAAACCGAAAATAAATTTACAAAGATTTCGACTCGGGCAAGACTTGAACCGGCATCGTCAGCGTTTTCAATGTATGTTTGATTTAAAAATCGAAATTAATTGAAAAAATTTTCGTAGCTCAATTGGTAGAGCAACAGCACGGAACGCTGACGATGCCGGTTCAAGTCCTGCCCGAGTCGAAAGTTTTTTCAATTTATTTTCGATTTTTAAATTATATAGCGCCTTCATGTGCAATAACATGTAAAGAAATAGTAAAGTTTTCGAAGTCTAACATGTATAGTAAAAAAAAAATATAAATCTATTAGTAAAATGTTGGTTCCCCATCGGTGACCAACATTATGCCGAAACGACGACCCGTTGATTAGCCATACATTGCTACTATTGCACCAACGAACCCGTCGACCGATGGTCTTGTTAATGCACTCTACCGGAGAACGCCGATTCGAAATGTTACCTCGAAGTTTGACATTTTTATTTTAAAATCGTTCTCACTAACTTAGATAGCCGTTAAGACTGTGATAGTCGTTAAGACATGTAAAGCCCAATGCAGCTGCGTGAATGGGTGTAACCTGTTCTTCTTTGGAAGATGATACCAGCGGTGCTTACGTAGGTCTTCATTATTTTGTTGGTTCGATTACCCTGGAATTAGACTTATTGGTCTTTTACAGTAATTCTCAGTAAAGGAGAAGGACCAAACAATCTGTTTCACAATTTATTATGCATAGCGCGTTACGAATTATGGTCCTCTATCATTGTTTCAGCGCATTAATGTTTTTTTACCTTTAATGCCGCCTCTGTGAGTCATCAGTTAAACGCATTGCTCTACAAAATTTTGGCGCAAGAATATCATGAAAACTAAAAGTTAGTAAAAAGATATTGACGTTGACTCAGATGTTTGTCTGCTTAATGCCCTATGTGGGGCATATAGGACACTTGTTCCTATAACGTGTTGTTTATTTAAGGTACTAAAGCCGGTTAGCATAAACCGAAAGACGGTTTCTTTACCGGTTTAATTATTGTAAAATAAAATTATAATGTAAAGAAGTTAAATAAAATAAATAAATAAATAATTTACTATTACACCATATAAAATTTTGTTTATTCTTGTTTAAGTAGTCAACTCTGTTAAATGCTGCAATTATAATACGATAGGAATTTGCAAATTATTTTTTATATACTCAGTTTTATATATTCATAGAAAATTTTCTAATAAAGTAGTGAATTGATAGAAGTTTATGATCTTGCAAGATTAAGTATTAATTAGCTGTTCCTATCGTTGTATGTATAATAAAATTATAATTTCAATAAGAAGGGAGTGAAGTGTGTGCTAAGAATTTCTCAATTTTAATGATTATAGTGCTGGCAACTGCTAGTACAGACGCTTTATAACTGCAGGACCGCCGTGCATTGCGCTCGCACCGAATCACACGCGCTCCTCCATGCCCATATCTACAACATGACGTCGTTTAACGTCATCGTGTGTGGGGCTCCTGTAGTTGTGTGGGGTTGGCTTCGGGCGAGCCGCAGCGCACGCCTCGTATCGATCCTGCGCGGCACTTTGCGCAACTTGCTACATTCACAGCTCGCCAGGGCGTCCACTCTCCCGCTCTAGTCATGCGCGAGTCTCCTCCGCTATCGCATCGACCGAACTGTGAGTTGGACTAAACGCGCGATTGCCGCTGCCGCCGCCGGGTCTGGCTCGACGTTCCTCCATGTGTGACCGGATTGCGTTCGAAAAATCGATCGGGGAAGGTGGCCGCGCGCTGGCTATGGGCTGCAGCTAATTCACCGCCGGGTGGATGAGGAGGGGCACGCTGCGAATAACTTACGTCTGTTAAACCCCACCATTCATCATAGGGCATACCATCAGGTAAGTAACTTTGCTAACAGTCGAGAGAAGTGTGCGAGATATTGCAGTATTTCGCCCCTTCCGTCAGATTCGTTTATGTAAGTGAATGTGTCGATATCTTAAAAGAGAAAGAGAGAAACAGCTTAAAGGAACGAGAGGGACTGTGTCCGTCAATATGAATGTTCTTAGAATTGGGTTTTACCGTGGTTTTACTGATCTAATATATTAGTGGAACGAGTAAATTTTGAAAATATATCAATGTTTGGAAGGTTTATTGATACGGAATGGTGTAAATTTGCTTAATTATTATTTATAATATAATTATGGCGGAGCGAATTCATTTATTTGTGTGCTAAGCGAGTGCTATCCTTTTATTCATTGTCCATTAAAATTCCGTAACGATCGTAGTTCTCGCGTCAGGATAGTGGGCCACGAAATAGATTAATTCAGACGATCTTGAAAGTACAACGAGCCACTTGAAAATGTTATTAACTGAATCTCCTTATTGCACCAAGCCATGCGAAAGAGTTGAAGAGGCCATTATGTGAAAATTAGCTTCAGAGTAAAGCTGTGAGAGGAATATTACAAAGTAGACGTCAATTTTTATTTTATAAAGAACTCATTTGAAAGGGCTCTTTATTTATGAAAGTTCCTATATAATACCATTGTATGATAATTAATTAACAGTAAAAGCCTATTTTGTCTAAACTATTAATTGAATGGAGTAAAGCCGATGAAAATTTTATTAGATATTAGCCTGGGCAACATTTACTTGTAAATAAACTGGGTCAGAAAAGACGTAGACTGTTTAGTTCGAATCAATACCTAGATATGTACTGAAATATAAGAAGCATTTCGTGTTCCTTAAGAACTATGCGGTGATATACATTCTTAGACTACGATTAGTTTATTTCGAAAATGAAGAATTTATAATGTGATGTTATTTTATATATTTATTGTCTGTTATAAATATTTAATATTTGATTCAACCTCACTTAACTTAAGTTTTATTTTCAAACGCATACTAACTCGAATTTTGTAGTATAATGAATAATTTAAGAAAAGATTTTTCTTAACGTTATGAAAGTTTCAACTTTAGTACAATATTAATTTACAGTTTATTATATAAGATAAATTAAAGTCATTAAAAACAAAATGTGTTATTAAATAAAGCACATTCGTGCTAGTAACTTTAAATTATTGTTAAAAAGTGATTTTCAGTGAAAACTTCCTTTGAAAAAAAAGGTACGTGAATGACCTAATTAAAACTTTGCGACCACCAAGTCGCAAGTATCAACTAGTAAAGCTCTTTGGAGACCACGCTATAATATATATCGCTATACTCGTAAGCCTTAGCAAAACAATATCACATACAATTAATTATATAACACACTTAATATATATAATTCTTTGTGTCAAAATGTCGGTTCCTTTGAAACGGCTCGACCGTTTTTTTAAATTAACCATGCATGTTCAATACGTTTGAATACACTACGATGAATTTATGCATTCCTAAAATTTTTATTTTATTTTTTTAATTTGTTAAGAAAAAAATAATACAACTCTAAGTTTTTCTAATATCGCCACCAACTATTTAATAAGCATTAATGCTTATTTATATTCCCACATCGCGTTACCACATTTTAAGCCAGTATTTTTATAATTTATACTAGAAATTCTCATTTGCGGTGTCAGCGAGACGTACTATATTTTTGGTGGAGTAGGCATTATTATAATAAGCAATAATTTGCTAAACTCAATAATGACTAGTCGGTCTAGTACACTCAACGATGGATCAAGTGCAAGGTTCGCATCCTAGGACAAAAAATAAATAAAAAATATTAATACTTTTAGTAAGAGCATTTTTTTATTCGAAAATAGGATATTAATATCATTTTAATGGCGGTAGTTTGGTAACCCGCACTAGAGAAGAGAGTTAAGTTTCGTCCCCTTCTTAATATGTACATTATAGTGATGGCGCGCGATGTTATTGTGAACTATATTATGGTACGTAGTCTGAAAGGTGCCTAAAGAGCAAACAAAATATAGCAAACGCTCCATGGTCGTCGCACGCCCACTGTCCTTGCACTACTTTTCAATATTTCCATAGCCTTCCACCTGACATGCATTAGACTTTCACACAATCACTGCATTTTTGATTTGCGTTTTAAACATCCTTTTCTAATTGCAAGTTTTCCATAAGGGTACCAATTTTGAAAACTATAATATTAAATTGTGTAAGGCTTTCACGGCCATCGTTCAGCATATCATTGTTTTTCGGGCAGTAAGGCCGACGTCGCCATCACAAGCGGACGGCATCATCAGGAAATGTTAGTTCCTCGATTGCTCGAAGAATTCAATTCTGCGGCGAAACGTCGAGAACTTCGTTTCGCTTACGTCGGCCTAACAGCACGATAAACATTGATATACTTTAATATTAATTATAAATTGAAAAAAAATAAGACAACAGGACTTGAACCGGGATCCACAACATTTCGTGCTGTTGCCTTACAAGTCTTCAAACTTTGATATTTTTCACATGTTATTACACATGATAGCACTATATAAATTAAAAAGCGTGAGGTGCATGTATCTATAGGTTGATAAAATTCGACGACGACGTGTAGGACACGGTAGCTCAATCGGTTAGAGCAACAGCACGGAACGCTGTGGTTGCCGCTTCAAGTGTCGTTAATTTTTGGGATCCTTAATCGATGTTTAATGTATATAGGGTACAATTTACTATATCAAAAAACAACGCCAAAAGGCCTAAAGTAAACAACTTTTGTTATCATTTATTTAAGATTTTTATTGTATTATTATATGATACTCGTTCCCATTCGTATAATTTATTCAAAATCTTAAAATTATTGAAGGTGTCGTCGGACTATCCCATTAATAAAACTTATCTTATGTCTTATTCTTTTTTTAATGATAGAGGAGTACAGACAAACATGGCATTCACTTCATCAAAGGTGAAATACCCTAGCCATATAACATCTACACAAGATGTGCTATCGACTTATTTTGGCTTTGGATATTCTAATTAACAAAAAAGTCGTCAGGTTATGGCTACAGAAACTAGAATAAATGACAATCATTGATACCTGCGTGTTGTCATCATCAAACATTAGCTGTGTCAGCGACTTCGTCCGCGTAGAATAGTTATTTTGGACATCCAAATTTGTTTTTGCAAACCTCTACATCTTTATAAATTTTAGCTGCCCACGACATCATTCGGGTCCCGACGTTCTTGTAAGTTAATCTTAAAAGATGCGTACATACAATACATATTTTTTGAGTGTCTTGGACCGATTTCGCCGCGTATACGTAGGAAACCATAGAGATGAAAAACTTTGTTCGTTTTGTTCACATTTCCCGCTGTATCTTCGGTTCTATTAGTCACAGCGCAATGTTTTATAGCCAATTAAACGTAGTTTCTGAGATTAGCGCGTTCAAACAAACAAACTCTTCAGCTTTATAAATAGTATAGATAAAAGGTGTGGTAAAATTTTACGAGTTTTAACTCTTTCAGGAGCGTAACATGTTTAGTCTCAAATATGTGACTTAGTACTTTAGCTACTTTGGGTGTAAAGTAAGAGAATATCACTAGAAAAACATAGCAGAGTTCCTATAATTTCATACGTTTTTTGACATTAATTAAAAAAAATATCGATTCAATAGAGGTAAAGAGTTAACCACCTTAATTCGTATAAAAAGTAAACTGCTTTAAATCCCGTCGAAATTGATTTTTGTTTTTGGAAATTATATTATTATAATGCATATTATAGACACTATAGTATAACACATACTTGATCTATACATATGTCTAGTAACATAGTATATTTTCAACATTGTTCCAACATTGTCAGTTTTTGTATACTTCAAATTGTAAATAATTATTATACACTAGCTTACTTCGTCCGCCTGGAACAGTGACTTGGGGTAGAATTTTTAATTATTTAGGCTGTTTATTAATTTATGTAAGGACACATTTAAGGCAGCCAATCTATGTTCGAAGCGCTACTTTGTCGCAACTCTCTCACCTCATTCTTACACTCACTCCCACTCCTATTCCCAAAAAGCCAAAGAAGAAAGATTCATTGTTCTAGCTTCAAAAACCACGAATTCCCATACTAACTTTTATCCCCCTTTTAACTCTTTTTTGGCCTTAAAAAGTGTCTAAGAAAGCCTGTGTCCTTTCTTAGCCTCTAAAATATCTGTGTACTAAATTTCATTTAAATCAGTTCAGTAGTTTCGGAGTTAAAGCCGGACAGACAGAGTTACTTTCGGATTTATAATATTAGTATAGATTTTAACTACAACACGACGTTTCGGATGGTTCCCCGTGACCACGGCTGCTGCAAATTGTAGATAGATTAATGTAAAAATGGATTATAAATTTAAAAAAAATACGACACGGGCAGGCTTTGAGCCACGGAGTTCCATGCTGTTGCTCTAACCAATTGAGCTACCGTGTCTCACATTATTATTACTAAAGTTTTAAGAGGTAAATGAGTTACTTAATACACCGCGTTTTAAACCGTTAAAAGGATTTCATTTATCCTTGTGAAACGTGGTTAAATCGTATGTGTAATTAATAACGCATAAAGGAAAATACAACATGCATGAGTTAGCATGCACAAAAAGGATATCTGTATGCGCACTGAACGTCCCTTAATCTGTTCAGTATATTTGACGAAGCGTAAATTCGCTTTGCATTTACCCAACGTTACATGTTTAGGTCGAGTCTACATTGGGTTTCGATTACTAAGAGATTCGATACAGCTTACGTAAATTAAAGCTATCCTTAACCAGTAGTCATTGTAAGTTTAGTCTCCTGTAATATAACAGTTAAGTAGATTATTTTCAATTAATATATACACAGCGAGATTAATAAAGATTAATATTTTTAACATATTACATTAAATAAACTAGGTCTTCGGTTTTTAATATAAGTGTAGATTACTTTTTAATTATAAGTTTTATCTAAGCACATAAAATTATACCAATATGATTCATATCAGTTGTGACTCTGTTTATTTATTAATCAACTACCGGTAGTTAAATTTGTCTGAATAGCTTAGTAGCGAGAAGTCCACCCGTTTAGGTTTGACATTCTGTTTCCCGCTGTAGAGAACGGAGCGATCATATTTTACTGTCCGTTTCTTAGCTTTTTTTTATAATAAGTTTTAAAATTCGAACCAGCAGTTCCTTAGATTAGCGCGTTTAAACAAAAAGCTCTTCAGCTTTATAAGATCAATTAATTTTTCTTTGTTATTTTTTCTCACTAAAATGCATTTTTACTCAATATTTACTAGTCACTCAATAATCTATCGATACTTGTATTGGCGGATCTATAGAAATACTTTTCCTATGGCCTGACTGATGGAATACCTGACTGAAGTTATTTCAGTGGCATGTTGTGTCAGATTGTTTCGTAAGCATATTTCAGCCACGAACCAGATTCTTCGTATGATCTATCATCTATCGGGAAAGTTATTTCGGAATTCCTTATTTTTAGGTCTTTCCTCTGTGAACATTTGACATCTAACATGACAGATATCAAAACTGGTCTGTGCTACTAAATTCGTCGTTGTCCAACGTCAAACTGCTGATAACATATGACTATTTAAATAAAACACTTAAACGGTTTAAAACGCGATATATTAATTAAACTTATTTTTAACTTCGGCCTGACGTTTCGGACCCCGTGTCCACGGCTGCTGCAAAGCATCGGAAACACTTGAACTACTTGCGTAAACTATAGACAGTATTTAACATATGACTAGTGACTGTGCTATGTAAATTAAAGTGTATTTCCGAATAGCCAAAGCCAAATTAAGCCGACAGCGCATCTTGTGTAGATGTTATGTGGCTGGGGTATAGATGTTATTCACCTCCCATTAAGTAAACCCCGTGCTTGTGTGTCCTCATCTATCAGTAAAAAACTAATGATCGTTCCTGACAACTGACTGAGATACAACCTGCCCAGACCCGAACTTTTTATACCACGAGGTGGCTAAGGTCAAGTGATATCTAAAGATATAAATTCTCCTCAGCCTCTCCATAAAATACTTAATAAAATACGAATTTAAATTCAGTGATCGCGGTTGCTATGGGCTTTTAAAAGATTTTTATAATAATTTTTATACAAACGTTGTTTTTCTCAACGTAAAATACGTGAAATATAAGAAAACATCAAATGTACTGGGAAAAGCCGGTCTTAACGCTTATAAGATCTCTTCCGAGAACAAGATTATGATCTTTTTAAAGATGTTTATTCAAAGTATATTTTGTTGAATACAAAATTTTATCGTAAACAATCTTATTCAAACGGCGATGCCTAGGAAATTATTTTGAAATTCGTCGATTTTCGGAGTTTTTATGACTGCGTGTATTGAACACGTAGCTTATAAAAAAATTTAAATAACAATATTATATTATTAATAGGAATTACCTAAATATCGTTTACAAAGTTCACGTTTTAATATGTGGATTTTCAAATGTCAAAAATAAAAATGGCTCGACAACAACTCTTGTTTAGATGTTATAAAGCCTGGGGATTATATTTCACCAAGTGAATACAGTATGTCTGTACGTCTATGTCATATAAAAAACATACCAGCATATATTTTCACACACATAGGCATATGTCTAGTATTTAATTTAACTTGAACTTTGATAAAATTTAAAATGACATTAAATAAATGAAATGTGACAATTAAATAAATAATTTTCACATTTACCGTATACTATTTGTAACGGCATATGTTCAAACTTCTATACCCGTGTCACCACTGTGCCACGGCGGTAGCAAACTAAGTACCAGCTTTTACCGCTTGGAGTACAATAATAAATAATTCTGCCAAAGTGTCATAAGTTAGCCATTGTGCGAGTTGAGTACCAAGGCCGGATGTGCATCTATAAACATGAAGTTGCATCGTATTTTCTGAAGAGGCTCATCGTATACAATAGATATACGTATTTGATATTCGAGAAATACGTATTCGATATTCCACTATACTTAAGATATTTCAAAAGAAAATAGGGATAAACAATTTTACTTACTCGTCATATCGTAATAATTTATCTACAACTACCCACTTTTTGAATTGAAATAAGTGCGTATTTAACTAGTTCTGAGTTATTCGTGTTAATGATTTATAACCTCAACGAGAAATAATTGTCGTAAAATAAAAAACAAATTTAAGATATCGTGATACATTTGAACGATAAGCTGTAAATTTGTGCTGAGAAAATAATTGACTTATATTAAAATATTGTCTATATTTTTTTTTATTTTGTTTGTTTCAATTTCAGAAAATTTCGATTTAAGTGATAGTTGTACAATTATTTCAATCTCTTTGCTCTTTAACGAATATGTGAATTATTCTTCCGACTGTAGTGTTTTGTTTTTTGTACAAAAGAGATCTACCAATGGAAATATAGAAGCAACCTATCTTGAAATTAAAAATTGTTACATCACGTAAAGAATGAACGAAATCAAAATGGTGGATATTTTTCTTGCGTTTTGTTTTGTCTTATTTAATTACACCTCTTTGCTTTTACTTATTTACTCCGCCTACAGAAATGCAACGTAGACGCAATATAAAAAAATATATAAAAGGTACATGATCTTTGACGCAGTTTCTCATTCTCAATTCAGTGAAATTTATGTTTGAACTTAATAGAAAATGCAAGCTCTACTGAGATTCATTTGAAATTTAATATAAAAACAGAACATTTTCCATTTAGTTTGCTTTGATGGCTTAAGCGGAAATGAGAACTTCAAAGAATGAAAGTAGTATGCAACTTAAAAGAATTTTTCCTTTAACAAAATGAAATACTTATTTTTTAAATACCAAGTCTATTTATCACGCTGTTTCTCGTAGAAATGTTTTAATAAATAAGCTTATCCATTTCTTTGTTATAACGTGGGTGTTCGCGAAGAGTTGGAAATTAAATTGTTGCTAACATTTTTCGAGTCCTTCTTGAGATATTTATTGTGTTATTGCTGTACTACTATTTACTTTTTTAATGGCAGGGAGGACACATAAGCAAGGCCTTTATTAGGTCAAAGGTAAAATGCCTCAGCCATATACTATCTACTCAAGATACGCTACCGCTACCGCCTTTGTTTTGAGACATTTAAAAATCCCGTTATTGGAAACAAAATGTGATTATACTTCACGTTTAACTCTGGATAATAACTCTGGTCGTCTTAGGCGCTATTGAAGTTTGGGTGATTAAAAATCGATTATTGGAAGGAAGGTTAAAATACTAACTCATAATTTTTTATCTTCTTTGTGTAACATAATTACACTCAAGCGTCATTATGTCAAGAGTACTTTGAGAGCAGCTGAATTTTCCATCAACAGGTGTGAATTAAAAGTAGGTTGAAAGTTGATCTATGCCACGATTGAAGCTTAAAAATTTATAATCGAATTTAACATACTTTCGAGAAGACCAAAAAAGGCTATATAAAATGTTATATTCGTTGTCTTTTTAATATCATTTGTTCATAGTAGAGATATATATAAGACCTAATACATCAATGTGTATACTAATATGTATAAACTGAAGAGTTTGTCGGTTTGAACTGGTTCACGAGAACAACTAGTTCGAATTCAAAAATTGTTGAAAGGTGTTAGGATATGTAAAAGAAACGGAGGAATATATTAGTTTTATGCGTGCGCTACGAAAATAGTATATTAAATACGCTAAAAATATGTATAAAATAATGTTTCCTCTTTAAATTATTTATAAAAATGTTTCCGGCACGAAATGCCTATCTTTTAAAATTAACTGCTATATAAAGATGAGGAGGTGCTTTGTAAAAACAGATGAGCTGGCCAAAATAATGAATCTACGCGAATGAAGTCGCTGCAAAGCGTAAATAGTTCACGAGTAGCAATGAACATGAAAACTTAACGATTACACTTGCGTTATATCCGTATATACGAAGTTCTCGAATTCTAATAAAAAATTTAGAAATCGTGAATGTTTTATAAAATGATTCTAGTCACGTAGCTCATATTTCGGAGTATAATATTGTACAAACGTTACTTAACTCTAAAACCACTAACCTACTCTGCTAAGCGATTATTAATAACGGGAAAAACCCACTTTTCTTACTGTTCCAGGCCAAAATTGTTTTTTTTTTTGCTTAATTTAATTAATTTAACTGTCTTATTTTAATTTCTAAGGTATGAATTTTAAGGGAATGTTACATTGGGTTATTTATATTGGTTGCTTTACTTTTGTTTCTGCGGGTGGCCAAACTGGTTGCCCCCCCCACACTTCCCCCGCCACTGTATTGTGGTTCGGCCGGGGCGTCGATAAAGATTCGATTCTCCCAAGTAAAAAAAAACTTTTGTTTTTTCATTATTCAATGTTAACATGTCAAGATGCTGCCAATTAGATAAAACTCTCGGTCGACGGAGACCGGCGCTGTATATGTTTGGTTCTATTGTAGCAAACTGTTTATTCAGACAGCCCCTTAACGTAAACTCATATAAATAAAACAATATAAAATTAACGAAGTTTATTAAATAGTTTTTTTTTTTATTTTATCCTATTTTTTTCTGCGCTTTAGATCTGAATAAATACTAAAAATTAAATATAA
Source organism: Leptosia nina (assembly GCA_963661955.1). Classification (NCBI taxonomy): domain Eukaryota; kingdom Metazoa; phylum Arthropoda; class Insecta; order Lepidoptera; family Pieridae; genus Leptosia; species Leptosia nina. Next base: position 1,393,446 of record CAVLEF010000279.1, read on the forward strand.
ATAACACATAATTGCTTCGTTGATCTAGTTGTTTCACTTGGCGATTATCACGGGATCTAAGGCTTTTTTCTAAGATATTATATTGAGACATTATTCATTACACTGGACTTTTAAGTAAGCTGTGTTATCACGCCTGTTAAGCCCACTAACCTTCATTGAAATAGCTTGGTGGACCTAAGGACATTTTTTTATGAATTAAAGCTCTGTTTTCTGAAAAAGCTTCGTAAATAAGTATTGTATACCATCTAGGAAATACTTCTAGTCATATATCGACACTGACATATAAAACGTTAAGCTTCTCATTGTATAGAGTCTGAAAGCTTGTATTTGAAAGCCTCGGAGATTATTTTTATTACTGTATATTTCAAAGAAATAAAGATTTTTTTTATCAATGAGAGGTAAGTATAATGATGGAGGCCACAGAAATATGCTCCACTAAATCAATTTAGTGGAGCATATTTCTGTGCTCCAGCACGACATACACTAGTCACTTATTTAAGACAGACAAACCTCACAATAGAGAAACGAGATTTAACTCAAATATAATAATCGATGGCCACTGCTTGTGCGAATACGGTGATTGGCGATTCGGAATGTACGGTCGCGGACAGTTCGCGAAAAGTACAATCGCGTATAAAGCCTATAACGTCTGTTTTTGCCTGTGCCGTTGTTATCGTTGCTCCCTTTGAGCTCAGATTCGATGCAGCCTGTGCAGTTACACGTTTGAGTTATATCTAGTGGTTACGGCGCATGCGTGGACCCAGTCAGATCCTCGCCAAAGCCACACAGCCATTACCGCTGAGCGCATAGTATTCTAACGACAAAAAGATAAAATACTTTTTGACCTATTTAATTGAAAATAACATTTAATCATCACTTTTTCACGCGATTGCACTTTCAATACGTTCTACGTTTGTTCCATTTTCAAATTTAGTGATTTTTTTTTCATAATTCAAGAGTTTTCAATTTTACTTTTTTTTAATACTGTTATTTTCGTCTTTAAAACTACAATTTCGTCAAAATGGTAAGTTTCACTCTACATTAGTGTCATTTTAAAACACACGGCGCACTTTTATTTTTTTTATTATTCCTTCTATTTTTGCTGCTTTATTATTATTAACTGCATTTGCGAGTATACAAATTTTATATTATGTACCTTTTTATTAAAATTTTAGGGTTTATAAATTTTATTTTGACGATTCAATTTTTTTTTAATAAAACACTCTAAACGGGCTCCTAAAAATATATTAGTTAATTATTTTTAAACTACAATGTTAATCCCGTTAAAAGTGTTTTATTTAATGTTTAACGTTCATTCACTGTATATAATAATTTTCCTAGTTTTCAGCTTCTAGTAAAACTTTAACTATCCATTTTTCATATAGGAATAATATATAAGCCTTAAGCTACCATGTGAAATGCTTGTTGGTAGACGATTTCGTTAAATGCCTCACATAATAAATCGAACTAGCTACCTTACGAACTTACTCGTGTGCTTATACCACTAGACCAAAAGTCTCCCTTAAACATAGGATATTTATGAAAAAAAGTGTGGATATTGATTTAGTGACCTCCAAATACTAAATAAGCAAACAGTTCATGTAGCTCCATACATCAGGTTTATTCAATTTTAGTACATTTCTTTTGCATTGCATCAACTAGCGCCGAGTGTCCACATTTAATGCGTTTTCCTTTGTTTCAGATACAATGTCGTGGAATGAATTGCCATCGCTAGTAGTCAAATGACAATAACTAGAATAAAGGTAACGTTAGCTAAGATATATATAAATTAGGATTTTGGTTTTTCTTTATAAAGGTTCGTTGAAAATGGAGATGCAAACAAGTTTTTTTTATGATAGAGGAAGATAGACAAGCATGAGGTTCTATATGTGTGATGGTGATATACCCCAGCCTTTGGCATCTAAAGAAGATTTGCTGTCGACCTATTTTGGCTTTGGATATTCGAAAATCAACAGACTGAAACAGAAACGCGATTAACCGTCATGGCTTTTTCATGACGTGGTTCGTCACCGGGACGGAATTATATTCCTAACACCCATTTGATATCCAGGTTTCAAATTATAAATTTTTAAATTAAAGTCATGTTGGACCTGGTGGGGATCGAACCCGCGATCCATTGATTGACATACGTAGCTACCATTAGACTTATTCTATTATATATATAATTGTTCTAATCATAGCTAGCAGGTACGTCAAGTACGTCTTACATAGTTAGGGTATTAAGGCGAATACTTACTTAATAACTTCTGATAGTCGCTTTTCGTGCACAGTATGCTCAGATTACGGCGTTAAAATTAAACTTCGCTGAAATTATGACGTAAATTGGCTCTCGGATCTCGCAGGTAGATTTTAGTTCGGGTGTGAAATACGACCACCGTTTATTAACATATTAATTTCCCGCCTGTTTCAACTCTATTTACTGCGGTATGAACAAAATTGTAATTTAAGCACGCGTGTAAGCTCATTTACCATTACATTCGCAGGTTTGTAGTGGATTTTATAAATTGCGAACAATGCACTACTCATTCATTAATATAGTTCGCTTTTCGAACAGTTTAAATTGTGTAAGGTTTTCACGGTCCTCGTTCACCATGTCATTGTTTTTCGGGCTGTTCGGCGCCTCATGAGAGAGAAGAGCATCATCAGGAGATGTTAGCTCCTCGATGGCTCGAAGAATTCGATAGTCCGCTCGTGATGGCGAGTCGAGAACCACTTCTCGCTCACGTCGGCCGAACAGTCCGAAAAACAATGGTATGCCATTCGATGAATTTGCCACGGGCCTCGAACGGTATAGCTACGCCACTGAACTTAGCTTTGCGTTAATCGCGAGAGGTTCTCGGTTATAATCTAGGGGACGTCTGATCGAGCTTACAAAAATTCAGTGTGTTTTCAGATTTTGTAATGCTTGCCCCATGTAGAAAAAACAGAATTTTACATACATTTTTGTCTACAACGTGATATGTTTTTGTGCCTCGGTGTCTCCTAGTCAGACTTTACTTAGCCAAGTACTACGATTCTGCTACGCCGTAGCAATCACATAGAGACTTGCTACATCACTAGAATAGTTGATTTTTCTTTTATATGTAAAAAAAGTTATTATTTTGTATATAAATGACATTTTAAAAAGTTATCTGTATATATATATATATCTTAAGTTAACTGACACTACTAATAGTTTGTGTTTTACAGTGCCGGGAGCGCTCATGAGACAGTCGTGCCATCGTCTGCTTGAGCACCAACAGGCAGGGGGGGAAGAACCCCCTCTTTACTCACCAGTAGACCAAATTTCAGGTAATATATTCATTTCATTCTAAGGTAATATCGTCTACACATAACCTTTAAAATTATTAATATAACTAGCTTTTATTTCAGTACACAATATTAATACTTTCTAAAGACGCTGGTATAAAACATATCTATTAACATTTAATTCACTTCTTTATTTGCATGGTTTAATTTTGTTGCGAACATTATTTTTGTTTTATCATTATTCTTTTATAGGCCCAATAACGAATTAAGAGAAATATCAACGCTTCGCCTGAGTCTAAAAAAATGGTGCGATATTAACACCGTGGTCGTATAACATTTTAAAATCGACGGCAGACCGTTTCATTGTTTTCCATGCCACGGATATAATCAAAGCTACGTGCCGCTTCCAAAATGTTGTATCATATTTTATGTACCGAAATTTTATTAAAAACGATACGCGTTTGTATTGCGTAGTTCTCGTAAAACACTATATAGTACGTTAACGGGGTCATAAAATTGTTATTTGTGTGTCACAGATTATTATTATTGTCGTGGCCATTGGCACTAATTGGCAGTACGGTGATAACGTTGGTTCGATTTAAGTTATGAAGTTACTGTTATGATACACTAGTCATTTAATGATAACGGAATATTTAAATGGGTAATAATGAAATATTTTGAGCCTCCGCGTACCTAGACCGAGTGCGTATGATCGTGAGTCAGACGTGGGGATAGCGAGCACCTCTCGACAGCATATAGGAGAATAAAAGAGGCTTTTGATACAGTGGTACCGGAACATGTGGGCCGCGAGGCCGGCGGCAAGCTGACACGATATGCGCCGACGGAGGAGGACGAGGCAACACTCAGGGAACTTCTACTTAGGTACGTGTGACCCTAGAGAAATGTCGAACTAGCTTTCCGCCTTTATAACTGGCTTCATTGCATTGTCGATTCATGAAAATCTGTTTGTCGATGTGTCTATACATATTTCACCTTGGCTTGGCATCCGAAATATCTTGTATTGCAGATATTGCATTGATGCGATCCGCGACGTCTCATCATCCACTCTTACTTCATAACATCGAACGATAGTTTACCGTACGTGCATTAGTTACAATGGCCACGGGTCTTTCTGGACACGTCGTTGAGCACAGCGTTGTCGCTTACACCTGCTCCCAGGATCAATTATTACGATTGTAATATGAATCCTATCTTTGAGCTGAAAGAATTCAAAATCAAAGATTCGCATGCATGTTTGACAGATGTTGTGTTGGAATCGTAGTCTAACTGTCTAGTCACGAATTAACGAAGCCTAAAAACGTTCTCGTGCTGATAGTGTTGCAGAATCCTCTGCCGTTTTCTGATCCTCTTAGTGGGCATGAAAGATGTTTTATAATTTTCCCCATAGAACACGCGACATATTTGATGACTAGCGCGGTACTATGCTGTATAATACATGAATAAACATTACATCTTCGACCTTTTAGTAATCGTAACATTTGAACACAGCTGCATTAAAAATGTTCTTTCTCTACACCGAGTAGCATTGTTTCACATTTCATTGTTTGTCTTATCACGTGTTTATTTACTGTTTATAACTATGCTATTAATTGTATTCTTAATTATGACAGTTCAAGAAAATAGACCGTATTTTATTTGTAAATACACGAAGCTTTTTATGTCGTATATTGTATTCAAATAACCTTCAATAATTAAACCATACACCTTATATAAATATTGGCTTTTATCTTAATTCTACCTTTAAGTTTGTTGTTACTATTTAATCTACATTATTTTATGCATTGTTATAATAAGCCCACTGGTTAAAGTGAAATATTTGATTTATATAATATTAATTGTGTTACTATTCAATGAAGAGGAAATGGAAGTAAAAGGCATTAAACCATCTCCATAGACTAACTTTCTAGCCAATAACCTAGAATTTATGCAAAAGCTATCAAAATTTCTATACAACCAATTTAACAATGTCAGCTAGTTGAAACTGAATATTATACTTTTTGAGGTCAGTTAGAATTTACTTTTCTGCTTCATTATTTTCATTTACAGAGTAGTTTATGTTAAAACTAAAAATTAAACAGCAATTTTCAATACAGATGTGTACTTAAAGATTTAAGTTAAAGTCAATGTTACCTTACACTTTTGTTATACTTCTCTTTATTTTTACCCTTTTAAAATTGAGAGCTTGATACTCTTTGTCATTGTTAGTCTTCTCTGTTTTTCTTTCTTTTCATCTTCTATAGCATTCCTTGGCCTAGCCCTCTTTAACCTTCTTTCGATGTATTGAAAATTGTTCAGTTCTGTTAATATTTTTAAAAATATTAATGTAGTTTTATTGTTTAGCCTTCAGAGACAGGTGAGCGTGATGAGTATGAATCTTTCCGCCAAATTGGACGAGTTACAGCGTGGCGACCGGCAGCTCGAGACCACGGTTGCTCTGTGCGAGATAAGAACTCAACTCCAAGAGCTAACCAAGAGCGTTGAATCATGTCAGAGTGAAGTTTCCGAGGTAAGAACTGGGACAAACTAGGAAATACTTAATGTACGTGAGGAGCCTCAGTCAGTTCATGATGATAAACTATTGGTAGCATTTCTAGACTTAATGGTACTTTTAGTATTTGACGGGCTCATTTGTCTAATGGTAGCGTGTATGACTACTAATCAACGGTTTGTGGGTTTGGTTCAGAAAAATTTGAAACACATTGGACTTCGTCTGGAAATCTAAATATGTGTACTAGGAATATCGAATTTCCATCCGTGTCACGAACCACCGCCCGCAGATGAAAAGTCGTGAAGTTTAATCGCGTTTCGGTTTTAGCCTGTGGATTTCAGGATATCCAAAGTTTTGTTTAGATTTATATGGCTAGGGAATTTACTTCCCATCAAGTAAACCACATGCTTATGCAGAGGAGACCTCCTCTATGTTCAATAAAATATTACATCTGTTTTTTGACTTACGTAAGATCAAAAATGTTTCATTTTAATTATTCCCTTGTAAATAGGAATAGGTGTTAATGTTAAACCAAAAAGATTTTCTTAAAATGGTATCGATAATACGCATCAAATTTGTAGAATTGAATGGTTGGCTCAGAGCCCTTACTTTACATGGCAAATAAAGTTGCGTGATTTAAATAAAAAATCCTATATTTCTATCTTTGATTGAGCAAGCTCGATCGAGTCTGCGCTGCTTTCAAATCCACGTAAGCTTCAAAACGTGAGGACCATTCGCGTTCACAGGATTATTTTGAAAACGTGCGGAATAACCGATTGAAACGAGAACAGAATTATTCTTTTGAAATACCACTAAGTGCTATGATCAATAGTTCAATATCGCGAAAAATCCTTTTATATTTTTGTTTGAAATGCCTTAACCACATAATATCTACTTGTTTTGTCATTGAACATTTGGATCATTCTGTTTTACATTGTTTTGCATATAGGGACTGTGGTTCGTAAACCGGACAAAATATCAATATACCTACGACTGATTCTCCAAATATTTTTCCTATACGATTAGTATATAGGGTGGGATTACTGGGTGGTAGGTGCAATACTTTAAGCCATATAAGATGTTACTATATTGACTTTGGATATTCGGTAATCCCCAGACTGAAACCGTAACGCGACCACAAGTTTCACAGCTTTTTAATCGAATACTGTCTATAGTTTACGCGAGTAGTACACATTTAAATAAAACACTTTAACGGTTTAAAACGGGATATATTAGTTAAACTTATTTGAAAATGCAGCAGCCGTGGTGTCCCCGTGACCACGGCTGCTGCAAAGCATCCGAAACGTCGGGCCGAAGTTAAAAATCATTTTCAAATAAGTTTAACTAATGTATCGCGTTTTAAACCGTTAAAGTGTTTTATTTAAAAGCTTTTTAATCGGTGGACGGTGACTCGGACGGAATTTTGATATTCCTACCACCTATTTAATATCCAGATTTTCACGTTTCAAAATCTTGGACCCTTTGGGGATCGAACTCACGACCTTACATTACTATTACAATAATGAACACGTCGTTTATAAAATCATAAATTAATTTGCTACGATGTCAGAGTCAGAACGAGATAACAACCAATTGTTTATTTACGATTACGATGGATGTTTTATTTAAAATGTCATTTATATTTTAGGTGAAGCGAGACATGGTCGCCATCAAGCAAGAATTAGACACCGTGCAACAGGTCAAAGAGGAGATTGAAGAGTTGCGCGAGTATGTTGACAGATTGGAAGAACACACGCAAAGGCGGAAACTGAGATTGCTTGAACAAGTATGGAAATAGCTATAACTTATATAAAGCTGTATTTCGGAATGAATTCTTAAGGGATCAATACTGTGACATATTTCAAATTTACGTCCTCTTCTTCTTCCAGGGCTTAACATTCTTCCTGTCCTACGCTATACTAGCCGCGGTCCTCGGAATGCTGCAATTTGGCTACAACACTGGTGTCATCAACGCTCCTGGCAGAGTGAGGATAGACGATACATTTTTTTAAACCCCCTTTTTGAATTTGATAAAATCTAACAGTCAATATGTTTCACAGAACATCGAAAACTTCATGAAAGACGTATACAAAGATCGCTATGGGAAGGATATACAAGACGACGCTGTTAACACGTTGTACTCGATCGCTGTTAGCATTTTTGCCATTGGTGGGATGCTTGGTGGGTTTTCGGGTGGGATGATCGCGAATCGGTTTGGAAGGTATTACAAATCTCTAATAATAAAACGAAATTCGTATGATTAAAACACTTAAACTGTTAAATACGCGCCACCTTGGCACCCGAAACGTTGGGTCGTAGTTAAATAAAAAGTTTTAAGCCGTTAAAACTATTTCATTTAAATGTTATTAAAGTTTTGGTACTTTTACGACAATCCAATACAATTTCTAAGTAAGGTAAATTCACATAGAATTTCATTACTTCATATATCTTTACTATTACATATTTTAATAAATTCCTGTTTCTTTGTCTTCTATAGCGTCAGTTCAAATTTAATGCAATGTAGTCTGTCTTCTGTTACCACCAGTATAATATCTTCTCGTCGACGCTATTATTGATATTTAATAAATTATATCTTCTTATTAATTATATGTATATTGTTACCATCCAACAGGAAGGGTGGACTATTGCTCAATAACATTCTCGGTATTAGCGGCGCAAGTCTAATGGGATTTACAAAGATTTCGCATTGTTATGAAATGCTATTCTTCGGTAGATTCATCATCGGCGTTAATTGCGGTAAGCGTAGCTTGAAATGGCGCGTTTCGTAGTGCATTACTTAGGCTTGAATCGTAATTATTTCACATTTTCGACGTTTACTTAAATAAAGCTAAACTTTTAGGTTGCCAGAAATACGATACCACGAACTAGAATATATACCTTTTTTAATATATGATTACCACGACTTGAAGTCGTTTTTAAATTTTTTTTTTCTGCAATTCACTCTCCCTTTCAAATGTAGTTCGTTAAACTTTAACCATACATAAATTAATCCTTTTTTTAAATGTTGCATTATCTTTATGAGAGAATTGAGAACAGTGGTCTAACGATATCATTACAACTGAATCAAATTCCAGAGATCGGGAGTTATACATCAAATCTTTTATCTTCGTATATATTCTGATAGTTGGTAAATGTCAAAAGATACACCGACTAAGAGACATTTCATAATTGTATATTTTTTAAAACTCTATTCAGTTTAAATATTCGAGCACGTATTATTTATTATACATGCTTTCTGGTGAAGAAACACATATTGAATAAACCCCGCATGTAGATTGATAAGTACACTATACAAAAAAAAACGAAATACTTGTCCATCTCAGATCAGATTGGCTTCTAGATGCGTTACGTAACGACGCTGTTTATCCTCCCATTAAAAATTATCACTTCCAAACCAATTTAAGCAATTTATGATTGGCATCTGATTGTTCATAATCAGGCAAAGTTAGTACCATGTCGCTTTACTTCCAGGGCTAAATACATCTTTAGTGCCAATGTACATATCTGAGATTGCACCTTTGAACCTTCGCGGAGGACTGGGCACAGTAAACCAGCTAGCTGTCACAGTAGGATTGCTTCTATCGCAAGTACTTGGTATCGAGCAAATTCTCGGCACCGACGACGGCTGGCCAATACTCCTGGGTAACTAATTTGTCGCAAACAACTAAATGTACCCTCGGATAAAAACTAATATCACCGTTGCCATCAGGTTTAGCCGTGTGCCCAGCAATATTGCAACTATTGCTCTTGCCCGCTTGTCCTGAATCCCCACGCTATCTGCTTATTACTCGACAGTGGGAGGAAGAGGCCCGTAGAGCATTAAGAAGATTACGAGCTAGCAACCAGGTATTTAGGGGAAATAGCTGTTTTTTTCATTTCTATTATATCATTTTAATTCCAGAGAAATTCTGCTTTCCTGCTCAAAAACAGTACATTCTTCTTCTTCTTCTACTTCGTTTTTTCACTGTAATGTTTACGAAGAAACAGAAATGCTCTAAACATTGCCTTGCTACAGAGACCAAAAATAATGGAATGATTATGATGGTCAATAAATTAAAGTTACTCATCCAGGTTGAAGAAGATATCGAAGAAATGCGAGCAGAAGAAAGGGCTCAACAGGCTGAAGCGTCAATATCGATGAGAGAGCTCCTCTGTTCTCCAACTCTTCGCGCACCGTTGCTTATTGGCGTCGTGATGCAACTGTCTCAACAACTTAGCGGAATTAATGCGGTAAGTCATATAAAGAATAAATTCTTTATCTTGCAACAGAAGTATGTTGACGATTGTTTATATTTTTTTTATGTTTGTCTTTTATCTTTTCATATTGCTCTATACTAATAAAGATAATTCTTACGTAGGTGTTCTATTATTCGACCTCGCTGTTCACATCATCGGGTCTCACCGAAGAATCGGCAAAGTTCGCAACAATGGGTATTGGAGCCATCATGGTGGGGATGACTCTCGTCTCTTTGCCCCTCATGGACCGCACTGGACGCCGAACCTTACATCTGTACGGGCTTGGCGGAATGTTCATCTTCTCAATATTCATCACTATCTCGTTTCTTATAAAGGTGTGTTTAATACATATACGGTGTATTTTTTCAGGAATTCGACCCACGACAAAAGAGGATTACTTCAGCCTACCTTAAAGTGTATGATAATATGAGAGCCAGAGTGACCTAACTGTCAAAATTGTGTAAATTTTTATGACTTGATTTATTTATATTTTTATACACTAAAAATGTTAATCTACAAGCGCACAGTCACTGAAAATGTAGTACAAATTCATTTTAGTTAATTGCGCTTTTTTCTTTTCTTCCTTATTGAAAATCAAGTTTTTGTTATTAGGCCACTCTGGCTCTAGCATCCTCATTTAGTGTAAACTCTTTAGAAAGAAACAGGCAATTTTGTATTATTATGAGCTGAATTGCTTCTGCTCTTTAAGGATTGTAATATAATAGTGATTTTGTCAGTAAAAAGATTAATAATATAAATAGTTTACACTGTACAATAATGTAATATTTAACAGGGTTTAAAAGTAAGTATATAGTAGTTTTACTTTGTCGTCTCTAGTTCAAATGCAATTTGTAATACCTGGATTACCGTACCCCACATTTTCCACATTGCCAAGCAGTCATGGAAAGTTTGGGGAAACAATCTTTCAATGTTATTCAGCTCTACGTCTTTTACACCAAAGCTAAATTGGAAACCTGAAAATTTATTAGTGTATTTTATCCTTGGATATTTATTATTGCATCTGAACTAGACATTTTATATAAGACCTCTGGACTAGAAATTTAATAAGTTGGAAGTTGGTACTTGTAGATGTATGAAACAAAGTTCTCAATAAACTGCGGCCTTTACAATTATTTTTAATTGCAATTTTTACTTAATAATATGTTATGTTTAATTTGACTACATATATTTTTATAGTTCTGAAATATGGTTGACGTAGAATTGAAATCAAAGATGACGTCTCAAAAGGAAATGCATACGTTTTTCACTGTCAACTTCTAACTCAAAGGTTTATATAAAGTTGGTATAAATTATTACCTCTTGACAGGTATAGGCATTGGAGCAGTTCACAGTCTTTGCTATGCCCGACCGAAAGTATACTTGAATTTCGAACCCAAGACATGTCCTTGCCACGCCAATACGTTGAGATTGTTTAAAACCAACTTTATATGAATATAGTTATAAGTAATATTTTATTTACGCTTAGCACGCTTATTCAACATGGCTTCCATTCTTCTCACAGATTTTTATTAAAATTTTACCTGATTTTAATTGCAAAACCTTGTGTGTTCTTCATTTCTTACATTAGACACCATCTTTCAAAAAGTAGAATCTTCTTTCTAGTTAACTATGAAAAGTTCAGTTATAAACGGCATATAGCGTTTCATATTTTCCTTTAATCTCATACATAATTATTTTGCTTTCGCTTTGCTGTAGATATCACTCCCCCCCTCTGCGACTTTCCTGTTTCCGAAACCGTACTCTTAATAGGAAAGCGTTGTAAATAAAAATGGAATAAATTGTCAAATATAAATGTTAGGAGGAGTACATCATTCATACAGCACCAAACACATTTTCGTTGACGAAGACAAAAACAAAACTAATATAAAAGTAATAAAAAAAAACTAATCACGAGGAGCTCTATCGCACGCGGTTTTCGAAGCGATATTTCTACACAACGCTGCTCAAAAGCAGAAAGCACTTTTCACGCAAATGCAAACACAGCCAAATTAAAACGGGTTTATCTCACTACGCTGAAAACTAGCACAGTTTCTTATCCTTTCTGAGATCGCTTCTGTGAACAGTTTTATTTAAATTGTCTCACTGCTCGTCCAGCACTCTGTGGTGAACAGTTCAGTCAGATAACAAACATACACAGACAGACAAGTGTGTGGTAACATTTATGTTTGCGATTTATTTCCGCCTCGGTCGGTTACAGGAAAGAACGATCATGCTATCCCCTGATAGGAGTTTTTCGGCTATGTGCAGGAAATGATAGACTGGATGAGTTACCTGTCGGTTGTGTCGACGTTGAGCTTTGTGGTGTTCTTCGCTGTGGGTCCTGGTTCTATTCCTTGGCTGATCACTGCCGAACTCTTCTCTCAAGGACCGAGGCCGAGCGCTATGGCAATTGCCGTTCTAGTGAACTGGATGGCCAATTTCGTTGTTGGAATCGGCTTTCCAAGCATGAAGGTAAGATTCATTATGTGTGGTTGTTTTCCTATCTGATTTAATTAGCTTTGTATTGCCAATATTGACGAATGCAATTCAATTTCAGGCTCTACTGGAAAACTATACATTCCTGCCTTTTAGTGTATTCCTTGCAATTTTTTGGATATTTACGTATAAAAAAGTTCCTGAAACAAAAAACAAGACCTTCGAGGAGATATTAGCGTTGTTCCGGAATTCTAACGGCAGGTAAGTTTCGGTTCGGGTGGCGGATTTGTTAGTTTACATAATTATTGTTAATAACGTGCACACCCTGTGTTCGTCACCCAACATCACCTACATCGATGTTTACACCTCATCTCCGAACGCGACACGTCATCATATTGTTACCATGACCATCGGCACGCGATGCACGACGGGTTTTTATGTGTGATTCTTGTATGTACTCGGTGTATACATTCTTTACCCCACAGGCTGGCTTATGTAAATTCGTATTTATTATGGAAGTCAAAAATAGAAGTTTCTCACAGGCTGACAAAAACGGATTATTATAAAGAAAAATACCTTAAAGTTATCAAAGCTATGAAGATTTACAAAAGTCATATATAGTTAGCCCAAAAACTCCGTCTTTTTAAAAAATATGGTTGAGAACAAAATAAAAAGAATACACATACAAAATAGATAGTACTTAATTAAAATTATTTAAAAGAAAAATATAAATTACCGTTTAAAATGTAACTATAAAATTCACAATAATTTAATAACATTGAAATTAATTCAATTAGCAAATTGGTTGAAATAACACGTCATCTAATAAAAAAAGAATTTACTAGTAGGTAGAAGACATTGAAATAATAAACAATAATATTCAGAAAATTGCGTTAATTATACGGTTGGTACTTTTGACTGTAGATTACGAAGGTTTAAATCCCAATTCGGACAAAAATCTAATTTGGTATTCAGAATTTTCTAAAAAAATTTGGTACACATACGGAGTTTGGAATTACGAGGTGTCACCATCCCTGTGCCTTGAAGAGCCCTAGAAGCCGTTGGTACCGTTTAACACCACTAATTTATTGCCGGTTGTCGATAAAGCCGATTGCTCCTCACTGGAGACAAGTGAAAGGTTTTTCAAGATGCGTGGACAGTTCAAAATTAAAATGAGTGATTACGATTATAATATTGCCGTTACTGTTCGTTCGTATGTACTGTTATCTTCGAACAAGGGTGATTGTGGGGTTTGCTTCTCTAGGCTTGGGTATGACCGTGCTGGGTGTATGTACAGGGACAGTTTTCGGGACAGCCGACTCTATGGAAGTATGATGAACTGTGTGAACGCTTTGGAACAACAGTTGCCGCCGCCACCACCAGCCCCCGTCGACGAAAAACATGACTCACGTGAGAACAGTACCATAGACAGACTAATACTTCAATTATAGTTGTCTTTTTTCACCCTAACATTTGTAGCGTTCTTGTACTGAAAACCCCATTGCTTTAAATGCTGACGGTACTTACACGGCATTGGCAAATATTTTCATTTTTTGTTTTATCTATGGCTTCGAGCTGTGCTTGCCTTTTGCCATAGATAGTGTTAATATTTCAATCTAAAATATTTGTTTACCTTTGTCTGAAATTTAAATATTACAGGATCGTCAGCAATTAAAGTACACACACTAACACAATTCTAAGTATGAAAATATCTAAGTAATATACGCACCTGTATTTCATGCTTTCGCTAGAACCAAACATTGAAATTATTTCATCGAACTGTATACGCCATAACTTATCGTAACATTTTATTGTGCTTCTAATTCATATATGCATGATCAAATGTTTCCATTGTTGAGAAGAAATTTAATTTAAGGTAATCTGACTTTAAGCGTTTACCTATAATCTGTTATTTGCCAAACGTAATTTGTAATAGTGTAAAAAAAATACTAACTTGTAGTATGTAGCAAAATGTAGTCTTAGTAACGTAGTTTTTTTTAATTCTACTGACGATAGAGTTACGAGGAAGATAAAAAAAGAAATTCAGTATGATCTATTGGAAATCGTTTTTTTTTTTATTTTTGCAATTTTTTGTGATTTGATGGACTTTTAGTTTCAAATTGAATCCTATATTTGTAATATTCTTGTGGTGATAGAAAAGTATTTTTTTGTGTTATTTGTTGGATAATGAACGTATTCCATTCTACGTTCTAATATTATGCATCGAGGCTAGGAACTGTCAGGTCTGACGATGATGGTCATAATCCCTCAGTGTCGGAGCAATCGTCGGCTGGGGGGGAGGCGGGCCGGCCACCTCCACCACTGCCGCCCCCGAGGTTCCCTGCCACCGGCAACGTCTGACAATGGGAGAGCGTTGCGCATGCACCCCTAGTTGCGCCGATCAAGGCCGCCGCCATCTTCTTGTTTCGTGGACTCAAGCGCCAAGCGGTGGGCCGTGCCTCTATCACTACCACACAACAAATGTTCTAAATTGATGTGATTAGGTTAATAAAACGAAGCTAGTTTTTAAGTCACGGCGTAAAGTTAACGTAAAGCCTAACGGAACGAGATGAAAGACGTAAACGGTCCGTTAACGAGTTGATCTGCATCCTTATCTCTCGTACTCAATGCAAGATTTTCGAACAGTGGTCTCGACTCGACTCGAGGTACTGGGAAGCAAGCGTAGTTGCGCAACATTTGATTCGCCATTTTGTGAAAGATGTCCCTATTAAAGTGTTTTGAACCCCCGAACGCGTGTTTACATTCTTCATCTCGTTTCGTTGGCCTGAAAATAGATCTTTAGTCTGTCATTTTATGACATAAGTTAAAATGCATACCTAGATACCGTGTAAAGTGTCATCGGTTTCTTGTACCCATTTTAATAATAATTAATTATATCTTCAAGAAAATTTACTTAACGGTAGTTAAATGGATGGAAATTAACATTTCGACTGGATTTATAGAGGGTCTACGGATATGTGAATGGAAGTATCTATAGTATATATTCTTCGGTGCAAGAAGATATCTAATATTAAATCGGTGTTTATAGTTGGGGTCTGTCTAAATAAATAAGTAGTCCAGGGACCCCAATTACCAGCTTCACTTGATTTCCGGTTAATTGGCATTGTATGAAGTGATTTTGTTAAATTTTTGCTTTACCATAAATCACACAATGATTTAGTGAATAAAATAAAACGAAGAATTCTCGTTTCAGACGAAACCCACGTTTAAATTTGTACTTATAGCAACGTCTAATTTATCTGCTGTCGATAGTGTCTGACCGAAGCTTCGGTCATCAAATGATTCGACCAAAAGCTATCTTTGACAAATCGTTTGGTGTTTACCAGAAACCCAGGCGGTTCTAGAAATACTTTTAAAAAAAGCAATGCCTATGCCTCTAAATAAATTACCAAGAGTGAAACGCGTCTCAAATAAATTGCGGCGCTATCTTTTACCACGTCAGCGCCTTATCCATGGAGTGTCCATCAAGGAAGTAATACAAACTATGTCGCATTAGAATTTTGCTGGCTTTCGGGCAAAAGTCGAACTTCAGTCAGACACTAGTTGTAAGGTAACCGATAAACACGTTCAAATCAATGATTTAGGAGCAGAACGATCTTTTCGAAAATAGACATAGTATTAATATTACATATTTGGGTAAAGCTGTGCGTATGCCATGATTTTCATATTGTCACCAATTCAAGTAAATCTTTAAAATAAGTAGGAATCGTAAAATGGGTACGACGAGTTCAGTGACCTTACTTGGGCATATAGCCCAGTGACTGTTAAGGAACCGGTGTTGGTACTATATTTTAAGGGGAACGAGATTACATCATTTACAATAATGTATTTTTGCAGATATTTCGTTAGTTGATACGTACAGAGACACGCCAAACTTGATTAGGAAATCGAGGATTGAAAATGGCGGCAATTAAATTTTGACGGGACCCTTTGTCTAGCGGTCACTACAAAACTGAAGAGTAGGTTCGATTTTCAACAAACATGTTGAAATCTCTGCATTATGCTAATCTCGTTTCTTATAGTACCTGCCGGTGCTCTAGCGCAAGCTTACGAAAACGATAAACAATTATTATTGATGTCACAGGTGTACAAATATTAAGGAGTGTCCCATGACTATGCCACTAAGATTGTGATCTTGCAAACATATTAGAGGAAGTTTTAGTTACACATTTTTCAGTATAGATTTTCTATAATACTTGGTTAAAGTGGAAAGGTACAAAAACTGGCTGTTTTAATTGAAATGTTTTTATTTTATTCTTTATTCATTTACTCCAGTGGTATTGTCATGTCATACTCCAAGTACATGCTGTGACATAATATATATTATTATTACATATTGTTGTTTTTTATAAATAATTATATAATTTTACGAATGTTTTTATTCTCCTTTTGCTCATGATTACAATTATTGTTATACTAATTAGTAAATTAAAGTCATATCTAAAATGGCAAAAATAATTATAAATATTGTAATAACAATATAAATAATTATAAATAAAATATTATTCTGGTCGGTGGGAATAATTTATTGCAGTTGCGGGAATTGAATAGAGAAAAAGATAACATTTTATTGAATACCTATTGTTTGAAACCTGATTGTTTTTGTTTTGTTATTCATGTGGATGATATTATTGTTTAAAAGTTTATCACGTGCATGTAGCATTTTTTTAAGTTGTAGCTTTAAGAGATAATAATAAATCGTATTAATTTTGATTGACGAAAATAATATAGAGTATGGTAAGATATACAACTTGTGAAAAACGTTTAAGTATGTAAAGCTTTTATCTAGTACGCCCCTAGAGAACAAGAATGTTTCATTATTTATTAGCTAGGGTTCACTAGTTACTACAGGGTTATAGTCGATGACTGCCCATCCGTGTGTCTGGTAACTGCTCAATTCAAGAGACTTGTGGGCTCAGAACGCCTGTCGTGGTCAGTAACGGTAACACGGCCTAAGTGTGTGACAAGATGCGTCTTTAGGATGACTGGCCGCAAACATTTATAATTGGTAAATAAACTGGTCTGTGTTCGTCTTTATCTGTGAGTGAATGTACATTATTCATAGAGAAGTTTTCCAAGTTTAAGTTATAAAATTAAAAATGTCGTTCTTAGGTTTCCGAAAGGATTTGCTGGCTATGATTATGTACAAAGTGCTTCGTAAGTTAAGATTTTATAAAGACAAATTATTTATTAATACTTTTTTAAGTTTATTTTTACACTCGTTTATATTAAAATCATTCAGACATTTACTCCACTCAATGTTTCTTTTTTGATGCCAAAGAATAACGCACAGATAACTCCCTTTTCTGGGAAGTGTATTTCTTATATCTTATACTATAGATCAATTATTACGCACGTTCTCGCACAAGATGCCTATGCTCATTACAATTACGAATATCTACAATATAAAACTGATAAAATAATTCAAACTCTTGCGCACAACTCAATTGTGACCATACGAGTACATTTATTTCGAATGTTTTCTTTAAACTTGTAAGGCCGTTGTGTTAGTTATGTTTAAACCGAAAGAACAAGGCCTATGTTTAAGGAAATTTATATTGAGTAAGAAAAGTAAAACAATACCTGGACTATCCATACTTCCAGTTAACGATTGTTCTTCCGGAAGAGTATAAGTGTAAATATTTTAAGCTTTCGATATTGTGTTTGATTTTGTCATGCAAAAAGTCTAGGGTGATAAAGCTCTGTATATAGTTAGCGACGTCAATTACATTGCTATGTGCAGCTTTATTTAATGTATATTCTGTTTAAGCTATAGCTTGAGAACCCAAGAATGTATTTTAGTAGGTCGTCACCCAAATATACTCGTGAGATAGGTAGTAGCCAGTCGTAATGGATGCAGGACGCACGGATCGGCGGATCAAACGGGAGCCAAGCCCCATCGCTAGTAAACTACTTATAACCCTAAAACTATTTTACGCACTATCCAGTTATTGCCACGACTATCTGAATTTTTTTATGTTTCATCACGGAGATTACCCCGTACTTGTACAAAAAAACTTGTAAAATTTTATTGGAACTAATACTTGTTATAAAAACATGGAAAATACGAACGTGTTTTCTTTCACCTCATCCCGATGGCCAGTTCCACTTTCCGCATCCTGAGAGTTAAGCTAGGTGTACACTAGTAACCATAGTCACTATTATATAATTTAAATTTAGTGATAAAAAAATTGTTTTTATAATACATTGTGTGTTTGCGGCACTATACTGCTGCGTCATGTCGCATTAAGGAAGCATTCATGAGTCGAATTGTTTGCGGATGGAGCTGTAAATGTTCTAACTGGGTATATAAACACATTCGGTATTAGCACTTACTAGCACAATTTTGTCTAGTGTAAAATTAAATACTATACAACTTGTAAATTTCAATTTATTAAACCAAACGGGTAAAGATACAAATGTTTTAAAAAGCCTATGAAAAATACTAAAATAAAATTAGGTATAAAGTTAGTACTCTTCGCCGCCTTCACCTTCGCCCTCACCAGAGTCCATTCCGACTTCTTCGTAATCCTTTTCTAAGGCAGCTAAATCTTCGCGAGCCTCCGAGAACTCTCCTTCCTCCATTCCCTCACCGACGTACCAATGAACAAAAGCTCTTTTAGCATACATTAAGTCAAATTTATGGTTCAACCGGGACCAGGCTTCGGCGATAGCAGTTGTGTTGGACAACATACACACGGCCCGTTGGACTTTAGCCAGATCACCGCCAGGCACAACTGTCGGCGGCTGATAATTGATTCCAACTTTGAACCCAGTGGGACACCAGTCGACAAATTGTATGGTTCGCTTAGTTTTTATTGTTCCAATCGCAGCATTCACGTCCTTAGGAACAACGTCCCCTCGGTACAGCATGCAGCAGGCCATGTACTTTCCATGTCTGGGGTCGCACTTCACCATCTGATTAGCCGGCTCGAAACAGGCATTCGTAATCTCAGCTACCGACAGCTGTTCGTGATAAGCTTTTTCCGCGGATATTACAGGGGCATAAGTGACTAAAGGGAAGTGAATGCGGGGATAAGGCACTAGATTGGTTTGAAATTCAGTCAAATCCACGTTCAGCGCGCCGTCAAATCTTAAAGAAGCCGTAATAGATGATACGATTTGTCCAATCAAACGATTCAAATTAGTATACGTCGGTCTTTCAATGTCCAAATTTCTTCTGCAGATATCGTAAATAGCTTCATTGTCTACCATAAACGCGGCATCCGAATGCTCTAGAGTCGTGTGAGTAGTTAATATGGAATTATATGGTTCTACTACTGCAGTTGATATCTGGGGGGCCGGGTAAATAGCAAATTCCAGTTTCGATTTCTTTCCGTAGTCTACAGACAAGCGCTCCATGAGAAGGGAAGCAAAGCCAGAGCCAGTGCCGCCTCCAAAGGAATGAAAAATGAGAAAACCTTGAAGCCCCGTACATTGGTCAGCCAATTTTCGTACTCTATCCAAAACTAAGTCTACTATTTCTTTACCGATCGTGTAATGGCCTCTAGCGTAGTTATTGGCGGCGTCTTCTTTACCGGTGATCAGCTGTTCTGGGTGGAAGAGCTGTCGGTATGTCCCAGTTCGCACTTCGTCGACCACAGTCGGTTCTAGATCTATAAAAACTGCTCTTGGGACATGTTTACCAGCTCCGGTCTCGCTAAAGAATGTGTTAAAGGAATCATCTCCTCCGCCGACCGTCTTGTCCGAGGGCATCTGGCCATCCGGTTGAATTCCATGTTCCAGGCAATATAATTCCCAGCAAGCGTTTCCTATTTGAACTCCCGCTTGTCCACCATGTATGGATATGCATTCACGCATATTTTAGAAGTTAATTACAATTTATAATCTTAAAGTAAATTCGTAGGCGTGTTTGCACTTCGACTGCTCACTATAGACTTAACCTTTGAAAGGATCTGGAACAAATGTTTCGGAAGTTTCGTTCTTAATTTAAAATTAAACTTTTATAAATAAAATTCAGAAAAAAGTTTTAATGGTAAATACTGTCTACGCTGTCTACTAGTTTACGCGAGTAGTACACATTTAAATAAAACACTTTAACGGTTTAAAACGCGATATATTAGTTAAACTTATTTGAAAATGATTTTTAACTTCGGCCCGACGTTTCAGATGCTTTGCAGCAGCCGTGGTCACGGGGAGACTACGTGCTGAAGTTTAACTAATATATCGCGTTTTAAACCGTTAAAGTATTTTATTTAAGTTTTAATGGTAATTAAAACATTTTATTCACTAGTTGTATTATATATAATATTTCTTTTAATAAAAATGTTACTCAATAGAAAATTGTACATCTTGATCCGCGTTAAAAAAAGACTTATTCCGCGATATAAAAGAAAAAATAGGCCAGCAGCTCATCTCGTTGAGATGTTATATGGCTGATGTATTCCATCTTCAAGTGTACTTTCTCATAAAAAATACCGAAGCAGACTAACATCTTAAATGGTGACAAAAGTATTAATGACTATCACACAAGATATAATTTTATCTATCTCTTATGAAAGATATGATGAATTAAGTAAGACGAAAATAACGGTAAGAATATTTATTCAAAATTGGTAAAAGATGTGGAAACTTAAAATTTTCACTTGCTTAATCTTGACACAAAAGTTTCTGTTGAGTATCTTCTATTTGAAATACTCGTCTCAGCTGTTGCAACGAGTCGTCTTGGTTCGTTTGAAACACAACTAGAACAAATAAAAAAACTTATAAGATAACGTTGAGATTATTATGTGCCTTCGTGGCTTATTTGTTTACGTATTGCATAGCCTATTGTCCCGATTCAATTCGTGGGTTTGTTAATTTTGTAAATATATGAAAAAAGTATTCACTTTCACGGTACACGGCATCTTTATAGGCAGTTTTACTAACATTTTACTTACACCAAAGTGTCTGCTTTATTTATATTATTAATGTTAGGGAGTATATAAAATATGTTATACCTTTGTACCCACTTAAAAGATCGCAGTAATACGTGCAAAATGTGATATGTAGTTCTTGTTAAAAGTGTTAGCAGTACCACAGTGTTGGCCAGAAGGAAACATAACAGAAGAACTATATCAGTCAGAGTATTTTTTAATATTCTCTCGTTCTGGTATCTCTCTCCAAATCCGCAGTATCTAAAACAAAAAATATCAAGGCTTAATTCCGAAAAAATTGGATACTTGGCAGAAGTAGCCTAGTGTAATTACGTTTACACACTAAATATATAACGGTTTAAGACACGAAGTAAATAAATAAATTTATTTTTCTTCTAACTAACTATGGAACGACGTTTACGGCCCCCTTAACTAGGATTGTTGCAAAGCATCCGGAACGTTGGGCTGTAGTTAAAGTAAAAATTTGTTAACATATTTCGCGTTTTAAACCATTCAAATGGTTTTATTTAAATGTTCTAATGTTGCTTAATCTACCATGTCCGAAACTGTCTTGGGAAAATAAGTCTTATTTAAATACCTCATGTTGTATCCGACGCATGCATTGATAGCTTTATAGAACATACTTCTAAAAGTATTGCTTTCTTGCAAAGTGGTAGCAGTGCTATGTTTCGGTACAAATACAATGTTGGCATCATTACTATCTGTGTTACAAACGTTTGTCCACACAAAACAGTTACATGAATTTTCCTGGATTCCACCACACAAACAATACATTATTGCATATCATTTTATATTTGTTAGCATTACTGTTTTTGGCTATATTTCGGTTACGCAACTATTGAATTTTGAGATTATTGAAAACAAGATAATCTGAAAGAATAGCATTGAAATAAAATCCACAGAAGATAAACTTGAAACCAAAAAGTATTAAAAACGCTTACTTCTTAAAACTAGTACTTTTATGCTCAGAGGGATGTTATTATCTCTATATAACTAAACATAACTATAACTGCATTCAACCAGAAATACTAAAGTAAATAACAAAGGTAAGTTTAATATACTTTTTTCTATGATAGAGAAGGATAGACAATCATGGACTTCATTTGATAATAGGTAAAACACCCCGGCCATATATCTATACAAAATGTGTTGTCGACATATTTAGGTTTTGGGTTAGGAAATCCACAGATTGCAACCGAAATGCGATTAAATTTGACGGCTTTATTACCTGTGGACGGTAACTACTCATTTAATTTAATACTGGAGACATTTTAAAAGCAGTGTCAGTCTGTTTTGTTGCATAACAGTATATGACTTACCTCCCGAAGCCGTTATAATATGAATGTGTACTGGCCAAATGGAGGGAAAGAATAATAAAAAAAAGGCAACGACTATTCTGAAAATTGACAGATCATTCAATACAAAATTCGATTGTATAAATTTTCTTTTGTTGTTTATTTACATTTATTTTATTAAAAAAATATAACAAAAAACAATGAAAAATGTGAAATCATAAACACTCATTTATAATCCCCATTATTTATATATGATAAAGGGGGATTATATGTATATTTTTAAAATTGTATATGCCGTGGATATGTAAATAAAATCACTACAAGGTACGTGAATACACTGAAAGAAAGGAGTTGTTAGATGTACCTAGCACCTACATTACAAATTGCATTCAAACAGATATCTAATTGATAGGCATAGACGTCCTCACAAAACATTGTATTCTATAGCAGAACTAGTACCTATTGATACGGACAACGGTAAAGCTTAATGAAAGATCAAAGGCCTAGCTTCCGTTGATATAAATGTTTAATAATAACGAAACTTATGCCAGATAGTAATCAGGCGATGATGTATGATGCTGAAATATAATATATATAACTATAACTTAGGCGAAAATGAATTTGTACTATTATTTGTGTAAAATTATGTTAACAATTTTTGGCCAATCTGCTCTTGTTAACATTTTTAGACTATGAAAATATAACTAAATCGAGTCATAAAATTGCAGTTAGGCTACTCTGCCTCTAGCGGTCGCATATCACGCCAAACATAAACAAAAAGAGTAAAATGAAGTCAACATTCGTTTTCTATTTATCTTTATTATAAAAACTCGATTTTGAAATGTCGCATGCTATGACATAAGACATTTTCTCTGTGATCCTATAATAAATGTTCTTGAAAGGATTTAATTTATTATAGGCATATCATATAGTATAGTTTAAAATTCGATGTTATTAATGTTTCATAAAGTTTGTATTGTCTTTGGATTTTAGATATAACATGAAAAATATACTTATAAGAATATATATTGTGTCAGGGTCTGTATTTAATTAGATTGCTCTTATTCTAGATAACGACCATGGCGGATGACAAGGAAATAAAATATATAATGCATTATAAGCGACCTAAAAATTCTAGTACCCAAGCTATAAGCAAGAACTATTTTAAAAAATCTTGCTCTTTTAATGAGGAGCAGAATCCAAAGATAGTTTTAAGTAAATCATTTTACAACCGTCAGAAGATTTACAGAACACTAAACGATGTTACTGTAATTGTGCATAGGAAAAAAAAGCACCGATCACCTGCGATGAATACCATTCAATTTAGTAAGCAATACAGTACCCCGTTACTGAATTTTACTTACAATGAAAACCTAATCTCTTCGAAAACATCAATATCTCACCAAGACATATATGGTTATAAACACAACAGGAAACGTACTGTTTCAGCTCGAGATAGGCCAATTCAATTTTCTTGTGGTAAGTGGGATGTATATAGATGTCAATTCAGCACGCCAGAAGAGAGCTGTTGCTGCTCATGTAATTCCGATGCTATGTTTGAGGTCATGAAAAGTCTTTACGACTGTTATAAGAAAAAAAATTGTGACCATTGTAACTGCATTCTGTGTGGACACCTACCAAGGGAAGAAAGGCGTTTGGGTGAGCAACGAAAATCTGGAATGTTAGCAGCAGTAAGTGTTAAAGCCAAAAGCATAAAGAAGAAAAAAGGCAAAAGCAAAGATCTTTTAGCATTAAAAGAGGCTAAAACCCCAGAGGAAAAAGAAGCCGCTTTAAAAAAAATTATAGTATCTGGTGGCGCCATACCCGAAGCTAAAACACAATCTGAAAAGGATCTGATTGCAAAAGTAAAAACTCAACTAGCTCTTCCACCTGAGCCTCGCACTAAATCGGAAAAAGAATTGTATAAGAAAGCGGAGGCAGAAGGGCTTATAACACCATTAGAAGGTAAAACAAAGGCACAAAAAGCAAAAATTCTGGAAAGACAAAGAGACATGGGTCTACCATTGCCTGAAGGACGTACCCCTTCAGAAAAAGCATTAATTGAAAAAATAAAATCAGCAGGCACTAAATCGGCCTCCGTCGGTGTTCCTTCTGAAAAAATACGTAAGGCTAAAAAAGAAGGTTTATTGACACCTCTAGAGGGTAAGAGTCCCGAACAAAAAGAAAAAATACTGAAAGGACTTGCAATGAATGGTATACCTCTTCCGAAAGGAAAAAGTGATTCTGAACGAAAATTAATTAACAAAGTCCGAGATGATCTTGGACTTCCTCCAGAGCCTCAAACTGCAAGTGATAAAAAGAATTACAAAAAAGCCCTAGCAGCTGGTTTAATAGTTCCACTTGAGGGGAAAAGTCGACCAGAAAAAGAAGACCTATTAAGAAAACAAGCAGCAATGGGTTTACCGCTCCCTAAAGGACGTACTGCTTCTGAGAAATCTCTTATAGCCAAGATTCAAAAGACAACGGGTGCCCGACCTTCTATATCAGCTGCAGTAAAAGTTCCATCTGAAAA
Organism: Leptosia nina; assembly: GCA_963661955.1. Classification (NCBI taxonomy): domain Eukaryota; kingdom Metazoa; phylum Arthropoda; class Insecta; order Lepidoptera; family Pieridae; genus Leptosia; species Leptosia nina. The sequence goes on from CAVLEF010000279.1 coordinate 1,418,664, forward strand.
AATTAAAAAAGCTAAAGCTGCAGGATTACTTACACCATTAGAAGGCAAGACACCAAAACAAAAAGAAGAAATTCTTCGAGGGTTAGCCATGCATGGTATTCCTCTTCCAGAAGGGAAATCCGATTCAGACCGAAAATTAATTAATAAAATCCGAGCCGACCTTGGCTTGCCTCCTGAGCCAAAGACTGCAGCCGATAAAAAGAAGTATAATCAAGCATTAGCTGCTGGTATAATTACCCCCTTAGAGGGGAAAACCCCAGCCCGAAAGGAAGATATACTTAGAAAACAAGCAGCAATGGGTTTACCTTTGCCAGAAGGAAGAACAGCATCAGAAAAAGCTATTATTGCCAAAATTAAACAAGAACCCCCCCTACCATCAGAAGTCTTAAAAGTTCCATCAGAAAAAATTAAAAAAGCTAAGGCTGCAGGGTTATTGACACCACTTGAAGGAAAGCCACCTAAACGTAAAGAAGAAATACTTAAAGGCTTAGCAATGCATGGTATTCCTCTTCCGGAGGGAAAATCCGATTCCGAGCGAAAACTGATTGATAAAGTCAGAGCAGATCTTGGTTTACCACCAGAACCAAAAACAGCATCCGAAAAAAGTAATTACAACAAGGCTTTAGCTGCAGGCGTAATAACTCCATTAGAGGGTAAAACACCGGCACAAAAAGAAGATATATTAAGAAAGCAAGCAGCTATGGGATTACCATTGCCACAAGGACGAACTCCTTCGGAAAAAGCTCTTATTGCTAAAGTTCAACAGACTGCTCCTTCCCCGTTAGAAGTGGGAGTTTCACCCGAGAAAATAAAAAAAGCCAAGGCTGCAGGATTATTGACACCGCTAGAAGGTAAGACACCTAAACGGAAAGAAGAAATACTTAAGGGTTTAGCAAAACATGGCATTCCTCTTCCCGAAGGAAAGTCTGATTCAGAACGAAAACTGATTGATAAAGTCAGAGCAGATCTTGGTTTACCACCAGAGCCAAAAACAGCATCAGAAAAAAGTAATTACAACAAAGCTTTAGCTGCAGGCGTAATAACTCCATTAGAGGGTAAAACACCGGCACAAAAAGAAGATATATTAAGAAAGCAAGCAGCTATGGGATTACCATTGCCACAAGGACGAACTCCTTCGGAAAAAGCTCTTATTGCTAAAGTTCAACAGACTGCTCCTTCCCCGTTAGAAGTGGGAGTTTCACCCGAGAAAATAAAAAAAGCCAAGGCTGCAGGATTATTGACACCGCTAGAAGGTAAGACACCTAAACGGAAAGAAGAAATACTTAAGGGTTTAGCAAAACATGGCATTCCTCTTCCCGAAGGAAAGTCTGATTCAGAACGAAAACTGATTGATAAAGTCAGAGCAGATCTTGGTTTACCGCCAGAGCCAAAAACAGCATCAGAAAAGAGTAATTACAACAAAGCCTTAGCTGCAGGCGTAATAACTCCATTAGAGGGTAAAACACCGACACAAAAAGAAGATATATTACGAAAGCAAGCAGCGATGGGGTTACCACTTCCACAGGGACGAACACCTTCAGAAAAAGCTCTCATTGCAAAAGTACAGCAGACTGCTGCTGCTGCTCCTCCACCTTCAGAAATGAGGGTGCCATCAGCAAAACTAAGAAAAGCTAAAGCTGCAGGTTTACTTACTCCTTTAGAAGGTAAGACGCCGAAACAAAAAGAAGATATACTAAGAGGACTGGCAATGAATGGTATACCTCTTCCACATGGAAAAACCGATTCGGATCAAAAACTAATCGATAAAATCAGAAACGATCTCGGCTTACCTCCAGAACCGAAAACATCAGCAGACAAAAATAAGTACAAAAAAGCCTTAGCTGCAGGAGTAATAACTCCATTAGAGGGTAAAACACCGGCACAAAAAGAAGATATATTACGAAAGCAAGCAGCGATGGGGTTGCCATTGCCACAAGGACGAACAGCATCCGAGAAAGCTCTTATAGCCAAGATACAACAAGAACCTCGGCCTCCTTCAGGAGTTTTCAGAGTTCCGTCAGAAAAAATGAAAAAAGCGAAAGCTGCAGGTTTACTGACCCCTTTGGAGGGTAAATCTTCTAAACGCAAAGAAGAAATACTTAAAGGATTAGCTATGCAAGGTATTCCTCTTCCAGAAGGAAAATCCGATTCTGAGCGAAAACTTATAGATAAAGTGAGAGCAGATCTTGGTTTACCACCAGAGCCAAAAACAGCATCAGAAAAGAGTAATTACAACAAAGCCTTAGCTGCAGGCGTAATAACTCCATTAGAGGGTAAAACACCGGCACAAAAAGAAGATATATTACGAAAGCAAGCAGCGATGGGGTTACCTCTTCCACAGGGACGAACACCTTCAGAAAAAGCTCTCATTGCAAAAGTACAGCAGACTGCTGCTGCTGCTCCTCCACCTTCAGAAATGAGGGTGCCATCAGCAAAACTAAGAAAAGCTAAAGCTGCAGGTTTACTTACTCCTTTAGAAGGTAAGACGCCGAAACAAAAAGAAGATATACTAAGAGGACTGGCAATGAATGGTATACCTCTTCCACATGGAAAAACCGATTCGGATCAAAAACTAATCGATAAAGTCAGAAACGATCTCGGCTTACCTCCAGAACCGAAAACATCAGCAGACAAAAATAAGTACAAAAAAGCCTTAGCTGCAGGAGTAATAACTCCATTAGAGGGTAAAACTCCGGCACAAAAAGAAGATATATTAAGAAAGCAAGCAGCTATGGGATTACCATTGCCACAAGGACGAACTCCTTCGGAAAAAGCTCTTATTGCTAAAGTTCAACAGACTGCTCCTTCCCCGTTAGAAGTGGGAGTTTCACCCGAAAAAATAAAAAAAGCCAAGGCTGCAGGATTATTGACACCGCTAGAAGGTAAGACACCTAAACGGAAAGAAGAAATACTTAAGGGTTTAGCAAAACATGGCATTCCTCTTCCCGAAGGAAAGTCTGATTCAGAACGAAAACTGATTGATAAAGTCAGAGCAGATCTTGGTTTACCACCAGAGCCAAAAACAGCATCAGAAAAGAGTAATTACAACAAAGCTTTAGCTGCGGGAATTATAACTCCTTTAGAAGGCAAAAGCCCAGCCCAGAAAGAAGAAATACTAAGAAAACAAGCTGCCATGGGTTTACCTCTGCCCGAGGGACGAACAGCTTCTGAAAAAGCTCTAGTAGCTAAAGTAAAAAAAGCAACTCCACCGGCCGCTGCGCTAGAAGAAGAACCAACTGCAAGAGGGTTACCTCCAGCTGAGAAGGAAAAAACATTCAAAAACCTAGCGATGCAAGGAAGGCCTCTACCAGAAGCTCGTAGTCCATCGGAAGAGAAGATATTAAGCAAAGTGAGACAAGATTTAGGTTTACCTCCTGAACCGAAAACTAGCGCCGATAAAGAAAAATACAACCGAGCATTAGCCGCCGGTATCATTGTTCCTCTGGAGGGTAAGTCCAGGCCAGAAAAGGAGAGAATTCTACAGGCTCAAGCTGACATGGGAATCCCATTGCCAGAAGGTAGAACAGGTTCAGAAAAATCAATAATTAGACAAATTAAATCGGGTAAAAGGAAATCCTTAGCTCCTGTAAGAGCTTTACCACCATCGAAACCCCTACCACCAGCAGAGTTAAAAAAGCTTGATGCAAAAACTGCAAAGAAAATGAAAGAGGGAAAGGGGCCCAGCGATGAATGTATATGCGATATACTTACCCCTGAAGCAGAAAAAATGGCTATTAAGTCAAGAGTACCCTCAGAAAAAATAAAAAGAGCAAAAGAAGCAGGGTTATTAACTCCACTAGAAGGAAAATCAGCTAAAGACAAGGAGCGGATATTAAAAAGTTTAGCTAAGGAAGGATTGCCTTTGCCTGAGCCAAAGACGGCTTCGGAAAAGAAATTAATCGAAAAAGTAAAAACCGAAATGGGAGTGCCCGCTGCAGCAACCCCCTCTGAAAAATTACGTAAAGCTAAAGCCACTGGTTTATTAACACCACTCGAAGGTATATCCCCAAAAGAAAAAGAGAAAATATTAAGAAGTTTAGCGAAAGAGGGTTTGCCTTTGCCCGAGCCAAAAACCGCCTCTGAAAAAAAGTTAATAGAAAAAGTTAAAACAGAATTAGGAATGCCCCCAACAACATCGCACTCGGAGAAAATTCGAAAGGCAAAAGCGGCTGGCTTATTAACACCTCTTGAAGGAAAGTCTCCTAAAGAAAAAGAAAGAATTTTAAGGAGTTTAGCTAAAGAAGGACTACCTCTACCCGAACCCAAAACTCCATCGGAGAAGAAATTAATGGATAAAGTTAAAACTGAATTAGGTATTCCAGTAGAAGGAATACCATCAGAAAAACTACGAAAAGCTAGAGCAGCAGGATTAATAACACCTTTAGAAGGTAAACCTCAGGCCCAAAAAGAGAAAATATTAAAAGGGAGAGTTGCAGCAGGCTTGCCATTGCCAGAAGGAGTAACACCTTCAGATAAAGAATTAATAAAAAAAATAAGGGCAGAAACAGGTTACGTTACACCAAGAGCAGTAAAGAGTAAGTCCAGAGTAACAAAAATTCCGTCAGAAAAATTAAAAGCTGCAAAAGCAGCTGGCCTTCTTACTCCTTTACAAGGAAAATCCGATGCTCAGAAAGAAAAAATATTAAAAGGCCTTGTCGCTAACGGAATACCTCTACCTAAAGGGAAAACACCATCTGAAAAAAAAATTATAGATAAAGTTAGGAAAGACTTAGGACTGCCTCCAGAACCAAAATCGCCATCCATACGAGAAAAATATCGTCAAGCACAAGATTCAGGCTTTATTACACCTCTTGAAGGAAAAACACCAGCTCAGAAGGAAAAGATTCTAAGAAAACAAGCAGAAATGGGAATACCCTTGCCAGAAGGTCGTACACCATCTGAAAAAGATCTCATAAATAAAGTACGTGCGACTTCAGCAAAACCTGTTGCATCGGAAAAATTGCGGAAAGCGAAAGAAGCTGGTCTATTAACACCTTTGCAAGGAAAAACGCCAAAAGAAAAGGAAAAAATATTGAAAGGCCTAGCAAAAACTGGCATGCCATTGCCTGAAGGTAAAACTCCTTCAGAAAAAGAACTAATAAAAAAGGTAAAAGCAGATATGGGTATACCCTTAGAAGGTATATCATCAGATAAACTTCGTAAAGCAATGGCAGAAGGTTTAATCACACCACTAGAGGGGAAATCGGCAGCGCAAAAGGAGAAATTGTTAAGAGGTAGAGCTCAAGCAGGATTGCCTTTGCCTGAAGGTGTTACACCTTCTGATAAGGAATTAATAAAAAAAGTGAAAGCTGAGACAGGTTATGTGACACCTCGACCGGAAAAATCCAAACGAGTGAGTGCCGCAGCATATCCATCGAAAGGTCTTGCTCTATCGCCTACACAGAAAGAAAAAGCGTTAAAAGATTTAGTCATGCAAGGAAAGCCATTGCCAGAACCTAAAACTCCCTCTGAAGAAAAGATCGTAAACAAAGTTAGACACGATTTAGGTTTACCTCCCGAACCGAAAACTAGCGCCGATAAAGAAAAATACAACCGAGCATTAGCCGCCGGTATCATTGTTCCTCTGGAGGGTAAATCCAGGCCAGAAAAGGAGAGAATTCTACAGGCTCAAGCTGACATGGGAATACCATTGCCAGAAGGTAGAACAGGTTCAGAAAAATCAATAATTAGACAAATTAAATCGGGTAAAAGGAAATCCTTAGCTCCTGTAAGAGCTTTACCACCATCGAAACCCCTACCACCAGCAGAGTTAAAAAAGCTTGATGCAAAAACTGCAAAGAAAATGAAAGAGGGAAAGGGGCCCAGCGATGAATGTATATGCGATATACTTACCCCTGAAGCAGAAAAAATGGCTATTAAGACAAGAGTACCCTCGGAAAAATTAAGAAGAGCAAAAGAAGCAGGTTTATTAACTCCACTAGAAGGAAAATCAGCTAAAGACAAGGAGCGGATATTAAAAAGTTTAGCTAAGGAAGGATTGCCTTTGCCTGAGCCAAAGACGGCTTCGGAAAAGAAATTAATCGAAAAAGTAAAAACCGAAATGGGAGTGCCCGCAGCAGCAACCCCCTCTGAAAAATTACGAAAGGCGAAAGAAACAGGTTTATTAACTCCATTAGAAGGTAAATCAGCTAAAGAAAAAGAGCGAATTTTGAGAAGCTTAGCCAAAGAAGGACTTTTGCCTGAACCTAAAACTGCATCAGATAAGAAATTAATAGATAAAGTAAAAACTGAAATGGGCATGCCTGCAGCAGCGATTCCGTCAGAAAAACTACGAAAAGCAAAAGAAGCTGGTTTACTAACTCCTTTGGAAGGTAAATCAGCTAAAGAAAAAGAGCGAATTTTGAGAAGCTTAGCCAAAGAAGGACTACCTTTGCCTGAACCTAAAACTGCGTCTGAAAAGAAATTAATAGATAAAGTAAAAACTGAAATGGGCATGCCTGCAGCAGCGATTCCGTCAGAAAAACTACGAAAAGCAAAAGAAGCTGGTTTACTAACTCCTTTAGAAGGAAAGTCGGATAAAGATAAAGAGCGAATACTAAGAAGTTTGGCTAAAGAAGGATTACCCTTGCCTGAGCCAAAGACCGCATCCGAAAAAAAATTAATAGACAAAGTGAAAACTGAAATGGGCATGCCGGTTGCAGCAATTCCGTCAGAAAAAATGCGTAAGGCAAAAGCAGAAGGTTTACTTACTCCAATACGTGGAAAGCCAGAAGCTGAAAAAGAAAGAATTCTGAGAGGTTTAGCACAAAACGGAATTCCTCTACCAAAAGGAGAAACGCCATCGGAAAAGAAAATAATAGACAAAGTTCGTAAAGATTTGGGCTTACCTCCTGAGCCAAAAACACCATCAATCAGGGAAAAATACAACAAAGCGCAGGAAGTCGGCATTATTACCCCACTTGAGGGTAAGAGCTTAGCGCAAAAAGAAAAAATTTTAGCCAAACAAGCAGAAATGGGTTTACCTTTACCTGAAGGAAGAACACCATCTGAAAAAGACTTAATCAAACGTATACGCGAGAGTGTTCCAAAGAAGAAAAAGTCTGAAGTAATTGGTGAAATCGGTGGAGTCCCCGTTACAGAATCTAAGAAAGAAGCATTCAAAAAAGCAAAAGCAGAAGGTTTAATAACGCCTTTAAGAGGAAAGTCCGCCGCTGACAAAGAAAGAATTGTGAGGGGCCTAGCAGAAGCTGGGTTACCAATGCCTGAAGCAGCAACACCTTCCGATAAAGCTTTAATAGAAAAAGTTAGAACGGCTCTTGGGCTTCCTCCTGAACCAACTCCTTCAGAAAGAAAAGAAAAAATTAAAACAAAGTCAAAAAAAATTGGCGTGGAGAGGGCAAAGAAGAGTGAAATCGGCGTAGGAAAGTCTAAAGTCGGCATTACAGAAGAATTTCAAGACATTGTGAAAACAACAACTTGCGATCGTGGTTGTGGTTGTGATAGAAAGAAAATAAGATTTAAACATAGTTACGTTAAAATAAGAGTAACTTCACCAGATATATCGTCTTTGTGCCCGTGTCCCGATGAATGTGTGCCGGGAGTGAAAGGCGGAGTATTTACCGATAACGAAGGTATTAAAGTCACGGTTGGTCAAGTAAGCGGAATACCTTCTTTTACGAGCAAGGAATGTGATTCTATAAGTTCTAAAAACAATGTTAGTAACTCGAGGATTAACAGTGGTGGTCTAATTACCTGTAATTTAAGTGGTTCCGCTTTAAATGGCCCCCGCGTTAATGATACACGGGGTCCCAAAATCTCCAACATAGAAAAAGGAAAACGTAGAAAATATGTACCAGACTATGATAAAGATTATATACACTTAAGAACATTTAGTAAAAGTGACACTTTCATTTTTATTAAATCTCTAGGAGATTTACACGAATCAAAGCTAAGTGTTGATATACCAATACTTTTAAATGGTATCGGATCATCTTTTTTTTCATCTGCATCTGATAGAAGTATACTATCAAATACAATAAGTATTATCTCCATTTCTGTTACGGATTGCTCATCAAATTCTGCCTACCTAATTGAAAGAAAAAGCATGAACTCAATTCGATCCAGCGAAGTTATAACCGATACAAGTATAACTGAGGATTATTATCGAAGAGATAAAAGGTAAACATAGTATACGAACTTTTACACTTTAATTCTTCAGTATTATTGCATTTTAATATGATATATCAAAACAATTTCAGTGATTGGAGCGCTTCGATACTAAACAACAATTTTGATCCCGAAACAGATTCCGATATGTTGTGTACTCATCCGGCTATATTCAGACTATCTGCACACAATTTGAAACATGATAATAAAAATGTGCTTTCCAATGAATTACTAGAGTTTTGTAATGTGAATAGAACGAAGGCCCGACAAAAACTAGTAAATGTAATAAGTAATATGCTGTCGGAACGAACAATAAGAGAATCTTCGTCTTTGTATGTACTCCTTCCAACGTCGTCTGAAGATGATATTGTCAAGAATTTAAATGAAAGGCAAATAAGTTCCACTATATGCATTCAACTTTCTGAAAAACCATTAAACTGCAGAGCTTGTTATGGGTCTGAAAATCGTTAGTTTTTCTTATACCTTTTATTTTTTAATATTTAATCATAGTATTAGTTCTTATGCACAATACAAATTTAGATACAGAGAGAAGGCAAAATACATTGCTCGGCTTTAAAATTGCTGCTAAAGGGAGGACCACTACGCACAAAAAAGAAAAGGGGTATATACCCCCAACTACCTTCGATGAACCAAATAATGTTCCGCAGCGTAGCTTTTATATCAAAGAAGCAAGACACTTGCGCAAAGAGATGAGCACTGATACTACTGTAGATCGACCATGCTGTTGTGATATCAGAAACACTAACATCAACAATGAAACGCTTAGAAAAAGACAACAAACAGAAAAGTCACAGGTGGTGTCTGAAATAGTGACTCCTTTTATTATAAATGATGCGATATCCCAAGGTATGTTAAGGTAGAATAAGATGTATGTACAAATAATTTCAGTTCAAACAAGGAAATGGCTGAGCAATAATTTTGGGCTTATTTTAGGTTTTAGTCACGAGAATTACGACAATATACCCAAAACCAATGTTGTATATACATCCAGGAAACTATGCGTTAATCAAACGCCAGTAAGACTTTGCAAAATACCCCCATGCAGTAATTTTTCCGATTGTCATACACCAAAAAATATACCTAACACGAGTAGCGTAACAAATGTGCCACATATGGGGCCAATGTGCCCTAACACAATAAATACGCCGAATTTTACTAATCAAACAAATAGCAGCAATACAACGACTAACTCGAATGGAAAACAATGTGATTGCGACTTTGACAAAATAAAAGAGATTATAGAAAAAATTGGAAAGGAACTTATCTCTACAGGATGCGGTACATCCGATTCTATGGAGACAAAAAACAATATCAAACCAATTATAAGTACGTACCTACGCTTTAATTTTACCACATTTTCAATGCAATATTACTTTAGCTTGTAAGTTGTTATGAGCAGCTCTGTAGCTAAATGGTTAAATGTGTTGCTTAGCATTGCGTTTAGCGCGAGAGGTCCTGGGTTCGTATCCCGGGGAGACAGTAAACTTTTTCGGTCGGAGAGGGCACAGAAGTCTGATCAACTACTTGCCTGTAAATAAAACGGATCAGTGAAACGGCCACGGAAATGTGTTCGCGCTATGCCCCTATACGAGGGGAAACGTGATTTCACACTAACTTGTAGATATCAACTTCAATAACTAGCGATGCGATCACAATTAATACAGTATCGTATTTCATATTGTAGGAAAAACCAACTTTGAAGATTCATCTAAAAGTCTGGATTGTTTATCATGTGGCAAACCGAGCAGCAAAGAAGATCAGAAAAAGCAATGCCCGTGTGAACGGCACGTCAAACTTAAGAGCAATGACTTTAGCGACCCAGCTGCTTTGGACGACGCAAACTACGAAGGCTTCAGATCTAATTACGAGGAATTTAAAGATAGCGGCAAGAAAAAGAAGAAGAAAAATAAGAGACACACTTGCGAATGCCCCCCGGCGCCCCTGGAGGAAGAGTTCGACCCAATTCTTTGGATTGATGAGAAACAAATTAGAAAAATGAAATCCGATTTGACACAAAACACTTCAGGTTTTAAAATAAACAGAGTTCGTAGACCAGCTGAACCCGAAATGAGTTTCGAAGAAGCACTGAGCTATGTAATACAAAGTGACGAAGAGAAATATAGACGACTGTTGTGCTTATGTGAAGACGATAAGAAAAAGTCAAACAAGAAAAAAGTAGATTGTGAATGTCCACCCGCACCACCACCACCGGAAATACCACCAGAAGAAGAACCTAAAGGGATCAAACTGCATATAGGTGCTAAAGGATCGTCGTCAAAAGGACTCAGTGGTGTATTATGTTTTTAACTCATAGATGATTAGAACAAAATTGTAGTTTGTCATCCGCCATAATTTTGTAAATATTTTGTTATGGTCTTGGTTGTTTTATATGATGAATCTTGAAAATATTAACAACAATCATTTTCCTTCATGCTTTATTTTCATTTGAACATAATACTGACAATAGTAGATGCTAACATCATCAATCTTATAAAGTTATTATGATAAAGGATACTTAAAATTTTGGAATTGTCCTTAACTTATTATAGTATAACTTTTTTTAAACTTAAACAAAAATAAATTCGAATAAAACTTACAAAAATCAGGTAGCATCAATCTTATAGGAACCTAATACCCATGGTAAACAACAAATGATGTAAAACGTAAACCACGATACTAAAAAGTGATACCTCCAAGTAGTTTATTGCTAAAGTTCTACTTTATAGATAAGCTACACGAGATTCAGATTTCAAATTTCTACTACTAATACTGTCAATAGTTTACGCGAGTAGTACACATTTAAATAAAACACTTTAACGGTTTAAAAATATTTGTTAAACTTATTCGAAACGTCGGGCCGAAGTTAAAAATAATTTTCAAATAAGTTTAACAAATATATCGCGTTTTAAACCGTTAAAGTGTTTTATTTAAATCTACTACTAATATCATAAAAAACATACTTAGTATACATGCCTAATGGTAGTTAGTACTACAAGTAAAATACCTTTTCATGCATATTGAGTACTATAAAAAGAGAACATTTTTGTAAAAAAATATGAAAATATCACAAAACAAAGGTTGATAAAACCTAAGTAATAAATAGACATCTAAAGATAATATAAAGAATATAAATGGTTGATGATCATGAGACATTATTAATTATTATCCATGATCTCATCTGGATCAGCATCAGGCCAAGAGGCTTCAATTTCTTCTGTATCATTATCTGTTATGAGATTGTCATCAGCATTTGGTTGTTCCATGATATTGTCTTGATTGGGTGAAACAAGGGGCTCACTTTCATAAGTATTGAGCAACGATTCTAGATCAGCCATCAATCCTGCAAATATGAGAAAAAACTATATTGTTCAAGTAATATGTCTGCTAGAGGCAGAGTGGCTTAATAACAAAAAACATGATTAACTTAGGCGAAAATTACTTTGTATTATTATTTTTATAAAAATTATCTGTGGCAGTGCATGTTGATAGACATTTTTATTTTTAGACTGTGAAAATATAAATAACTCAAGTCATAAAATTGGAGTTAGGCTACTCTGTCTCTAGTGGCCTCATATACAGTATAATAAATAAGTATTATATAAATTTTTTATGCTATTGCCTACCAGAAATATTTGACATTTATGGCATTTAAAATCATATTGTTTAAAATCTAATTGCAGGAAATAATGCTGGTACCTATTACCTACATAATACAAATGTATTATTTTGGCAGTTTATTAATTAATGTTAAAAATATTTAAATTTTTTAAAACTTGGAATTTTCATAAGTTGAAATTTTAGCATTATTCTTATATTGGCAGGATCTATCAACGATAAAATTTACAGCATTAAAATTAAAACTTTACTTTGCATAAGTAAAGTTAAGCTATTTTATTATAATTAAGCCACAGCGTATAATAATATAAAATATATAAGTTACATATTAAATATTGTCTATAGTTTACGCGAGTAGTACACACTGAAATAAAACACATTAACTGCTTGTCTCCCTGCCTCAAAGCATCCTAAACGTCAGGCCGAAGTTAAAAATAATTTTCAAATAAGTTAAACTAATATATCGCGTTTTAAGCCGCTTAAGTGTTTTATTTAAAAGTTACAAATAAATTGTGATGTACATATATGAAACTTACGAGCTTGTATCTGAGGCAGCTGAATTGTAGACTCTGCCTCTTCAACACGTGGTTCAGCGGGAGGCTTTCGAACAGGAATAGATCTAGCAGGCTTTTTTGAAAATGATTTGAGCTAAAATAAAAGCATTTTAGTTGATTGCATGTGTATCTAACAATAGTTTACATACTTTACATTTTAATATGCCTAAACTAAAAATCAATAACTTACCCAACTTTGATGTTCTTCTTCCATTTTTGTTAACTCTTCATCGTCATCATAGGGGGTATCATTAGACATCAAATTTGGATATAGGAAGTCTGGATTATTTTGCACAAACGGCAAATTCATTATGAACTGGTTTTATCCAACGAAATAACCCTTTTAAAATAGTATTGGCACGTGCCGCCTGGATCAATCCACAAAGCAAAGAAAGACTTCGCACTTCGCAGATAACTAAACTAAACTAAAACTACCACAGCTCTTTGATGAACCGAAAGAAGTGACAATTGACAGAATGGGTTAAATATGTCAATGTCAAAGCAATGTAGTAGTCATCTAATTTCTATTTTTCCCTCACTACTGGCAATATTGGTGATACAATTTGGCTTTATTATTTAAAAGAATATGTACTGTTATGGGTTAATAACAATTTTTTTTTACGGTATCCCTAATAAGTAACAGGCAGACATCAGACAACTTTTCACAGAAGAGTGTTTCGTTAAAGCTTGGTTGATTCGTATGAAATTGTTAATAGCGGTAAGTTATGATTGTTTATTTATATCGTAAAATGGATATAACAATAATTTTACGTTTGTATGCATTTATTTTACTGATTTGATGGTTTTAAAAGCAACAATGCACGTGTCAATTTCGTTGTTCGGCTGTACTATGCTTTGGATAGGTACGTAACCTGACTCGCAGGCGGTGGCTTTGGACTGTAAATACATAAATAATTTCGTTGCTTTATTTTTATTTTGCAACACAAACCCACGTAACAGTTGTTCAATACGAAATGAACATACATATTTGATAACTGTTAATTCTTCTGCACGTCCCAAATTCGGACGCCAATAAAAAACGTGTTTTAATTCTTTCGTGTATCATTTCATACGCAGTGGAATGATTCGGTCAAAGGTCGCCTAGCGTTTAATATATATCCAGACTGGAAAAACTTTATAATAACACGATACCTAACAAAGGCTTTGCTATATTCTGTTCTGTGTTACTACTAATTTGTATAAAGTTTGAATATGTTGATTACACCAAATACTAAAATATTCAAAATTGACACAAAATAAACTATTAAATAAATACAATTATTGTGTAAGTCTGACTACAATCATTATTATCCATGCTCTCATTCATGCTTCTGAGCGTAATTCTTAGATCAGTTACAAACGTTTTAACTATTAATGTCTTTATTGGAATTGATGAATTTTATTTTTTACATTGTTTTTACTAGTAATATTCTTATATAAATGTCTGAGCAATTTATGTTCTTTTGAATCCTTTACAATAATCATTGTGGAATATATTTTTAAACCATTTGTAAAATAGTTTTATTTGTGCAGTGTGCATATTGTATTTTATTTTATAATTTAGTTTAATTTCAGATTCTCGTCTACTAGTTTTGACTTTTGGCTTTCATCTTATAGCATCAGCTTCCTTGCTTTTTGGAGCAACTCAGACTTGAAGGTAAGATCATATTATATTTCAATATTTGTTTTTCAAATAGGTACTAATGTTAATTCTTAAAAAACTGTTACTTTTTCAAACGGAATTAAAATAAAAATGAACAACATCATTATGGTTTTATTACGTGATGAATATGATAGTAATGGTAAATTACAGTCACAATTTTTTTAGGTTCCACAATGTCTAGTAATAGCCGCAAACGACGTTTGTCAATACCTGTCCAACTCAACTCCAAAACAAAGCATGTAGCAAATGATGAAGAGAGCGATTCATCGGAACAAGGACAAGATAAGCAAAGGAGTCCATCGCCTCTACCTGGTGAACCATCAATGGAACTACCTGAGGTAAATATTTTTCAATATATTTAAATATACTACTGATTAGATATAATTTAAGACAGATGGGACGATTTTAATTATTCTGCTAGACCAGTTGATGTTGAGAAGTAAGTTAGTAACATTTAGTATTTGATAGAAAATGTCTACTACCTAACCAATTATATCATAATTTTTTAAAATGTTATTAGTTTAGTAAATATTTTTGTTACTTTTAAGGGAAAAGTAAAGACATTTTTTTTGTGATTCAGGGTTTGCTCCAGACATTTTACAAGACCCCGGGAGCACTTTTGATAGCTGGTCATGTGTCATGGGATTTGGTTGCGAAGAGAGACAGTAATCCAACTAAACGCACCCATCCCAATCTCTATACTTTTCACAAGTTTACAGATAGAAAGGTATATATAGATCTTTGTCTACTTTTGTTTAGTACCAATTTGTGTACCTACTCAATGATTTCTTATGAAATATATCATAACATACTTTTCTCTGAGTGTGCCTCGTTGACTAAAATTTTTGTTGTAGTACCGACTAATAGTAAGTGGCTGCAGTGCTGGTCACTCCATCTTGATATCTGAAGATGGAAATGCATATACATTTGGTAAGTTCTTAAGTTCAGAGTAAGTTAAAAATTTTTATTGCTCTTGTCTTTAATTGTAGTTATTAAATTTTGCATAAAACATCCACTTGTCTATAAGAGAAAAATCTTTATGCTCTATGCCCCATAAGGGGATAACAGAACTAATCTATATACAAATATAATAAATGGACACATTTTAGGACGCAATACATTTGGACAACTTGGTTTCGGAGATACTACAACTCGTAACGTCCCAGAATTGGTGCCCACCCTGGAGGGCTTGAACATTATCCATGCGGCTGTAGGCAGAAATCATTCTTTGTTTGTGACAGGTACTAGACTGTTTAAGTTTAAATAAAAATGTTTTTTACCTACAACTTTTGAGAAATATGACCGTGATACATAAACAAGTTTTTAAAAATAAGATATAACACCTTATCTTGAGAATTAAGTTTTTTTGTTCAGAAATAACTTTTTGGGCTATGTTTCTCTTAAGCCTGTTAATCAATTGTCTGCTAAAAATCAATGCATTCGCTTGGTTAAAGCTTGAAGGACAAAAATAAATATTTTTTTTTGTACTATACTTTTAAACGCACTTGTAGATTTAGTAGACATTATGTGGCTGTTTGCAAAATATGCAGTATGCTAATATCCCGAGACTTGAATTTACGTAACTTTTATAGATCTTGGGTTATGGTAATATTGTTCAGTATGCTAATGTATTGATATTGATATCAAGGTAATGTGTAATATTTAAAGCGTATACGCAGGTACGGGAACCGTTTACGCATGCGGTGAGAACAAGTGTGGACAATGCGGCCTTGGCCACACCACGGCGGAGATACTTGTGCCCACCAGAATAAAATATACGTATGTTCTTGTTATTTTAAATTATACTATAACTCTTATCATCTAAGGTACGTCTACACTGCAGTTAATTGTAGAGTACCGTTTTCAATGCAATTTATTTATTTATTTATTTACAACAATTAAAACGGGGCAATAGGCAGTTACATTAATTGGAGAATATGATTGCCTAAAGGTTTTCTGTTTCTAAGATCGACGTTTCAGATACAGTACCCACATGAATAGACTTGTCTAGATGTTGTTTTGTTTTTAACCGATAAAAAAAAATGGGTGTCGGTTTATACCTAATCTTTTAATTATAATGGACATACTGTCAGATCCCACTTTTGATTGACTTTATTACAATTGTTATATTAACTATAACTAATTAACTATTTCTTAAATATACTGACAGGTTGAATTAAGTCAGAGTTACTTTTAGGTTGTTTAAGTTTTATTTGGGTCAAAAGAGATCATGACATTCATATTTTAAGTCTTATGTAAATCCCTTAAACTTGGGTAAAAATGAATTGTCTGTTATTGTCTAACTGCAGTGTGGGAGGCGTTAAGAGTCATACATACATACATTTGTTAAGCACACATTTGTAGCTTATAATGAAGTTCAATATTTGTATTGAAAATAATTTCAGAGGAGCTCCGATTGTGAAAGTGGGATGTGGTGCCGAATTTTCAATGATATTAGATTGCAATGGAGTTCTGCATTCATTTGGCTTGCCTGAGTTTGGTCAACTAGGTAAACATTTTATATGATTCTCATACTACATAACGGAAATCGGGAATAATTTGCACTAGCTCTATTGTAGATATTATATACATATTGATGTAGTCTTGTCCACAGATAAGACAAAGATAGATTTTAGTTTTGTTCACTTTTTAACACTAAACCACCATTATCTTTATATTTGAAGAAAAAGTCTCAATCTCAAAATGTTTGATTTTCTACTTAAAATACAAGGATTCTTTAAAATATTTAAACTCGAGATTTAAAACTGGACAGGGCGACAAATTACCCTCTGTTCCCCACACAGAAATTAGAAGCATCACATACTAAAATTTAACTTCACATTTATAGGTGATATGATCTAAGGTTTTTTTACTCAATAGAGAAATAAACCTTAGATCCTACCTACATATAACATACAGTTTTGTTTAATAGAAAATATAAACTCCTATAGATATTCATATATTCCAGGTCACAACACTGACGGCAAATATTTTGTGACTTCCACAAAACTATCCTACCATTTCCAAACTGTACCTAAGAAGATAGAATTATTCTTTGAGAAGTCCAAGGACGGGCACATGACGCTAGTTGATGACGTCATCATTGTGGACTTTTCTTGCGGGAATAATCACACTGTAAGTTCATGATAAAATGCTAGTTTTTAATACTATAAATACCTACAATAAATATACTGTTATCTTTACTTTAGTGACCATTTCCTTTGCGCAAAAACCAGGTTCATTCTTCTTTCATCATGACATTCCTTTCTTATTTCTTACTAACACATAATTATTTGTTTTTAGGTGGCTATAGATTCTAAAAAGCGGGCCTTCAGCTGGGGTTTCGGTGGGTTTGGCCGCCTCGGACATGCTGAACAAAAGGACGAGGCTGTGCCGCGTTTGATCAGGTTCTTTGACTCGCAGTACCGTGGTGTACGCTCTATTCACTGCGGCTCTACTTATAGCCTCGCTGTAAACGAACATGGTGAGTCATCACCATCTATCAGTGCCACTTACATCCTCTTTGGCAGAATGTTAAACAGCATTGCATTAAAGACTTCAGGGTCTAATAACCGCCTAAAGAGTCCCAATTCTGGGGTAACATAAGAGAATCAGTTCATATAAAATCTATTAGTGATTGGGAAACATGATGTGTATGTGTACATATACAACGCCCTGGCGGACTCAGTTATCGGATACGGACTTAGTAGCTTTGGACGAACATTTAAATCTGTTTTACAAGATATATATTCGCTACAGGTGCGTATCCTTAAAGCAATTGTACCTAAATCGATTAGGGCGATGTACATACATAGGAAGCGAGGAGGGTTTGTTTGAGTACTGCAAGGTACGTTTTCAATAGAGTCAAATATTTTATACTTTGTGAAGAAATTGAAAACGTTCCGTTGCTCAAGTATAGAACTAGACCAGAAAAATTAAGGAAACTTGATTATATACCCAGGTATGAAATGCCGTTAACGAGCAATTCGTATGGCAAACGTACCTGGCAGTACATGTTACCTCTGTACTTGAACGACTTGTAATACGCACGACATGCTGTTGGATTGGCAGAATAGATGCAGGGGGATTTTAAAGAGCTTTTATAGATGTATGTCGTAAGGTACCGAAGCCGGTTTGCATAAACCGCTAGACAGTTTCTTTACTGGTTTCATAGTGTGAAATAAAATGATAATGTAAAAAAAGTTAAATAAAATAAATAATAATAAAAAAAACGCACATTGTAAGCAAAACAGAGATCCCGTTTAGTCTTTCTCTCATGCGGTTTTTTTTTTCAGGTGTGCTTTATCTCTTTGGTCAAACCAAGCGCACCGGAGAGGCCAACATGTATCCAAAGCCGGTCCACGATCTGTCTGGTTGGTATAATTTAATTCCTAGAAATTAATTTTTGTTTAGGGAAATTGAGATTGGTAAAGAGTACGGAAATGCTATAAATTAGAATAATTATATTCATTAGCAGAATTGATTTGCACAATTCATGGATTATAATAATAAAGGCTGAAACTTAGCAAAAGATGCTTGTGTTAAGTTTATTGACTCAAATAATTAGCAATTATTTCTTTCCAGGTTGGTCCATTCGTAGCGTGGGAACGAGCAACACCTCCGTGGTTATTGCTGCCGATGACACTGTCATTGCTTGGGGTGTGTCACCAACTTATGGGGAACTGGTAAGAATTTCATAAGATATAAAAAATAACAATTATAATAATATATTAATCTCTACATATATATATTGAATTTTAATTTAAAAAACTAGTGTCAATCTGTGAATCCATTTAAAATGTATTGAGTTAATATTAGACTTTAGAGAGTAACTAAATTTGTTCTGTACCATACTTTTTTTTAACGCATGTTTATTTATTATTTAAGATCTGCATTTCTGTCAAGTATTTTAATTGATGTAAACGTTATACATGCAATATAATCCTTGTAAAATTTTAATGTAACCTTTTCTATATATTGATAGTTATACTCAACAAATTTAATTTTAACAGGGACTGGGCGATATACACAAATCAACATCTAAACCCAAAGAAGTGACCAAAATGGAGGGACTGAATATAACACAGGTGACGATGGGTTTCTCCCACACTTTGTTGTTATGCGACAACTCCACGGAAGCTGTACAACAGAAGCTAGCTACAATACCGACTTTTAATCCTTAAGTGCACGAGGATAGTTTATACTCGGTGTGTTTTGCGTTTTGGAGTTACGGATCTCTTCAAATAACAAATTCCGAACGTATGTCTGACTTGAATTTCCCAATTTAATTTTATAGGCGGAGAAAAAGTACTTACTATGAAACACTGTTGTAATATCATAATTAATATACAGGATGCCAGACTTATCAATTGGTAGGTTCTGAACAATTTTTAGCTGAGAAGCTTAGGCGCAGGATATTTTTCGAATTAACATAAACATCTGATATAGTTCAGTTGCAACTTTCTTTACGTTTCTTTCTATCGTATAAACATTCCAAATAAATAATGAAATGAAAGTGAAAAAGAAGCCGAAAATATTTTTTCAGCTGGCGCTGTACTTGTATAATAATGATTATACATACATTGCCAAAGTTATCTGTTTACAAATATAACACAATTCTAAAGTATAATGTAACTCAATAAAACGTACGGGAAAGCGCGCTGTTGCATCCTTTCATCCCGCCGCAGAACAAAAAAAAAATAATTAAATTAAATTGTAAATTGACGCGAATTATATTTAAAGATTAAGATCATTAGACTGGTTTATGCTGTGAAATATATAAAAAAAAGTTTTTCAATAAATACCGTTAAATAGGCAATTTTATTAGAAGATTGGTTAGTGAAATCTTCTTATTGGTAACAAATAATAATAAGTAAAACGTTTCCAGTGATAAGTCTGGCTGCACCCTGTATAAGATATCTTTCCACGCTTTTGATATATTTGTAAGGTATTTGATAATACTTTTCTTAAGTGTCTAATAATTAAGATTTGGCCCCTTCTAACAATTATTATTAGTAAGGGGACCTACGGTGTTTAGGGATACATTTTTAAGAATCTTAGTAGATGTAAGTGACTCGGATAAGTTTTTGTAATACTTTTTTTATAATAATATTCAAAACATTGAATTATTGTCTCTTTCACCCTGTCTACCTCATTTGAACCTCTCAATATTGATTGTTACAATTTTTTAGTTTAGCACAGATAATTATAACCGATACAGCTTCACTGCCTAATCTCGACTGGACGCAGATTTAGTATAAATAGGGAATTAGTATTTCTTCAAATGAGACTGCTTAGAAAGTTTTGTTTATTTTTAAATCTGTGCGTTTTGTTAGACAATATTGCAGTCTTACCCCACCTTTCAATGTGTTATGTATACGAAGTTAAAATTGATAAATGAATAGTTAGTAATTTTCAATTAGTGTAATTTTAATATTTTTACTGTGAATTTTTTTTTCACATATCGCTTAAGGGCTAGCGTAAGTTTGTACTTAAGGACTGTCGTAATTAATTTTACTATCGTAGTGACCGATCTAAATAAGCTAATGCAAGCTATTGTTTTTATGCTGGATATCTGTATTGGTCACTACCTATAAGTGAATATAGCACTGCAGTGCTCAGTGAGAATGGACATTCCCTTTCAATACACAATTTTCTTACTTTTGTCTCTAATTGGTATGATTTATATCGTATTTCATTTAGTCTTCTGAAACCGACTGTTCGTTTAATCTACTTCACGATCGTATTTATATTTCTGTTTAAAAGATATGTAAGTGTATTATTTATTGAACATTTGAGTCGATGCCTTCTTCACATTCATGTAACTACCATTTGTATTGAAATTGAAATTACGATGACTGAAATAATGCGATTGAAATTACT
The DNA here is from genome assembly GCA_963661955.1 of Leptosia nina. Taxonomy (NCBI): domain Eukaryota; kingdom Metazoa; phylum Arthropoda; class Insecta; order Lepidoptera; family Pieridae; genus Leptosia; species Leptosia nina. The sequence continues at coordinate 1,439,526 of CAVLEF010000279.1, forward strand.
TAATGAACATCGAATAAATTTAATAAAAATAAAAGCTTTGTTTTTGTAAGATTCGAGTAAATACTATTTGCGCACTTCATACACACGTCTACACGTGTTGCGATAACCAATTCTCTTTAAACAAATTATCTTTTCTTTTTAATAAGAAAATTTTGAAACTCTATATGTACATATTAAGTATTTAGTAGTAATAACTGTGTATTTTTGGTTTTATTAGTACTTGGAAGGCACAATCACAGAACAAGGCAGGCTATATAACGTAAACCACAGCTTTTTTTTATATTACATTTCTTCTGTATTGACCGAGCTCTGGCAGATACGTTCTAAATTCAAAGTATATATTTAAATATAAAACGCAATGACAGCTGTAAATCGTCTGTTCTAAACAACGCTCCTAAATTTTAATAGTAAAAAAAATTCAAGTAAATATTTCGGATAATCTTACAAATTAATTTCAAGAGATGATTACGGATAGCGACCCAGTGTTGGCTCGTATTGCGCGTACTTTTGATAACTTAAAGAACACAGTTAAAAACAAACATTCATGTGAACGACTTCAAAATTTGAAGAAAGACATCCAATACTTGCAAAGCGAACTCAATATCTTGGGCAAAGAAAATCAGGATATGTTCATTAGATCCTTAGCGATGGAGGGCTACCTAGCATTATTAACTGCAAAAACGATGCCGATATCGTTAATAGAGAAGCGGAACATATTACAAACTGTCTTCGACAAAATTAAACCGTATGCATTTCGGGAGGAGTGTCTTTTTGTACTGCTCAGAATCCAAAATCTACTGTGTTATTATCTCATACAGTTGGATCAAACGTCTTCCGCGAGAGACATCCTGGAAGGCATAGAAGAGCTGTACGAAAAAATTAACGACTCTAAACCCGATAAGTTTTTGGATGCCGAAGATCTATTCTCCATTGAAGATATAAACACCGTTAGACGGATAAGCCCCGAGAAAATCGACAAAGTTATAACTAATAATATTCAAATGCAAGCATTTCTATACAATAAACTTAATTTGCCCGACAAGTACACGCTTTACAACCATACGGCACTTCGACGGCAATTGGAAATGAAAGAGGGCACTCCTCAAGATTGGGCCCTTAGAGCTGCTAGGCTTGGAAATTTTTTCACCTACCTAAATCAACTAGGCCACGCCAGACACCATTTATGCGCCGCCTATCATGTTCTACGTACTTGCCATGATAACTGTAAATTGATGCCAGAAGAATTTGTTCTCCAAAAAGCAGACTTTGAAATTCACTTTCTTGAATTGAGTCACCATTGGGTTAAATATGGTTTGGCACTGTTTAAGTTGTCGCGAAAGAATATCTTAAACAAATTCTTTACGCAACCGTCGTCTAAAGCTGATCTTTGGAAATCCATGAATATTTTCGATGAGCACGACGAAACGAAAGTTCCCGATGAAAATCTTAAGGACTTGGGGGCAGAGAAAAATGGCAATGGAGATTGTTCCTCTGACAATGTTTTTAATTTTCCGTCTTTGGAGCTAAAAGATACTGAGTGCAGAGTTCCGTTAGAAACGATTAAAACACCTGAAGACGCGCGAAAACTTTTTGCATTCACCCATAAGTGGTTAATGAGAGCCAAACATTATTACGACTTCGAGCAACATTCTGCTCAATACATATCGTGTTCTCTTCAGCTGGCTGAACTTTATGAGCATCTCGCATTCTTTGAGAGAAACATCGACAACCAGTACAGTATTCAAAAAAGGAGGTCTGACGTTTTGGAGGCTTTAAATTCTTTATTAAAAACTTGTGACAATGCAATGTCAGTTCAAATTGACGTGATCAGAGAATTATCACAAGTACAATTAGAATTAATGGCCTTGAACCTGCAGAAGCTCTGGCGTGAGGAGTCTCAAACGAACATCATAAATTTGAATACAGATGCCGACTCGATTATCAATTCTTTAGATTCGGATTCAAATAAAACGCTGACTGAGAGAACGCTGAATACCAGTTGCAAAAATGTCTTTTTACGGAAAATGGAAGCTGCTACTTCTCTTAACGGTCGTCTGTTTAGATTGAGCGGTCAACTTAACGTGAACACCCCCTCTGAATTGAGCCTCGCAATGGATCTGAGAAATTAAAATTCAAACACATTACAAAGTCATTATCTAATTTATCGAAAAAAATAGTTTATATCAATTACCTAGTTCATTGCGATTCTCATTACTAATGATACCATTTTTAATCGCTGTTAACAATTCTTAGTAACATTCTGTTTATATTAAATGTGTTTGTAAAGAGAAAAACGTTAGTAAATTTTATTAATGAATGTTTTATTTTAATTTATATAAATACATAAATGCTACAGGATTTCGTATATAAAACATTAAGTATAAAATATGGAACCAGCGCTAAGAGCACATTCGGGGAGCCTCAAGGTACAAGCAGTTGTAGCAAAAATAGCTTTGTATATGAATCTTAATTTTACGTTGTTCAGAATGGTTTATTTTTTTCCAAACTTACCGAATTTCGTTAATTTCGTCTACGATAAAAATCTATTATAAAATTAAATGTTTACTAATGCTACGGTTAGATAAAACTATACTTACTATTAATACAAAAAAAAAATTATACATACATACAAATATATTACATATTACGGTGTGTATTTAATCAACTAATAAAAATATGTTATCCTAATAAGAAAAACTCGATAAAATGAAAGACATGTTTTCATTCAAAGTAACATTAAAATATCTATTACAAAAAAGAAAAAACAAACAACTTGGTAAAACTTTACAATTTACAAAATATTGCAAACATTTTACAACAATAAATACATATCTTATCTCAATGATATTAGGCGTCCGTTACAGTATAAATGGTATAAAATATACAATTTCTGATTAGTGACAAAAATTGGTGTTCCAAGTCTGATATTTTATATCAATCAATTTCTTAGACAATTACAATTTATACATTATATATTTGCAATCACGTTAACTTACAAATACTGTGCGTTTAAAGCCACCTGCTTTGTAATTTTATATCGATATAATTTTAACTAGTGATTACGTCTAGTTTTATAGAAAACTACAAATATGTGGCTATTTCCGAGCGCAATTCTTATACAAAAGTAGTAGATATCGTATCGGTTTAGAATATGAAAGGCTTTGGGTGCAAATATAAACAATATAAGGCTTGCCAGTTTTTTGCTTGCACCTCCACAGTGGGCAAAAAAACTTAATGCTGAAATGATTTATACAACTATAGTTGTAATTCCAAAATATATGTACATACAAATAGGCAAATTAATCTAAACCCTGTTAAAATAAATAGCAAATTAAACACTAAACAAAATAACCTTTTTTGTCATCATTCATAATTAATTTACAAAATCGATAATATATTGGAATGTTTTAAAGAACTCATAACGTGAACATTCTGAAGTCAAAAGAAAATCTTCTATGTGATAAATTGCATCATTGTTTAAACCTTAATCATAATGTCCTCAAATAATTAATATAACTTATTCCATGAAGCATGTTATCTCATGATAACATGTTATCAATAATATTTAAGTATACATATATTTGTATAAAATTTATGAACAATATCTGGCTTTGTTGATTTCCTTAGATATCACATACTGAAGCTGTTTAAGACAACAAAATGCAATATTGACTATACTTTGTCGTATATAGTAAAAAATACCATTTATAAATGGATGTAACTAAAGTTTAAAACTTCAGCATAGAACTGTGTAAATTGGTCCTAGCTGCCATCTCTCCTTTGCACTATTTCGTATATGACAACACTACTGTCGATATCGCTTTCCTCGCTCCCCTCTTGCCACTTCTGGTCTTCTAGCAAAGGTTCATGGCGGTCATCCTTTAACTTAGGAGCTCTCGTTCTACCTATCGTTTCAAAATCATCATCTTCTAGGATACGGACTGATCCAGCCACTCGCTTTATAACTAAGACCTTGTGAATAATGTGGCCAGTGATCCCCAATAAGCATACAACCAAGCCGACTACATTGATCGGACTCAATTGATCACCACTTACTTCTACTGCTAAGACTAGAATACAAAGTTCCTGGAAGAAATAATAACTTGGCTCAGCTTCAAAGTGTGAATGCTGTACTATACATAAGAAGAATTAATATAAGTAATCTGTAAATAAATAAATAAATACAATAGTTACCTTAAAAATGCCGGCAATAGATAATGTAAGACTAGATGTGTATGTAACAACAAGGAATTCGCTTATTTCCATAGCAAACGCTATTGTAGCACCCACAGACACTTTGAGCATTGTGGGAGCCAGTTCTCCAGGCGGCAAAGCCAATAGGTTGTCAAAGCATTTGAAACCTACAAAAAATATTCACTTTGTAAATGTATGCTATACTTAATTAACTAATATATTGCATTTTGAACCGTTAAAGTGTTTTATTTAAATGTATTCTATACTGCTAGAAGATAGCTGCTAATAATAATTGTTAAAGGATTCTAATATGTCATACTATAAAAAAGAAATACCTTCAAAGGCAATCATAAATGGGAGCAATGATAGGAACATCCAAGGTTGTACATGGAACACCATGTCTACAGGGTTATGCAAACCAAGTTTAGATTTCTGCATGAGAAGCTGAGCAAATGTCCAACGTAGTCCTCCAGCGAAGGATGCAAGAAGCAAGAAGTCGAAGCCCATCAAGTTAAATTGGGTTGCATTGTATGTAAACATGATTAGTCCAGTTGCTATTGTCAAGACAATTCCAACTAAGGACCATGACTGAAAATAATTATATTTATATAATAAACTCTACATTTAATTAAAAACAATATGGTTAAACTTGCATTGCTTTACATTAGCATACAAATGATATACTACAATTTGGATGTTACAGTCTTCTGCCACCATACTGTACTATCAGTAAACATACCTTTTTCTCAAGTCCAAGAAGTATAGCAAAGCCTAGAATAAAAATGATGGTTGTAGATTTCGTCATTGTATATAGAGATATAGTGACTAACTCCAAAGCCCAGTTGGAAAATCCCACATCAATGCCACTAGCAAGGCCAGTCGGACCAACAGATCTTAAGCAAGTTAGAAACGGAAGCATAAGTTGCGGTTGCCCAGTTATTATTTCCAATATCATCCGTACACATACAGATAAAATCCATTTCACAATTAAATGATACATAACCACTGTGAGGGGAAAATGAAAATCCTGTAAAGTGTTTGTAAATGTTAACCATTAGACTGATAATTATTAATTCAATTAAATATTGAGTTAGAAAATAAATGCGACCACTGTGGTTATAATTTGGGGGTTTCAAGCACATCTAATAGTAATATTTCTATCACAAAAATCTTGAAATTTACCAACCTTTAAAAGCCATCTTTGGTAAAATGTGAGACCAATGGATAAGGAAAAATACAATAATATTAGCCCAAGTGATAAGAGCCCTTTTTGGAAACACACATCAGACCATTTTCCTTTGGGTTTATTAGTAAATAGGCATTCCTCGTTATCTGTTTTGACCGACAGCTGTTCATATTTTGAACTCGACATGACGAAAATAAAGCATAACAGCTAACCGTAAATTGAATACTCGTAATACCTACATACCCATACTATAGGTAAGCTAATTGCTGTATATTTTAAAACAATTTAAAGCTTGTAACAATATTCATTACTAAATACTTGCGCCAAATTAATGCCACTGTGCTTGCTAGTTGCTACCTATTTACACTTTGCAATATTTTATCTGTATTATTCACCATTGACAATAACAGATAAAGCAATTGTGCTATGGCGCACGGGTTCACATTATTTTGTATTGCCAGTCCAAAGGTATATTAATATTATTAATAACGAATTAAAATAATCATATTAGGTGTGTTATAATTTATGAATCAGTAAAAAGTATAATATTTGGCCTTGTATCAATTAAAAATCTATTTTTAAATCGGTAAAAATTTGACATTTTGCGAGACGATGTCCATAGAGGTGTATAGAAGTTAGACAATTCTCTACAAAATCTGTGGTTATAGGTCCTCTACATCACGCAATATCATTGACACCATTAATCTACAGAAAACAAAAACACTAAATTATATTTTTACTTTGTGAAATGGCAAATTCTGCTGAATATACATCGTTATTCGCACTAGTGGATAGCCATCTCTCTAAAACAAGCATTAATTCTGATAAATCATCAATCGAAAATCACAATAATGGGCACAACAGCACTACCTCAGAGGGTCAAATTATACCAAGTTTATGTTCAAGACTACCTGCCTCACCATTCAGCAAGGGTTCCAGTTCCATTCATAATATTTTAGCAGAGCAAGTCTCAAATATGCTGAAAGCTAAAGAAAAGAAAAAGCAAGAAGAGGAGAGAAAAATGTTGTTAAATAATACGCCAAAAGTGGAGAATAAGAAAGATGATACGTTTGTAATTGATTTAATGCAGGCCTTACAAACACCATACAACCCTCCAAAACCTATTAAAAAAGAAAAGGAATTAAGTAGGAGTCAATCATTTGAAAAATTATTTCAACTGAAGTTGGATGAATCTACTGAAGAATCCAGAAGTAAAGTAAACCCTCGAAGGGTCTTGCTGTCTCAGAAATCAAATATGAAAACATATACAAGGAAAATGGTCCGTGCAGGAAAGCCATCAACATTTGGAAAAGTCATGTCATCGCGTTTTAGATGTGTAACGGTCCCCTACAGGGAGGAAACACTTCAATTTGATATCAAGGCATTTGATTTTGCTACACCCTCACCATGTGATATATTCAAATCAAAGTTGAAGAGACCCACAATGTCCTGTACCTACACAGCCATTATTGAGTTCTAGTTTACTTTATTTTTCCAAATCCTTTGATCTCATATGTTATGACTTTGTGCTTATGGGTAACTATTGTAAAACAACAGTATGCATTTCATAAACACATAGTGGTCAGAAATAGAGAAACCTTTTATTATTAAAACAAAACTGTGAAATTAAACATAGAAATTTATAAATAGTTTTAAGTGATAGAAGTAAAATTAAGTAGAGATAATCGGTAACAGGCATTTTTTTCTATCAATTGTAATAAAAAAGTATTAAATATGATTGTATTTATTTTAAATAATAACACAAGAGATCTAATTAACAAAGAACTAGAACATTATAATATATATATATAACATTAAGACACATTTCACATAATTCTGAAAAATTAATTGTTTAATAAATATACAAAATTATTCTATTTGGTTGAAATAAAAATGTCTTATCTTAAACTTCTAAGGGCTAACAAGTTTCATAACCATTTTAGGGTTGATAATGTCGACCCAGAAACTGCTGGGGGTCATGTAATCTTCTAGTTGCTTGATATACGTCGCGTTCTTTATCTGGATATTTTGTTGGCAAGTGTGGGGAGTGTAGATTTACTTTGGCAGCGTACCTATAAATATCTAACGTTATATAACTTGGTCATAGTTTAAACAAATCTTAAAATATAGTATATTACCTGATACCAGCAATATCAATTTCATAATGACCGCTTAAAACATAGTCATTAGTGACCTTTTGAGGCACGCCGTCCTTGTCTAAGTTTTGAACAAATCCGAGACATACCTAAAGGCAAGAAGAATAATTCTATATGTTTAGATATTACCCAAGACTTAGTTTTCGTTTATTTAGAAATATACATCTAAACAAATCAAAACTAATGAACAAATGTCCATTTCAGGCCTTGTTTGAGGCTTGTTGATGAAATACAATTGACTAAAACATTTTTAAACAAAACTCTTTAGTTATTATATAAAATGATCTTTCTCTATCATGAAAAATTCCAAAACTTGATTGTTTATATATGTATTTATGGTGTCTACCTGTAGCCCAGACACTTTGAATACTGGGCATAACCAATATGAAGATAATTTATGACTCCAGTTTGTCCTTATAATAATGCATAAGAGTTAGTCAGTAAAGTCACCTGCTTTTTAAAAGTGAAACCATAGCTAGTTGTAGTTGTTTGTCCACAATAGTTTCCATCTCTATATATTGGCTCTCCCCCCCACGACCAGAGGTCCAGCTCGTGTTCGTGGTCCGTCAGAAGCAGTTGGACATATTGTCGGTGTATACCACGCTCGCGCTGACTCAGTAATGCGTCTCGACCGATGAACGGAATATCTTTCTGGTAAAGAAAATGTATTTATGTACAACATAGTATGTATATAAATAGTAACTAGAGAGTTAGGCCTCGTAGGACAATAAAGGAGTGGAGTTTGCGGGCTCAAAAACATTTCTATTTCTGTTTCTATTTAGAAAAAATGTTTGAACATGGAAAATAGTATCAACTGAAAATGTGTGTACTGGTGCTTAATAGTACTAATTAATAAAAAATATCTAAAATCTCAGTTATGGGGAGGCCAAGGGGCTGTAGCCCCCCTTCACCTTCTCTAAATTCTCTCGAGCTCTACACATTTTTGTATTTTTCCCACATTTTTTGTACATTGATCACAGAATCTCCCAATCAGGTAATATGTATGTAGCGTAATTGTTTTGTTTTTTTTTAAATTATAAAAGCTCATGTGCTTAATTTTCAAGTCAAGATAATTATCAAACGAAAATATATACACACCACTTAAGAACGTGTATCTAGAATAAAGTAAGCATTAAATAAAAAATATTTAACAGTTTAAAATGCGAAATACATTTGTTATTTTTTATTAACTATATATTACAACGTTTCAGATGATTATATCAGCAGTATCTCGCGTTTTGAACCGTTAAAAATGTTTTAAATGAGTATTCTTATTGTAAATTAAATATCTCACATCGAACTTGACCCGCCACGTTCGACCGCACTCCAACGGCGTCGTCATAGTGTCGAGGTCTTGTCCCCAAAACGCAAAGAACTTCTCGACTCGAAGCGAACGCGCCGCATAGTAACCAACGTGTGTGATACCGTACTTTTCGCCTTCCTTCGTAAGTCGATTGTACACGTGTAGGGCGAACTGAAAATACATTAAATGTAAGAATGTCCGCAATAGTATTTCAAATAAGATGTAACAATGTATTGATTAGTTCCTTGTAATTCTTACTATGCAACAAATTTTAAAATTATATTTGTTACATTACATTATATATATATTACATTATATTATACATTGACATATACCGAAATCCCGAAAATTTTTAGAACACTTAAAGTAGAATCATTCTTTTATACATATATTTTGGTTTCTTGAACCGTTTTCGTAGCGCACGCAATGTAAGCCTACAGATGATTAATTTTCTTCGTTTATTCTACTAATTCCTTTCTTTGCTCCTGTTAATCGCAAAAATCATAAAGCCATCCTAGATAGACAACAACAAACACAGAAATAATTGTTCAATTCGAATCAGTAGTTCCTGAGTTTAGCGCGGACAAACAAACAAACTCTTAAGCCTTATATATTAGTATTGATGTATTTGTTGTAATCTAAATGACGACCCTAGTCTTAATATAAATAAAAAATATATATAGTTATTTAACTTTTACTGCTATTATTTATACTATTAAGCTTATTGAAATGCGTGTTCAGACTCTTCATTTTTAAAATATTAGTGTAGACTACCTCATTCGGTATATACAAAACGTAGCCGAGTTCGCCTGTGTGGGTGAGGTTCATCGCTCGCACGCCATTCGCCAGGCCAACGTCTAATTCCTTGAATGTGAAGAACGGGAAGTTCGATGGTGACAAATCGGTATCCGTCAATTCCGATAGAAGGTTCCGTGTAAACGGTCCTAGTATACAGATGGCCGTGTACAGAGATGTCACATCAGATAACGTCACCGAACCGTTGGTGGGAAGGTGTCGCCTTATCCAGACTTTGCATCTCGTCTGCTGTATCGTTGGCGCTATCATCATGTAGCTACAATAAAAAAATAAATATTTAAATTAAGTATTATTAATGTTACATATCAAGTACTGTCTGCAGTTGAAAACGGTTTTAAATGCGAAATATATTAGAAACTTTGATTAATTATTTTAACTGCGGCCCGATGTTTCAGATGCTACAAAGATTCCGAAACGTCGGGCAATTGTTATAATAAAAATATTTAAATTAAAAATTATTATTGTTACATATTAACTACTGTCTGCAATTGAAATAAAACGGTTTAGAACGCGATATATATTAGTAATATAATTTTAATTTGATTTAATCGTGGCCCGACGTTTCGGATGCAGCATAGGATCCGAAACCATAGTTAAAATAAAAAGTGAAATAAGTAATCCAACATTATTCGAGATATAGTTCTATCGTTTATTTGGAAATCCCTACACGGTAGATGGACTACTGAAAAAAGAAAAAAATAATGTTTTAAATTTTTTTCCCTATATAACTTGGTCAATATGACATGTCACCTACCTCCTATTTTATAACATACAAAGTAACATACAATATACAAAGGGACATACTGATTTTCCGATATCCTAGCGAGACTGCAGTCGTTTTCGTAGCCACCGCGTTCATTCTGCATTCCAGTATGTATAATGCTTCCGACAGGTACGTCCACGTTATTTGAACACAAGTATTGAAGTAGATCTACTACTTCAGTACCCTGCGACTAAATATACATACTATAAGATATATGCAAATTTTACAAAAATGGCAACATTTATCTAAAAGTCCCATTTTTAGGAGCGCACTTAGATAATCTATGACGGATATATTATAAGATATTCTTAGATATATATGACGGATTAGCAGGTGGAATGGTAGAAATATACGGCTAATAATCAGTGGGTGGTGGGTTTGATCCCTGCCGGGTTCAACATGTTTGGGGTTGTCCATTAATCACGTGACCTTTTTTTTAGAATTTTTAAACCCCCCCCTCCCCCATTGGTGATACGTAGTGAGGTTTGAGACCACCCCCCTCCCCCTTCTCAACATCACGTGTATTTTTAGTACCTACAAAGAATCTTAAAATTTTCTGAATATTATCTTAATATAAACTATAATCTTATTTTATTCTGAAATTAAGGAGCATAATAAAAATGTCTACACCATTTGTTTAAAAATCGCGCGTTTGACGAAAAAATAAATACACGAGATATCTTACTACACCCCCCCCTCCACCCTTGTGTTATTTTCGTGATTTGTATCAAACCCCCCCCCCCCTTTCAAGCCTCACGTGATTAATGGACAACCCCTTTCTAATTATTCTGAAACATCACGACTTCTCAGGGAATCTGGATATTAAACGGATGAAAGGAATCTTAAAATTCCCTTCCGAACAACCGTTCACAGATGAAAAAGCCGTGTACAGTAATCGTGATTCGGTTTCAGTCTGTGGATTTCCGAATATCCAAAGCCAAAATAGGTCGACAGCTGTGGTGTTTAAACTACCTACCATCGAATGAACACCACGCTTATCTGCCCTCATCTATCATTAAAAAAAATCTTTTCAGTGAATATTATTTACACGCAATCGATCAGACGATGGAGAAATTTGTGTTGTTTTCCCGGGACTAGAAGTTAGTTAGTTAGTGTGAAGTTAGTGTCTACCTGTAAATCAATTTTAGTAAACGACGAATAATCAGCTAGACCAATCGCTTCTCTGCACGCCCAATATTCTCGTTGCACTGTTTCAAACCAGTGCGGTTTCCCAAAGGTTTTAGTATGCGCTATTTTGAAGGGGCGCGGCTTCTCAGCTTCTTTCTCTAGAACACGTATTATAAGTTCAAGTTTTAACAGTTATTTGTGAAATGGGAAATAAAAGTGTATAATTATTACACTATAAAGCGACTTGGATTAAATTAAACTTATATTTTATATACTCTGGTAGAATCACGACGAACAGACAGACAAAAAAATGTTTTTTTTTTTTTAATAATCTAAATAATTTTACAGATAATAAAGTATATTTAATTTGATTTTTTTTTGTGGAAGTGATGAAGTTGTGATGCCTGCGGCATTCATTTGAGGAAATAAATATACTCCTGCAATGCCTCCTCAAATGAATGCCGCAGGAGTCTATTTATTTAGTCTATTATTAAAAAAGGAAAAAAATCACTAACCTACAGGTTCAAACCAAGTGGGTCTTTCGTAGCCCATGACTTGACCAAAAACGGCGCCCTTGTCTCGCAGCGTTGGGTAAATTGGCGAAAGCCGAAGATTGCGTCCCGTTTCAAACTCGTAAAAAGGGTATGAAAGACCATAATGGATACCTGATCATAAAAATGAATATTCAAGAGATATTTTAGACATTTTAGAAACACGACACAATAGAATACGATCTAGAAACACATTGATTACATTTAATTCTAATCTTCATCAAAATATTTTTTAGACTTATATATTACCATGATAAATATTAGAGATGCGCCGAGTAACACTTTTGCAGAGTAACGAGTACCGAGTTTTACTCGGTTCAAGTTTCTTTTAACCAAATACTCGACCGAGTAACTTGGTTCAGGCAATTTCCCATTTCGCGCCGGTAAAGACGTCGGCTTGCTTTGATACACCCTTCACCCCTTTAACTACCAGTTATTTGACTGTTTGCAAAGGCATTTGTTAATTAAGATTTTTTTAAGGACTTCCGAAAGAGAGAAGATAAATTACTAATAAATCATTGGACTAAGGCTGTTGTTTAAATTATATCTACCTAAATATATTGCTTTTCTTAAACAAAGTATACACGTTATCAAATAACAAAGTATAACCGAGTTATTCGGCCGAGTCGAGTATCAAAAAACTCGCCGAGTACGCAGAGTACCGAGTACTCGGCCCATTTCAAATATATATTAAAGTCATTTATTATTATATATTAACATTACAAATTTTTTACATTTTTATAATTATATTATAATCGGAAATCAGAATCACTGATCCTGAATGATTGATACTGAACCACACTATCAACCCGCTACGGTGCTTTGTGGGAGCCCTGGGAACACGTTTGTTTGACTCCAAAGCTCCCAACCCCAATGCTCGATTCAGACAAGGCGAAACGATACATACCTGGTGCTTCTTTGACTCGGTCTCTAAGAAATCTCTTGTTGTTGTGCAAGCCCAAGAAACGGCTGATGTCCAATTCATACATGTCGTATTTGGTGTAGCCCTCCACAATCTCGTCGACTGTCGCTTCAGCGACTCCACCAGCAGCTGATATACCAACTGTCTTCATACCAGCTGCCACGTGATAATTAAACATCTGTAGTCATGGAAATAAATTTCAACCGCCTATTCTTACCTTATTATCTATACATAACATTTAAATAAAACACTTTAACGGTTTAAAACGCGATATATTAGTTAAACTTATTTGAAAATGATTTTTAACTCCGGCCCGACGTTTCGGATGCTTTGCAGCAGCCGTGGTCACGGGGAGACTAAAGATGAAGGATGTCTCTGCCGTCAAAGTAAAAAAGTGCTATTTGTTATTTGGCGAAACTGGCCGGGTCCTTACAGAATTGACGCGAAGACACCGTTAGTCAATTCAGTCGGCTGCTGCAAAGCATCCGAAACCGGCCGTGTAAAAATCATTTTCAAATAAGCTGTGTGCAAAGCATCCGAAACGTCGGGCCGTAGTTAAAAATCATTTTCAAATAAGTTTAACTAATATATCGCGTTTTAAACCGTTAAAGTGTTTTATTTAAATGTGTATAGACGTTATGTATACATAACATTTTACTTACAAATTAAATTAGCTTAAATACTAGAAATCTTTAAAAATTTTCACATGTTGGGACTATATAAATTAAAAATGGATTTTAGATGGAAAAAATTTACGACACGGGCAGGACTTGAAGGCATCCAGAGCGTTCCGTGTTGTTGCTCTAACCAATTGAGTTACCGTTTCAACAGAGCAGAGCAACAGCATGGAACGCTGTGGATGTCGGTTCAAGTCCTGCTTCTGTCGTATTTCTTTTTTAATTTAAGTATAATCGATTTTTAAATTAAATACTTTCAACGAAGTATCTTAATGACATACCAATAACATTCTTCAGACACCCAGCGTTGATAAGTTTCGCAAAATGTTGAATAACACGAATTTAGCATCTACACAGCTGGATCCATGAAATTCAACGTACCGGGAAACTTTTAACACGCCTTTTGTTTGCGTATGTTTTATTAGATGATCGCGAAAAGCTGTCACGTTATGTATGTTCTATCCTAGCGTTTTAATTACTTAACAGATTTTTACTTAACAATTGAGGGCGCCAGCGGCAAAGCGGCGTAATAACAAAAACTTAATTTTCTATAAGGAGGAAAATAAAACTGCGCATTTAACTAAGGCGAAAATTAATTAACTATATGTGTAGAAATTAAACAATTTTCGGCCACTGTGCTGTTGTAGATGGTCATTTTAGACTTTAAAAATATAATAAAATAGGTCAAGTGATAAAAATTGCAATTAGGCTACTCTGCCTCAAAAAAAAATAAAACGTCATTTTGATAAACTGTGATGAGTTGAAGAGTTACATTTAAAAGCAGTGTCAATCTGTATGTACACCCGTCGACGTCTTCGTTGTATGGGGACTGGATATCGTACTCTGGACTTGCATTTAATTATGTTTGTAAATCTTCAGTATAATAAAGTTCTAGAATCAAACTTGACATGCCAACTGCTATTCAGCCACTAGCTAACCTAACAAGCTCACCGTGGCCTAAAGCTATCTTCCTAAAACTTCCCAGCTTAGGGACCTCACCTCAGGGGCTTCACCCACAATCCACTTGCAGTCTGGTGAAAAAGCCTCAAGGCCATTGCAAAGTTTGTGTAATATAGCCTGATTCATGCTCGGCACACGCTTGAGTAGTTCTTGCAGAAGGACGTGGAAGTGGTCCCAATCCTCAGACAGACATCTTTGAGATGAAGTCTCGACTGAAATCATAAATAAGTCCCTTTTCTATTTTCAATTTACCATGTGTAGAAATATGTATAACTAATATTTTAAAAGACTGTTAAGTGTGTAGGGAACTTGTAACAAAAACTTGACGGTTAAAAGAGTTCTTGTCAGTTTTTCTCGTTCGTTCTACTCCCTCAATTTGGGAACTGGCAGTGAAAAAACGCTATGCCATCGATCCCCGTTATCGTCGCTTATTTAATGACAGTAGTCCTCAAAGCCCAGGCCCAATTTTGTACTGTTTCCTACTTACTTTCTTCTTCATATACTGGTTTCGCTATTGGTTCGAAACCACCAGCCAAAATGCACCCATCCCTTTCTCGTAAATAAATATATCCGTCCGGATCACGTAGTACTGGAAATAATGGAGATATGCATTGTATTGTTATACTTGGATCTGGACTTCGCTTGTAGCAGACATTATGTTATTCTTATTTTAAATTATTATTAGAAATATTTACCTGGTGTCATTGAGTCTAGATTTTCAATTTTCTTAGTATGAAGATAATAATGCTCACATGGAAGTAACGGCACCTTAACTTGAGGTTTGGCAAGTTGTCCAACCTGAACAATTAAATGTTATTAAAAACTTCATAAACAAGTATTGTCTGTACTAAATTGTTATGTAGCTGTAAATTACTTTGTATTAATTAAAATGCACATTTAATAGATTATAATTTAATTTTTGACCTGGAATCAGCTATCTACATGGTTACATAGTTTTGAATAAAAATTTTCATCATCACTTTTTAAATAGAACTATACAAATTAAAAATCTCTTAACAGTAAAGCTCTTTATTGCACATCATCGATTAAATATGGGTTAACAAGAAACACATTATATTGTGTCTATAACATGACAAACACACCACATTAGTTGCTTTATTTATATATGTCAAGACACACACTTTAATTCTCAATAAAAGTTTTTACTGTTTCTCATCCATTCCTTGCAATGATATATTTGAGAACTAGTAGTTACTAAGCCTATTTAATAAAGAATGCACATGATTTTATTTTTTTTATTTATAAGTCAAAAATCCCTATAATGAAATACACTTCATTTTTATTTTAAATTCATGTAATAGTTAATGTCAATCTCACCTGTCTAGCCCAGAAGCCTGCGCAATTGACAAAATATTCACATTCAATTGGGCCTTGAGTAGTCTCCACACCAGACACCTTACCATTTTTAGAATGCACTGCCGTTATTGAACAGTTCTCCATGACTCCAACACCTGTGGGGAGTGAAGCAATATTAGTTTATCCTTTAAGCAACCTCTATAGTTTACGCGAGGAGTGCTCATTAAAAAATGATTTTTATGAATAAAAATAAAACCGAGAGATGTTGTGTGTAATCAAAAGTCTGGAAAGTCGGAAAACAAAATTTGATTAAGATGATAGATTCATTTTATTACCATTAGCAACAGCTTCCTTCATCAGTGACATGCAAAACAGATATGGATCACCAACTCCATCACCAGGAATCCATAAGCCACCAAGAATGTCATCCACATTAAGTAATGGCCAAATTTCCTGGCATCTTGCTGGATTTACTAGCTCACACGGGATACCCCATGACCTAGTGAATGGTATTATTTTAGGAGTCTTGCACTGAGACCCAACAGTATCAAGGTCTCATTAGATTATATAAGACAACAAAGACTTGAAAAAAAAAAACAAGTCTTTGGTAAAATATTACACGGAATGGTCTTTAATTTGTAAGTATTGATAATTCATTTTAATAAAGTATAGAATTATGTAAAATTACATACACAGATTGGCTCTTCATTCGCCTATAAACAGTCATTCTATCCCTTGTTCTTGCAATTAATAGAGAACCACATTGCTTCCATCCAGTTTCCCGTCCTCGTGATTCAAGCTCTTTAAGCAGTTGAATAGAAGATTGGGCAATTTTAACTTGAGCTAAAGTGGGTTTGAAAGCTCCAACAAGCCCAGATGAATGCCATCTACTTCCTGCACCGACACTATTGAGAAAATATTATATAATGGTATTTATTAGGTGCGCTTAAATTTATTTAAAATTTAATTTTTACCTTTCTTTTTCAATGACAACAGTTTCTCCACCCCAATTGCGTTTCGACAAATGATAGGCTACAGCTGCCCCCATAACACCACCACCACATATTACCACTTTTGCCTTAGAAGGCAAAGCATTTAGGCAATTACTCAATTCTTCTTTTTGATCCAAATTGTTTATATTAGATATGGATCTTACGAGACTACCAGTGCATTGATATGCACTGCGCTTAAAACTATTTAACATGATTTAGGAACGCATTTAATGTTTATCGATACTGTAAACTTCTCTTTATATATCCAGGCAGAAAAGAAAAATAAGAGTTTTATAATTGAGATGTAAGAATCGATAGAGCACTATTCAGGACAATAAGTATTATTGTATAGTTTAGTTTTAGACATAAGTATTACGTCCTACAGTTCTTATCAATAGCATTTATTTATTAAGTAATTAGTGGTTGCGAGTTAGTCCCCAAATTTGCGTATAGTGCACAGCATTATTAAAATATTAGATAAAATCTTTCCCCAAATAATGTTCTTTTAAAAAGTACATACTAAAATAACATTTGATAAAAATAATAAATCATAATCACTAAGATACCGACTACCTTAGCTTAAAATCTCCAAGACCAATCAAGGTAGATACAGCATGGCTAAAAACAGTGTCGATTGGTCATTGAAGGAAATTGCATTCTTAAGACGAAGCTCATTGGAATATTGTATTACTATTTACTATGAGAGTGACAATTGACTATCATTTGACGGTCAAATCTGACTTTGACAATTAACAAAGTCAAAATAGACAGTCGTGTTACAACAGGCTATTAATATCCAATGTGCTTGTACCACAGATACATTTGACTTAACACAATATAATACATAATTACAAAAACTATAAATTTCCTTTTGTAAATGATTCACCAATATAAGATATATTTAAGAAGATTTAAACCCATAACTGTTGCGTCATTACTAGAGAGTTAACTTTTATCAGTAAAATTTTGTAGGTATTTATGTAAAAAAATGGAGACATTGAAGATGGTCGACCACTAAACTGATTTTGATCATGCGACAATGAAATAATACTAAACTGTGGTGGCAATTTCGTCCGCGTAAAATACTTATTTTAGACATCAAGATTTATTTACCACCCTTCTCTATTGGCTTATAGCTTAAACGTTATCTCGATAAATTCTCTCAACACAAAAAAAATCTATTCAAACCGGTAGTTCTTGAGATTACCGCGCTTAAACAAACTGACAAACTCTACTCTCTTTGTAATATAAACATAGATTAGTAATATAAAAATTACTAAAGATACGCGACATCTCACTCTTATAAATCTTATATCGCAAAATTCTCATAAGCGATGTACTTGTGGTAATAAGTGGTAGCCGTCATCAAAGTAATTTCTTTCTAATAACATGCTGCATATTAAATATTTTGACGGCATAAAGGTTGTGGTCATACTGGAAAACGGCATTTCTATTCAAACTCAGGGTCGGTCGAGCATGGAAATATGACAATGCTTCAGTAAACGCCAATGCGAACACACCTTTACATTCTAGGGGCTATAAAATGTTCTATAGTTTTTAGTCCATAATAGTGTCGAATTTGTTTTAGTTAGTATGTTCAGGACCACACTAGGCACCCATTATAGCAGCATCGACTTTTATTCATTTATAAATCAGTTAATAAGTTGATCAACGACATTCACAATTCGCATCATCAACAGTTAGTTGTCTCCGTCCCGTCCGACCGAAAAACCAATATTCCTTCATAAAGTTTCATACTCCTTAGTTCATACAACACATTTATCACCAAATCAAGCAAGTAGTAGTTGATAAAAAAATCGTGTAACTTAATAGTTTTTTTTTTATGAAAAAGTTTAAACTATTTAGCAACATTTTAGCGCTCTCCTCGACTGTTATTGTTCCCAATGGGGCAGGCGCGAGAAATTCAGCGCAGACTACCCAGCTACACCTCCAAAGTTTATTGCGCACAAATTGTATGCATTATTTATTTAATTTAAAAGCGAAGAAACCCGAACGCCATCATACGGTAGAATCGTGGAAATGAGAACGCAAAACAGTACACGGTACAATAAATAAGTCTAATACCCACATAAAGGCAAAAAACTGCTTCTTATTTCCTGCGTGGATTACGAAGGTCTGTTACGAAAGCATTCTTTGATACTTTTTTATTTTATTTCGCTTCTTTCATTGTATTTTACGTTGATAAAGCCTGTTTCCCGCAAGTGGAGCATTGGGCAGACGTATTTTTGATTTTTAATTACAGACAAATCGTTGATCAAACTTGTTTTTATATTTTCTTCAAACCCAGGATTTTTCTTCTTTTAAACGTATTTAACTACTGAGCCATGGAAATAAAGCGGTCCTTTCGCTCGAACGTCTTTGTCTTAACTTAATGGGCATGGAAATGTTATCTTAATTCTATCTGTAACAGTTAAGAACATAAATTGTATTGAATTTTTTTATACAACTCGACGTTTCGGATAACAGCCCTGATTACTGTATCTGTACTTATTCAGTAATTATCCCTCGTTTAAACTAAGTACACACGATTTTAAATCAGAACGTTTATCCACATTTGAGGAAGTATAGCGACAAGATCTCTCTCAAGTTAGGTAATTTGTGTATTGTTTTATTAAAATTAATTATGATATTACTTATTAACATTATATTGGATATAAACAGGTACATTGATTAATAAGTGTTTTCCGAATTTAACTTTATTAAGGGGGGGGGGAAGGGGTTTTTATATGCGATGCTTCTTAATTGAATATTGCAATAAGCTTCTTCTTACTGTATTATCATTGATCCATGTAATGCTTAGACATTGAAATATACAAATGTCTTTGTAAGAGTAGAGAACGTATTGTGTATTTTATAACTTATTTCGGATTCCTGAACACTTTACGCACTCTGGCCACGTTCTTGAGTGTGATAGCCAGATGACAAAATGTCGCATGAAATACAACAGAACACAGCATGTTTTGCATCTTTCATGCAGTACGTGATACTTGTGCTGTGCAGTGAATAAATGAATACCTATATTGAGAAGCTAATAATGATTAATAGACAATCTATAGTTTACTCAAACAATGAAATAATGCCCTTTCAACGTTAAACGCGAAATATATTAGTTAACTTCCATCGCTCCATTGTCAGTGCTTTGCATCCAAGTAGGCACAAGCAAGGTAGTCACGTAGTTAAAATAAATTAAAAATAAGTTAATTAATTTATTTCACGTTTTAAACCGTTATATGTGTTTTATTTAAATTGAAAATCATACTTAAATTAACGATGTACCAGTGGTAATACTTGCACTTAAAATGAAGTGTGTATATAATGTTTTCAGGCGCGATTTAGGTATAATTTTTAGCAAGTCATTAAAAAATAACGAACTCTTACATATACTCGAACTGGCCCATTTTTGTTTCTTCTATTGATTTCTTATAATAAAAATTTAATTATTATAAGTTTTCCGTGCAGGTCTGGATTCTGGAAAATATTTAATGAAATATACATATATTAAATTACATTTTTAATACAAACAAATGCTGCTTCTTCAATTAAAACGAATCGCTAAAGCGGATTATTTCGATTCCACTAAGTGGAATCTGAAAATCGTGCAAATTTAATAAGTAGCAGGTAATTTATAAAACAATAAACATAATTATTCAAACCCGCAAACTGCACAATGTAAATAATGTTACGACTATTAATTCCCTCGACATCCTATTAACAAGGGATAGCAGTCGTATTAAAATGATAAATGATTCTAATCATCGTTTCTTTGTGACCATCCCCACATGAGCTTCCAACCCCGCCTTGTTACTACGCTCCTTGGAGTATTAAGAAGCTCCGCAGTTCTACTCAGAAGGTCTATTTAAACTGGTGCACTTTACCCCAAGTTGGTCGCTCCATGCGTTAACTTTTACAAATTACTGTGGCAATGAGAGTTGAGTTACGTAACTCACTTTTGTCTAGTAGAGGTAGAAGAGATGAATCGTTCTTTTGACCCTTTTTGTAAAAGTTATTATACTCATTTGTACTCAGTAGCTCCTGTACGTAATAGACGAACACTGAAATTGCATTTTTCTTATTTGGTAATTGTTAGCCATATAAAAGCAGTGGAAATGTCACAAGACCTTTGCTTTGATCTTGTTAGAAGACTGCTTTTTTGCTTTTTCTCTCCGAGACCACGGTTGCTGCAAAGCATTCGAAACGTCCGTAGTTAAAATAATTTTCAAATAAGTGTAACTAATAAATAAAAAATAAATAAGTTATTTTCTATTTCTTTTCTCTTGTATTCCGGTTGCCTGGAAGAGATCGCTGCTTAGTGAAAAGGTTATTTATAACTTAGTATGTAAGAATTTATCTTTTGTAGTTTATGTGGCAATTATCTATACTAATATTATAAAGAGGAAAGCCGTATTGGAGAGTCTTCTTTCTATGATCTGTGATGATGATGATGAAATGATAATCTAGAAAGTATTATAGTGTACGTGTCCCAATCGCAAGCATGAGAATCTATCGTTGAATGTTCAGGTTCGTTTTGCAGAACAAAATGCAAGTTCGTCTCAGCGACTTGAAGGAAATAGAGCTAGGAATTCGCGAACGCGTGCACGGGACTCTAACACTGAACGCTCCCAGCGGCTCCTGACACAGCGTGATAGACAAAGGTCGTTAACAGCTTCCTAGCTGTGAAATACATTTTTTTTACTAATTTAGTGACTCATGGTCGTTTTAATTAGCATGCTTATAATTTTAATATCTGAATTTATTTACTCTACCCGTTTATTACTTCTACCCGTGCGATGCCGGGACAGGGCCGCTAGTAAGTAATAAAGCTGAAATAAATACATAAATAATTGAACATATTGACTTTAATTAAGTAATTCTGTAAATATTTTGAAGTACAGTTTAGTACATTAATAAAATACCTACTTGTTACTTGTATCTATTTTTATCAAAATCAAAAAATTCTTGAGTTGACCAAGACTATACGACCCCCTCCTGGCGCTAAAGCTGGATGGCTCTTGCTACTCTACTAGCTCAGAACTTGGAAGTAGGGGGTGGGAAGTTAAAAGTAGGGGGACCTCCATACCCAGAAAGCACGTTAATCCGTCGAAATTAAGTTTAATATGTGGTGGTAGTCGTTAAAGCTTATCAACCCGCACTAGAGAAGCGTGATAGGTCAAACCTCAAACCCCTCTCGCGTATGAGCGGTGATCCAATGTCCACGAAGACCGCGACGCTATAATTATGTACCTCTATATTTTTTATTAGCTTTTGCTATTTATAAAGATTTTACGGGTTGACACACAGCACGGAAATTCTAATATGTCTAATTTAAAAAACGAAAATAAATTGAAAAAATTTTCGACTCGGGCAGGACTTGAACCGGCATCGTCAGCTTTCCGTTCTGTTGCTCTGACGCTGCCGGAATTGCTGAAAGCTGACGATGCCGCTTCAAGTCCTGCCCGAGTCGAAAGATTTTTTCAATTTATTTTCGATGTTTAAATTATATAGTGCCTTCATGTGCAATAACATGTGAAAAATATTAATGTTTTCAAATGTCTAATTTGTCTTTCTGAAACTTCGTCTGGAAATCTGGACATTGAACTGTCCTGTCCACCACATTCACAAATGAAATGGCGTAAAGTTTAATCGCGATGCGGTTTCAGTCTGCGGATTTCCAAAGCCAAAATAGTTCGACACCTCATCTTGTTTAGATGTTATTTATTTATTTATTCATTTATAAATAAAGCATTTACAGCTAGAGCCAAAAACATGCAGTATGGGAAATAAGCTAGACATCTTATCTAATAAATATAAGCATCTAGATTTGAAAGACCCTGGATTTACATTAAATATATCATGTGCGCTAGTTACTGCTAGGAAATTATTCAACAAACGAATAGTACTTTGTGTTGGAGCCATGTAAGCCAACTGCGTGCGTCGCCGCTCCTCCGCCAACACCTTTCGGTTGCGTAAGCTTATAGTGCGCTCTGACGCCCAAAGACCACATGTCTCCAACACTCTGGGATTATCGATCCCGCCATTCAAAAGAAGGAAATAGTGCCACATTTTTGACATATTTCTTCTTTGTTCTAGTGTTTTCATGCCAACCATACCTAAGACAAAACCTGAGGGATAAGCATTAGTAGGATAATATCCATATAAACGTTATGCGTGAAGCCTATGCTTGTCTGTCATCCTATCATATAAAAATCAATGTATAAATTACAATATGGATATAACACAGTCTTTTACAGGTAGAAAGTTGTGCAATTACCACTTGTGAATGTAGTACCTATATCAATAGGTATCAAATATAAATTTAATGATGTCAATTGTATCCGAATACTGTCTGTAGTTTACGCGAGTAGTACACATTTAAATAAAACACTTTAACGGTTCAAAATGCGATTTAGTTAAACTTACTTACACAATATTTTTAGGTCGGCTGCGCGGGGGGGGGGGGTTTTTTCACTACGATTTACAATAAAACCTTTCTTCATTCACGGGTAAAACGTAAAAAAAAAAAACACTAAGATCAAAATAGTAAAATTTTCACACGAAACACACGCAGAAATATTATTGATGTATTCCCTATGTCGTGCAATATTAAGTCTGACGCCAATTGGCTGAAAGGAAAGCATAAGTATTTATATACTTAGGGCTTAGCCCTAGCTAGGTTTTTCACGTTAGAGCTGTTATTTATAATACAGACTTCGCGATGTTAGGAACCTGTTAAAAATAAATATTTAATAAATAATGCATACGAGATTCTAAATATAAAAAGGTCGTTATACCAACAGTCCGTTATGCTATCGTTCGAAATTTGAAGTTTTGGTTTTTGAGTAAAATCGTTCAGTTAAGTTCCAAATGAGAATACGTCAAAAATGATTTTCTTGCCAGAATCCCGTCAGAAGCGTAAACGTGAAATTTCAAAACGTTTCCCGAAAGGGGTTGCTATTATTAAAATTAGATTACGTTTTTCGGTTAGAGCGTTGTTTAGCGAGGTAATTATCTTTGAGGGAGTGTTGCGGGTGATTAACGGCGTACGATATAATTCGATAGCGCTGTAATATTAACAAGTACCACGCCGAAACAGTTTTCGTACGTTTTTGATTGCAGTTTAGTCCTGATGATAATTACTTTTGGGAAAGGGTTGCGAGAGATGTCCACATACAGGATGTATAGACATCAAATTATTCTTCTGGATATTTGTTGCTACTATATCTACGTTGTTCTTTTAATTATGTTATGCATATTATGTTTAAACACTTCCTTAGTATGCTATTTTATATACTTATTGTGTTTTAAAAAGATCGTTTGTAGTTCACGGCGTACTTAAATTACCCCGTTAATTTGCTAAATGTTGTGTAAATAAAATAATTTGATTACGAATTATCTAACAAAAATGTCACATGTTTAAAAGTGAGAGGACTAATTTTCTATACGAAAAATGTTACCTGAGTTCTGATAAAAATAAACACCCTGTGAGTAACGCGGTTCCCGTTGATATTGTGATTATGTTCGGGGCCAACTTAACGGGGTACAATGTGACAGAGTCTCGTTCATACATTTATAATGGAATTACGAACAACTCGATGATAACTTGCACAACTTTAAATTACATAAGATACTCGTTTAGTTAAGTTACTATTACTAAAAGTACG
The DNA here is from genome assembly GCA_963661955.1 of Leptosia nina. Lineage (NCBI taxonomy): Eukaryota > Metazoa > Arthropoda > Insecta > Lepidoptera > Pieridae > Leptosia > Leptosia nina. The sequence continues at coordinate 1,464,170 of CAVLEF010000279.1, forward strand.
CTTAAGATGCTGTTTCATAGTTAAATTAACTTATTTGTGTAAAGATTTAGTCAGTGTATGAACCTTCAACTCTAGTGCTTCAAAGCATAACTAAATGTTAATGCATACGTTACATAACAATGATTTGAGACATAGGTTATGGTACTAAATTTGAAACTCAAAATGTAAAAAACAACATTTAGTCTGCTAATGTTTCAACACTGGGCAAAGGTCTCTCTCATAGGAAAGAGGGTTTTAGATTTTAAACCACGCTGCTTTAGTGTGGGTCAGTGAATATTTTACTCTTAGACTTACATCGCTAATACCACTGTACTAGCGATGATTCCGGAATCTACTGATTAACTTTCTTGGGCTCACGAATGATAACACCTCTAACTTTCAAACTTGTAGCCCTGGATAAATAATACTACATAAATCTATAGATATGTAAACATATATAAAATTGTGAAAATTTTCCAATTTTATTTGTTTTATGTAGCAAACTGTGACGTAACAAACATAGACAATGTAATTAATGTAACTGGCTATTGCCGTTTTAATTGCTGTAAATAAATAAATAAATAGACATAATACAATAGATATATTACCTACAGAGTTTTATAGTTTATAAACAGAGTAAAAAGTTGTATGGTAGCTTCTATAATAAACACACACACTGGCAACACAGGTATTAAGGTTACTAACGAAATCGAGATATTTAAATATTCCAAACAGCAGAAAGTCAACCATTATCTTAGTCCACTTATAAGTTGAGTTCGAAATTTAAAAAACAGAAATGTCAATTCTACTAAAAAATAGATTCCGCAAAGTGCACAACATAAACGTCAAGTTGTAAAATTAAATTAGCGCCGAACGAGCGGAACGGTCGCCCGCCAGCCCTAAGTTTCCCCTCACTAGCACCATCTAATCGGCATCCTATGGTCTCTATAAAATCACATTAGGGCCACTGTATACGCCTCAGGGTCGTTAAGGATTTACACTGTAATACAACTAGATGCGACACTTTTACGTAATAAAAGATTACGTTTGAACACTTTAATATTTTTTACGTGTTGTTGCACATGATGGCACTATATAAATTAGAAACCGAAAATAAATTGAAAAACTGCTCTAACCAATTGACCATAGGACTAGGTAGCTTGATTGGTTACAGCAACGGCACGGAACGCTAACGATGCCGATTCAAGTCCTGCCCGGGTCATAATTTTGTTTCAATTTGTTTTTAATGATATATATAAAAGATAATAACTCAAAACAACATAAGTGAAATCTACAGTGCCCGAAGTGACAAGTATATTTCTGTGGAACTCGGATCGATTTTATTAGCAGCTTTCTCTTACGTCAAGAGCGAAACAAAAGTTTATTTTCCAGGATTCAAACACAGGACTTCGCATCTTTAAAGAAAGGCAGTAGAGTTTTACTTAGTTTTGGTTTCCTAGTATCTTCTAGGCAGTTTGTTTGTAATCATCGCGATCGATAAAATAATATTCTGCCGCCCAAACATTCTAACGCAGATCTTTAAGGACTCACATCAAATACCAAATAAAAATAGTTGTATAATAATATTTTTTTATTTAATGTGTGACGTTACAACAACAGAGTTCTTCCAGTAAGTTTTTATATCATCGTAATCCACTTTCTGCGCACGTTTGTGTAGATTAAAAATGTAATTAATTTTTTATTGCGTACTCTATTGGCTTGTGTAAATGTTGTTTTTATTTTTGCAGACAAGTACGCCTGCAGGTTATCGTGGGATTACGCAGTTTATATTGTCTTCGGGACCCTATTGGTAACTTGAATCATTCTATCTTGGGCTTACTTAATTAATTTTTTCGAAAGAAATTATTTATGAAAAACAGTGTATTAAACCAAGTAAAGCGTATATTATATAAGGGCTAGATTAAAAAAAAATAATGAAACTGCTCTCAAGAACAAAACTATTGGGTCAACGTTGGAGCAAAGTTGATTTTCAGTGTCGTGGTAAGAGCGAGTTTTGGTACACATATCGATTTTAATTAGTTATGTTTAGTTTGTAAGCAGGTCAGGATGTTAATAAACATTTTTTGTTTGTCCTGAAAATTTGAAATGGGTGGGTAAATTATCGAAATTCACGTCTGGGTCACTTTTACCCGTCCAGATATGAAAACGCGTTGAAAATAAACACGCTTCAGTTTCAGTGGGATTTCTTAGTGTTTAGAAATTCCTTCTTCCATCAGATAAACCCGTTGCCCGTTCCTTTGTTATAAGCAAACATTTTTGTCTATGTCCATTTTAGAGTTTGCTCAAAAACGCCTAAATGTCACCCGTTACAACGCAAATAATCAGATCAAGAGTACAAATGGAAATTGAATCAGGGAGGACTTGACCCATTAGAACCATCCCATAATCCCATATACAGAAAAAACACCTCTAAGTGCAAAGTATAACGTACTTATTTCTTCACGTACTGGCTACTTTTAGGAGCGTTGTTAACTGTGGGCTGTGCAGAATAACTAAGGTTCATATTCGCCTAACAGGTTATGAGTTAAAACTTTCGAAGGGTGATCGCCGAGATCAATGCTTATTTGTATCTAATAACAAAAAACCAACAGATGCAGGCATTTTAAGGGTATTATAACGTACTTATCTGGACTTATATGGCTTTGCTTTGATCTCGGCACTGCACTCTCGTGCCACCAACATTTTATTGTCAGGTGACAGAGGATAAATTTCGAGCGCCCGATGGATTGGCTTATGATGCCACGCTGCCTTTTTGCAGTAATCAGCTGTGACGTAATGCTATTCATGATTATTGTCTTTGAAGGGTGTGGCGCTTTTTTGCGATATGATTGTCGACAGATTTAAATAAAAGAGACTTGTCAATTGTCAGATTTGAGGCGTGCGGTTTATTTGAATACTCGATAAAAAATATATTAATGGAATTACTTTAGATAGTCTGTTGTTTTGTTACAAGCCATCTTATCTTATTCAATATTATGCATGTGCTTACAAGTTTACGAAAGCATCGAACGGCGCGTTTTGATAAAAATGATATTAGTTTCAATTTGTCAACTGATGGGACAGGTCTCGAAAGTCAAAAGAGATGCGTTTTAAGACCTTAGTTACAGTTGTCCATGGGCTGGCATTGGCTGGCAATTTTAAGAAAACTAATATACCGCAGATACCTTTACTCTGTGGTTCGGTGGTTATCTGTTTTGGGTAGTATTGCGACAAAGACGAGACGTGCTGGGCTCAATTATTATGAGTCGGGCGGAACACAGAAGTCATCAAATACTAGCCGCTAGACAAAATCGAATTGGAACAAACACAAAGAATGTGGCCAATCCGCTAATAACGCCATTACGATATTATATATATTATTTTTCTTACTATCAAAATATTTCGCATATTAACTGTTGAAAAAGTGTGATACTTAATTGTGTACCACTCGCGTAAACTACAAACATAGTTATTTTATGTGTGTTCTTTTAATTTCATGTTTGGAAGAATATAATTTCGTATCGGCAATATTTTGATTCTTCCTAATACTTAGTCAAACTCAACAAAAGCAACATATTTCAGTCGGACAATTAACATGATCCCTTTGAGTTTTCATTTATGACTATGATCCCATGTGTAACGAGATATAATACAACGTAATCGATTATACACCCCAAAATTATACGCTTCTATTCTTCACTGTATTGTAGCATTCATATATTGGGTATACTCTATGCATAACGTAATAAGACTTAAAATTCAACGACAGGAAATTTCTAGTGATTTTGCTCGACTTGTGACAGTGTTACTGTATATTCGCATGTTAAGTTCGTCAAGTCGAATCATCAATGCACACGACTATCGCATTTATCACAAGGGACAAAGAACGATTGATCCACGTATATATATTTCGAATAGATGCTTGGTTCGCACTGTATAGTATGGTTTGCAGGCCCATTTGCTCGGCTTGGTTCTGGACCCCAGCTAAGCGTTTGGGCGGAATGTTGTCGGTGTTCGAATCTAATTTTATTGTTATTTCAATTCCATTTGTTGTACCCTCAAGTATTGGGGCATTTTTTGTTAATCATTATTTGTATTCTTGATGTTTATTGTTACTTGATCATCGATTGTAATTCGAGTCACAGCACTAATATGAATAACACCTGTTACTGGCTTCATTTTTAATTTTTAAGAACAGTTTTTCAGTTTATTTTAGGGGACTTTTAATGGTTCATGGACGTGAAACGTAATCAATATTTGCCCGAACAGATAGATACATAAATGTGTCGGGTTCACGCCGTCAATTTTTGGCAAGTTATTAGTTAGTAATTTATTTATATAAATTTAGAAAATCAACACAAAAATAAAATAACAAATTTTACAAAAAGATTAAATATTTATTTCAAACTATAATTTTGTTTCCAATTTTTGTATTTTCAACATTTTTACATGACAAGAAAAATCATGAAGGAAGGCAATTAGACAAAGCCATTTTTATCTTCGGCGGTCAGTCGAGTCGTTGCTTACAACTGTAAAACTACAAATGTTTCTCTAGTCGGCCTCGCCGTCCTGACCACGTCTCTGCCGCCATTTGTCAGCAGTCCAAATGGACACTGCAATGAATAAAACTTAAGTGAGAATCTCCTTGAAATTTAAATAAAGCAATTTGAAAATATACAGTTCTAGAACGACGGTTGTCCGAACAGAGATAAAATGGACTAAAAAAGAAAGCTTAGTTGTTTATATTATCATTATTAACTCCTATGAAATTCAACTTGCGTAAAAGTTGGTTTACAAGTATAGCTGCCAAACGAAAACACTTGTGAAAGTTAGAGAAAAAATTACACCGAGTTCGCGAGGGTAGTGGACAGTCGAGAATTTTATTTGCCTTTGGAAGTTACCGTGCGAAATGGTATCATAAAGTGGCGTAATGGACAAAAGACGCTCTAACGACGCGCTGGCTGCGAAACCGGCTTAATCTCGTAAATAAAATATTAAGAAGAAATCACGGGAGCACAGAGGGGAAACGGCTTAAGTTTACGGCACGGCTACGATATATTAGCTGTTTGTTTTCCAATTGTAAGATAAGGCAAGTGTATTCCCCGACGGCGATAACCCTGGATTGTGTATCTGCTGATATATGTATCACTCTACTCTCAAATCTTATATACAAAGGTTCATTTGGCGTTTTAAAGAATATAACCAGTCTTGCCTGTATCGTGGACTTTTAAATCTGTCCCGTAGAAAAATAATTAACTTTCAAAATGTACTAATGCATAATAATAAATAAGTAATATCATATAATATAATAAATAAGTAATATATAATATAATAAAAAAGTAAGAATCATTTAGTAAATAATTTCCAACAGGTCTAGAAATATTGGATAAATATTATAATTTTCTACGTCTATGTTATGATCATGATAACTTATTCTTATTTATTTCCAAACAAGTAGGACACATTTTAGATGCAGTAACATAAAGTTAAACTTTGAGATTTAATGGTTTGATTTTCGGACTTTTCGGAACCGAATCCATGAAAATCTTCCAAGGCCTCCCTTAGGTTTTTTCTCATGAATAATTCCCTGTCTTTTTCCTTCACAAAGACATAATTAAACCCTACGGATAACAATTCGGTTAAACTGGCTCCTTATCCTATATTCCCTTTGGATTCCGCTCGGTTTGAATTTTAATGCGCACGAGTCGTTTGCAAGTATTGTGCTATAATACCGTGATTACTCGACAAAGGTTTTTGCTACCTTTAATTCATACCTATTGCTAATTCTTATGTTATGCCTTGTAATTTCATACTTATTAAGTGTAGTTTGTGTAATTTGACATTTACAAGCAATGACCTGTAAAATCCCTGGCCTTAGGTCAGAAACTTATAATAATTCGAGCAATTTAAGGCACTGAGTACTTAATTGGTACTTTATAGTCCAATGAATTGAAATAAAGAAATTGTACTCTTGTATCTTATGCAACAAGGTATGTGCAAATAAGACCTTTATTAAAATTCGAACGAATACTTGAAAAAAATAAATCCTACACTCTTCTTGGTGATTCGATAAATATACCTATTAATATCAACAACAACTACCGAACCGAAAGTCCAAGATCGGAATAGGCTGACAGCTCATCATAACTAGACGTTATAGAGGCCTTAACCTTCCACTGATTGAACATTAAAGATGTCTGTTCTACTTAAATCTAATTGATACTGTAATGTTCTTTTTTTTCATTTATACGTCCAAAGGTTGCCTGTAAGAAATAGCCATAGGTGATAAGCCCGCCTTCGCACAAACATGTTTTATTTTGTTTATATAATTCTAAGTGTCTATGTTCTTATGTCTATGTTTGTGCAATAAATAATTTTATTATTATTGATATTTAACGCTAATATTAGAATAAGTTATATAAACCAGGAATAGAAATGTACAAACACAAGCATTTGCTGTCATCTAAAAGACATGTTAATCGCGAGTATATTGTACTTGAATAGAGCACTACAAATAATATCTCCATAAACATTTGATACTTGTGACAAATTATAAGAATTTTGTCGATATAATTTAGGCGCCAACGGATGTGATCTACGGAGCGCCTAAAGTTTCAGGCGGCCGTGTCCATTTTATACTGGTGACCTTAACTGAGGGTTGTATCCCCAAAATTTTGTCACGTGACCCACACGTGCCTGTGAATTTTCGACTTGTCGACGACGCCTAAAGTTTACATGTCATTCTGTGAAGTTTGTGGACAGCCATTGACCGTGACGAATTTAATATTCGATCAGTTTTCATTTCCGACTTCGTTAACGAGGCTAGATTATGATCGGGACAACGACTCTAGGTTGAAAAAAAAAATAGGCTATGATTAAATGTAGCTTATATTACATAAGCTTCTAAATACTAGTAGTTTTATATATCACCAGCTGTATCAGCGACTTCGTCCGCGTAGAATAGTTGTTTTGGGCATCCAAATTTGTTTTTGCAAACCTCCTCTTCATCTTTATTCTTTGAACTGCTATCCGACATCTACATCGGACGCGTCCTGTCGCTTGCGGTTCGTCGTTCGGGTCCCGTCGTTCTTGCAAGATACTCTTCAAAGAAATCATTCTTTCGTACATATTTTTTTTTTGGGTATCTTGAACCGTTTTCGAAGCGTACGCATCGGAAGACCGCAGAGATGAATTTTTTTTCATAATTCCCGCTGCTTCTTCGCTCATATTAGTTACAGCGCGATGATTTATAACCTTTAGCCTTCCTCGATAAATGTTCTAACTGACGCAAAAATATTTTTTCAAATAAACAAACTCCTCAGCTTTATATTGGTATAGATATCTTGAGCGAAACTTTTAACATCTTTTTTTTAAAATAAATTATTAGTATTGTCTTGTTGGTCGCCGGTTCGAATCCACCTGCAAAACATATAAGAGTAAAAATAAATTAAATAGCTTTATTTTCTATAAGTCTGTTTTAGTTTATTTTTAATGAAGCAATAAAAATAGTTCGCATTAGATATTTTATATGATATAATAGGTATTTTTTATGAGAAGTACAGACAAGCATGAGATTCAATTGATGGTATGTGTAATACCCCAGCCGAACAACATCTACATAAGTTCCGCTGACGACCAATGTTGGCTTTGGTATACCTGATACCTAAATGCGCTGAAACTTTTCGGCTTTTTTTTCTGTGGAGGGTTGTTCGTGACATGGACGGAATTACGATATTCCTACCACCCATTTAATCTCGAGTCCAACATGTTACAGAAAAATTATAAATCTTTGGACCCGGTAGTTAGAGTCCGCGACCCGTTATTAGCCATACATTGCTATCGTACACCAACCCTGTTATAATAATAATTAAATGAAGTTGTGATAAGAAGAAACAATACGAGGCTGCTAGAGAAAGAGTGGCCTAATAGCAAAAACACGGTCTTCAGTAATGAAAATAAGATTGCGCAATTAACTTAGGCGACAATGAATTTGTTCTATTGTTTGTGTGAGAACACTTTAAGACTATGAAAATATAAATAACTCAAGTCATAAAATTGAAGTTAGGCTTCTCTGTGTCTGGCGGCTTCATATCCGCTTTTCTGTACATCTCAATAATAATTATTATAATTATACTAAGTAGAAGTTTCGCATATCGGGCTGTAAGGGGTAATGCATACTCATGTAATAATCTATTTCGACTCGTAAGAGTGACACGTGCGATCTGCACGCGTTGTCTCTCGAGAGACGACCTGCCATTCATATTACGTTTTATTTAATGCTTTCCTCCACGTTAGTCGCTTCCCTACACGGGCTGGATGATAGAAATGTATGGCTAATAACCAACGGGTCGTAGGTTCGATTTCCGACGAGTCAACTCTAGGACAACGTACTCAGAATCAATATATATATATATATATATATATTGTAATAAAACATTTTAACGGTTTAAAACGAGATATATTAGTTAAACTTATTTGAAAATGATTTTTAACTTCGGCCCGACGTTAATTTATTGCGTTTTAAACCGTTAGAGTGTTTTATTTAAATGTGTACTACTCGCGTAAACTATAAACAATATTTTTTTTTTTTTTACGGACTTTTTTAGATCATTTAAAGAGAAATCATTGTTTCATACATATTTTAAGTACCTGGAACCGTTTTCGCAGCCATAAAAAATCCCCCCCCCCCGTTTTGTTCACATTTACCGCTACCCGTAGTTATAGCGATTAGCACGTTCAAACAAACTCTTCATCTTTATATATTAGTATAGATAGATTTAGATTGACACTTCTGTACACGGTGAATTAAAGCTATTGTCCCAGCTGTGGGAATTATACTACCCTTGCTGCTTAATATTACTAACAAGTATAATAGACTTTTGGATAGACTCAGTAAATTTTTTTACTATGAAAACGGCATACTGAAAAACGTAAATATTCTCGATTAAGATCATATAATGTTTGAATTGCTGTTTTCTCTCTTCAATTCTACTCTAGAGGAGAGCAGTAAAATAATTGTTTGATCATTGCCGCCACGCGACCGACAATCATACAAATTGGTATTCGTTCATGAACCTGCTTCCATTCAATCCAAAATAAATAAAATTAAGAAATACATTGAGAGTAAAAGTAATATAATTATAGGATTATAATCCTGTTTCCTTGGGGACAGGGCCAAACAAATTTCAGTGCCCGTTTCACTGATGACTTATCTAGAATGTAATTAACATATACCATTTTGTCGAAGACTCGAACTGAGAAGCACTTATAATGAAATAATGGTCCACTCGTTTCAACACTGATGATACTTTTACGGTTTAAAACGCAAAATGTATTAGTTAAACTAAGTTAGAAATCATTTTAACTACGGTAGCTCCACGGCTGCTGCAAAGTATCCGAATCGTCGGGCCGTAGGTAAAATAATTTTAACTAATACATTACGCGTTTGAATCTGTTGAACGTGTTTTATTTAAATGTGTGCTACTTGTGTGAACTACAAATTCTAGTAAAGTATTTTGCTTACATTTTGAATGTTATATGCTAATTTGTTTTGTTTTCTCAAATCACTCACAAATGTATAGATACAAACAATTAATTTGCCATTTTGCGAACTAACTTATTTGCTTTTGTGTGTTTCGCATCTGCTTAGTTTCAATTAGGTTTGATTCATTAAACAAAATCGGCGTAGGTTTGTAAATAATTACTAAATATACAAAACTTTATACACAGCAAACTTAAGCTGTAATATTAGTTATCACAACACCAAAAACCTAAGTAGTTTTTTTCAAAACGACCGATTTAAGAAAACGAACTATTACCACGTGAAATCTTTCGTGGAACACATTTCTTATCATTTATTATCTTATATACTGTTGAATTGGATAAATTGAAGCGAGATAAAAAATAAATAACAAAACAAACAAAAGAGTTATAATTTGGATTAGCGTTAGCTTTTAATACAACGTTAATTATGGCTTTAATTGAGGGTTCGCGAATAACATATTTCACCATTTTCATGAACACTGCACTCGAAACAAGTACGGTTAGCAAAAAAAGTATAAAATATAAATCTCATTTTTTTTTAGTCGGCAATTCGATGCACAATAATATTCATAATTTTATTGAAAAAACAAAAGGTAAAATACCTTTAGTTTTATTTTTAATATGTTGTCCTTAGGTCCCATGATATTATTAACAAGTTAGACAATCAAGGAACATAGATGGCATAGATTTGCCCGGGTTTGCAATCATTTAAAATTAATTTTCATTTCACCAGTTTGAAAAATTTTAACAGTAAGCCTATCAAAATTTCGCCAACATCGACCGTAACAATTGCAAAACTAGACTAACTATTATATAGTGAAGGCACTATATAATTTAAAAATCGAAAATAAATTTACCGAGTCCGGTAGCTCTATTGGTAGAGCAACAGCACGTAACGCTGACGATGCCGGTTCAAGTCCTGCCCGAGTCAAAAAAAAATTTTCTCAATTTATTTTAGATTTTTAAATTACACTTCCGTTACATCAAGCAATTCGTTTTTGTCTTAAAAAACAGTTTTAAAGTTTTAATATTCTACTTTTAACTTGTTTTCTTAATTTTAATGTGGCTAGTGTATTTTATTATATCGCCTAGAGATTATAACAGAAATCAATTACAAAACGTTCACAATTTATTTATAACTGATAGTATAAAATCCAAATATGAAGGAAAAAATAAGTATATAAGCTAAGTTGACCACCTCCGTAGCTTCACTGTTAAAAACGTGGCATGTCGTTAGCCACTAGAGGTTCTGGTTCTGATTTGCGGGAAATATAAATAACAATTTCAGACAGGATATATATACAAATGTTACAGGCAAGTATTTTTCCAACTGTACTTAACCCGCTACCAGTGGGTACAAAGGTTTGGGCGCTTCCTGTACGAGGGAGCAACGCCACATCCGGCGGAAGTACGCCTCCTCCCTTTATAAAGCCTACCCTTGCCTATTGTCTTGCCTATTTCTATATGCAACATAAGTCACATTTATAAAAAAGTAATTGTTTTTTTATTAGTTTCCATATTCAGTCTGTGGTGAGGGACACATTACTGTGTCTGTTTCAAGAATCGATTTGATTCCATCTGTTTCCCGGAATTCGAACAAATACGGAAGCCTTGTTCGCGTTTCTGAAATGATCTTAATATTTGAACGGACATTAAATCTGAAACGCAAACTATGATATTTTTCGGGAGTCGAATACTCACGTTGTCTTATTGTTACAAATATTTTTTTATTTTTTTTATTATTATTACCGCGTTCCCACCACAATGTATTAGTTAACTTATTTACAATTTGTTTTAACTACGGTTTGACTTTTCGGATGCTTCGTAGCCTTGGTCACGGGAGGGTCTGGAGAGTTTTTCGTTTTAAACCGTCAAAAGTGTTTTGTATCTAGGTGTACTAAACGCGTAAACTGGCAATGCATATTTATTATATGTTTATTCCTCTCTCATAATTTTTATATACACTCAAGTATATGTACTTGAAAACGTATGCTTTCGATAAAATTTCATAGTAATAAGAATTAAGTAAAGTTATGTAGGTGTGACAAATATTTTTTTTGTTTTCATTAAAATATATGTTCTTAATCATTTTTTATTTGCCGATCAAGTACTTCTTACAATCTTTGAATGCCCACTTTGATTTTTTAAGCGTGTTTCCAATATGTTTGAAAAAAATTACTTAATAGACATATGATCTCGTTAGTTGGAACCCTACTAATTACTAATAACTTATTAATACTAATAGTTTACCTTTAGCCAATAGACAGATACAATATATTTTTGTATTAAATTCAAGGATGAGCTAACGTTCTGAGAGTAAGAAATATGTTAGATCCGTCTGAAAAAATGGAAACTACGTAAGTTGCGCGTGAGTTTCATGTACTTATCAGTAGGTTGAAAAAAATCGACGATGACGCGTAGGATACGGTAGGTCAATTGGTTAAGGTTACGTTACGTTTACGTGCACGGAACGCCGTGGATGCTGGAGTCGTAATTTTTTTCAATTATAATCGATTTTTAATTTAAGTAAGGTAATATTGAATTCCCGAATTCGTATTTTAAGTCTAAATAGGCCGACAGCGCATCTAAACTACCTGTTATTATTTAAATTAAACAAACACGATATATATAAGTTACGATTATTATAACTACGGTCTCCCCGTGAATACGGCTGTTAAATCCAAGCATCGGAAACGTCGGGTCGTAGTTAAAACAATTTTCAAATAATTTAAAATATATATAAGTCAATCGCGTTTTAACCTTTAAAGTGTACTATTCGCGTAACTACAGATAGAATGTAGCTGTTAACTGAACCCTAGCTCGCCTGTCGTTTTTCTAAACACAGTAATTAGGCTTAAGTAGAAGCTGGGCACTGGGTAAATCGCTATTTCGTGTAACTTGATCCGAGTCGGGCGAAGTCCCGAAGGAGCAGCGGCAAGCGATAAAAGCGTCATGCATAATGTACGGCCGTCCGAAATCGAAAAATTAAACTCCCGCCATCTGCCGGCCGAGGCCGAATAATTACGAGAAGGGTTGTTCTTGTTTTGACATACACATCCGTTGGTTTGCACATGCAGGGGTATGATCTTCGCTAATTGTGCTCATACACGTCAGATATCATCGCGGCGGCTCCCCGCGGGAGCCCTTTTAAAATCGCGCTTTTGCGTTTTCATTGTTAATTGAGTGCATGAATAATGGACTTCTTTAATCTAATGTACTGGGATTATGATTTCGCTAAAATTAATAATACAATATTATAGCACATTCCCAACTACCGTCAACCGGTAAGAGAAACAAGAATTCTGTGTTCGATTCGTGTCCGTATAATTTGAATTAAAAACTAAAGTAACTTTGAATGTGAATACTAAAGTTGAACCAACTCAAACATACAATAGTTGTGTAATCACTAAATTGACATAAAAACATTTTTTTAACCTTCATCTTTAATTTTAACTTGAGTCTTCTCCATTTCTGAAAAAAGTGATTATGTTTATAATCGAAGGGAATTGTATACCGGATTTTGAAATCCAGCTTATATTCGTGGACAACACTTGTGACAACAAAAGACAATCAGTATATAGAATTAAGCAGTAATTAGTAATATAGAAGATAAAAACTTTTTGACCCCAAATGTTATCACTCTTCTACTTTTATCTATTGTAGTGCAACTACGAAATCCGCAACGGGGTTGTATTTAGCTCCCATGTTGCATTTTTGTCTATGAAATTCACTAATCAAATCAGCAGATCAGACATATTTTTGTCTGTTTAACTCTGATAACTGATATTATTTACGGATTTTTGTCTGACGACTTATGTCTGTTTCACTCGATATTATTTGCGGACTCTGACACAATTAATTATGTTTTAGTCATTATTTCTCATCAAAATGTTTTACTTTAACGGCCTTAAACGCACAATATTTAAGTTAACTTATCTTTTTCTTTTCTTGTTCTTAGTTAATTACTGGCCGAAGTTTTAGATACCTGCAGCAGCCGTGGTCACGGGGCCAGGGTCTGCGCATGTTAGCGCCATCTGTGTCGTTGTAGTTGGTATTTAGAGAAACGAAGCTGGGTCCTTACAGAACTGGCTTAGGGTATCCTCTCGTTTACCGGTATGTCGTTTTTGGAAAATTAAAAATAAGTTAACAAATATATGCGCATATTAAGCCGTTAAAGGTATTTTATTTAAATCTGTACTATTCGCGTAAACTACAGATAATACTTAATCTGACTTTATTTAGGCACATAACAATTCGTTTTAACCTTTTAATAACCTCATAGGAACATTTTTTTTTATATTGCTGAAATAATTTTACATTACACAAAATCTACCACGCTGCTTCAATGCGCGCTAGATAGCTTTAACTACTATAGCTACTAAATTAGTTATGATAAACAGACCTTTTGCTGCACACCGCAGGTGAAAATTTCAAATTTAGAACAAACATTTTTTCCGAGCCCAATTCCGAATTTTCTCTTCGAAGGACCTCTTTATCACCACCACCTCTTTGGAACGTTAAATAACATTAAAGTTATAGAACTACAAGATTATACATGTAAATTAATAATATCTATACTGTTTTGTAAAACTGTCAAGTTTGTAGGTTAGTTAGTTTGTTTGAACGTGCTAATTTTAGGAATGGTTGGAATAGAAAAAATATTTTTCTGTTGCATAGACCGTTTATCGACGAAGGCTTACAGAAGAGAAAAACAGTGGAAAATGCGGAAACAACGAGGAAAGTAGTTATTTTTAGGGGCTTCCATTGCGTGCGTTGCGCAAGTGGTTTACAAAACCAAAACATATGTACGATAGAATTTTTCCTCTTAGAGTGATCTAAAAAAAATCCCATGACAGTATTAGACTTTGAAAAAATTAACTGGCAAGAACGACGGGGCGGGGACGATGTCGTGGGTTTGATAAGCAATAGATGCAAACAGCTTTCGAATAGACAGAAGACTTCACTGTAGAGTTGGATAGAGGTATTCATGTATGTATAAAGCTTTCTTCTACGTGCGGCTCACTACACTGTACGTTTTCCTTTTTTGCGCGGGCAGAATTTATACCAACGCAGGCAGCCACATACTGTCAAATACGTTTTTCAATAGAAAAAGTTGAAATATTTTCCGTATTTAGATGCAAATGACTGAATTTATGGTCCTGACTTCGATTCTCACCAGGTCATAACCTTGTGAATTTTCTAAATATGTCAGATCTATGCGTGTAAGAACTGAATTATTAAATGGGACTACGCAAGTATACATTTGCGTTTTGATCTCAGTATCTAGATTTTCGATTGCCCAAATCAAAAATTGTCTGTCCAATTTGGTGTTAAAAATTAAAATACTGAAGTCATTTTTCAACTTCATTTTATATTTTAGAATGTACAGACATTCAGTACATACTTATCTTTTGTCTGTATTTATATCATAGATAAAATTAACCAATTACAAACAAACATACAGGTAGGTGACCTGTCAAACTGAACCGTTCCATTTGATTTTTGAATTGAACGGCGCTAAACATGTAAATTGTTTATGAACTGTAGTGGCATTTGCTGTCCGTCCGTCGATCATTGACAATGACTGGATATGACACTAAATGTCCGTCCGTTATGAAATCAGCATAATTAAGGGTTGTGCCAATCGCTCCGGCGGCGATCCGTCAATCTTTCCGAGTTAGAAGCGTGAAAAGGTAACAGACACGAGAAGTGAATGGACCAATTAAATAATTCAGTTAATCGTGAAGCCGCCGGCGGCGACGTAAACATGCGTGTGAGGGGCGAAGTGCCTGTGGGGGTGGGTTTGTGGAGGGGCGAGGGCGTGGCCCGTGACGCAAACTCACCAACTCAGCGCTTTAACCACCCGTGCGAGCGCTTCAGGACGCTTTTGCTGTCAAAGAAATAATAAAACGTACTAGTAGATCAAGAATAGAACACACTCCATATATTAATTAAAAGGTTAGTAATAATATTATTTAATTACACGGTTTTACTTAACTCGTTTCTTTATACTTTTTAAATGTGCTTAATTTAAAATATTAAATTCCAAATTTAAAATTCATCGTATAATTTATTGATTATAAAAAAATAGTTCCTATTTTAAATGTAGCAGAAATAATATATAGTGTTGCAACTGGATGTCAGCTTTGAAATTTGCAGCGCGTTTTCCCCCGACGGGGTGAGCGTCGGTGTGGTGACGTCACGCGGCACCCTACTCAGTCGGTTATCACCCGGCGTAGCGAGCGGCCGAGGCGACGCGTCGCCGTTTTTAACCCCAAAGTACGAAAAAGTCGCCAAAATTTTCGACCGGCAGTACCACTCACCTTCCAAGGTGTTGAAGCTAGAGGACGACCCGTGGGGGTCATGTGCCATGTATTCGCCGGAGAAGATGAAGTCCGGTGGGGGGCTCATGGCACCCCCGGGCTGCTTCCCGGGTCGGTACAGTCCCACATACCGCACCACCGACCCGCGGCGGTGCGTGCCAAACCCTTCGGTGAGTCCTAGCTTTCTCTAGCATTATAGGTCACACGACTCAGATCAAACATCACCAAGGACACACCAGAACAAACACACGAACTAATTTGCTACGCGTTTATGTCTAATGTATGCTGGCTGCAATTGCGACTTATGGAGCTCCATTTACTTGTGTGTGATTGGCGAATTTTCAGATTACTTGAGAGCATAGATTTCAATGTTTCATAATTATTGTTATGAAAGAATAATAGACATACCTTTGTTCAGACGGAGTTATAGAAGAGTTATACCATAATTTAGTAACAATAATAATAATAAAAAGATGAAAATTTGAAAAAAGAACATCATTTTCACTTGCGTAAAGACATATTTTAAAATAAGGATTTAAAAGACCGCGTTTTTTTAAAACAAAATACATGTAATCCTATTATTTTCCAATCTATTCTTAAAAAATAATAAAAATAAATTTGAAAGCTTTTTCTAAAACAGTTAATAAACAGATTTGTTTTTTTTTAAACAAATTAAAATAACCTTAATTCCTTTCTGTTTTGCATATCATATACTAAATTAATAACGTCAACGAATATTACGAAGTGAAACGATTTCTGAACGTAGTATTATGGATAGCGGCCGACGGCCTAACCGTTGGGGCGTTATCCCGACGGGCGTTTTATTGGAGTTAAATTGTTGTTTTCTCATTCAAAACAGATTCAAACACCGATTCGCGTAATTCCACAATCATTTACAAGTGTTTCATCTGATTTAATAAGAGAAATATTCTTTTTTTCATTCCTTTTCTCTTATTACAGTGAAACATTTGTACCTTGTTTAGATCTTGTATCTAAGTAATGAATTTTCTTCAAAGTACTTTAGCAGGTTGTTTTACAAGCTCAGTAGATTTTGTATACATTTTTAAAACCATTTTAGATTGACAGTATTATAAAGATAAATAGTTCGAATTAAATGTGTCAAGTTAAAAGGTTTTAATAATAAGTAACATTTAAAACCAGATTTCAGATTTTATTATTGAAATAAATTTTAAGTATTGAAGACCGAGTTTGCAGGCGTCGGTTTACAGAGGATTATGTTACGTCATATATATATATATGTAAATATGTACACGTAATAATTTATGAAACAAAAATTACCCAGTAATATTTTTAGGATAAATTTAACTGTCATTAAGCCAAAAACGAATGAAATAAGTTTAAATTTTTAACCAGTCCCAGCGCCAACAAAGAAAATAGATTATTTTAATAAAAGCTATTCAAAGTCTAACGTTATACTGTATCACGAACAAAATTATCTTTCATATGACTAATAAGAAATAACAATATATGTGTGATATCTAAACAATATTTTATAGAATCTTGATAGGAGTGTCGTAGCGCGTACAGCTACGAAATTTGTAGGCCTACGCTGCGTCGTAGAACCAAGCTTGTAGCGACGGCTTTACGAGCGTAGCAGTAAAACTATTCTTTCATTTTACGGTCAGTAAAAACTATTAATATGACGTTACAGCCTATCTGTATACGTACACTATTGGAATTAAAATATGGACAATTCAATATTACTACTTTTTCAGTAACTCTTCTTTTTCTCATTTGTTCCCTGAATATACTTAATCTTATTTTTTCTTGTAAATGCACAATGATAATAAAAATTATTTAATTTTATTTTCAAAATAATTGAATTTTTAAAATGACTATTCATTGAGTTAGGGATAAAACTATAATAGCAATCAATTGAAAGTCTGAAAAAATAAAACATTACCTAACTAAAATGGAAAACAGTTCATTTACAAAGTATCTATTAAATATTTCAATGTTATATTTAATTAGTCCGTAACTTTTTTAGTGCTGTTATGTATATTTATTATTTTTAAACACCGTTTGCTGTTTTTTTTTTTTTTTTTTTTTTTTTCTCAACAATTTTTATTTTTATTAACCGAATAAAATTCAAGATACATAAATTGAATATTTATAACAACATTATTACGTATAATTTAATAATAATCATTTGTAGAAAATTCCCAAATCAAGTTTGTACATTTTGCACGTTTAAACATCTTAAACAAAGACAGTATTAATAACTTTCAATGCCATGTTTCGAGCAATAAAAATACTTATATCTAAGTTAAACAAGATTAATATTTCCGATACAACATTGAAATCTATGCTCAAGAACTAATAACCGTGTAATAACTATTTACTTTCAGAAAATGTATTATCATCGGTCACCAGAAGATCTCCATATATTGTACATATAGACATGGTAACTGTTCTGAATACATTTTAACACATACACTTTACACACTTAATTATAATAATGTAGGTATATAATACTTACCCAGATTAGAAGAATTATTTTTTATTACTAATGTACAAGAGAGTTTATTTAAAAAATACTGTTCAATTGAAAATCTATGACAGGCAAGACACGAAGCCATGACGAGGCACGAAAGTGCTACAAAAGCTCAGTTGATAGATTTATCTTGGTAGTGTGTCTATCGTAGATTCAACTCTCACTAATTTTATAGATTTCTTAATCAAACTAAAAAAATATACTTCTTTTTCTTTCGGCACAATAAGATTAAATTGACTATGGTTTTCAGCTAAACCAACTGCTGAAAATCTCCATTGCTTATAACTTCAAGATTTTTGTTAATTTCCATAACTACGGCTGAAAAGTTTTTGTTCGGGAATATTAATCTTAAATTTATTTTTCATGATACCAATTAATGTTAATTTATATTTTTAGAATATTTAAAACCGAAAAAATCTCATACAATGAAACAAATTTATCATTTTTGTTACCGCATTTTTATGGGAAATTAGAGTAAGTAAGTAAGTAAGTACTTACTTACTTACTTTACTAGCGAACGACCTGGGGGACCGAAATGGGGGAGGTCTATGTCCAGCAGTGGACACCGAACGGCTGAATCAAATTAGGATGCGCAAAATAAATATTATTATCGGACGATATTGCTGAAACAGCTAGTTCAGTTATAATACTAATGACAATTAGCATATTTGCTTCGACTGTTCGGCCAACGTGAGCGAGTAGAGGTTCTCGACGTTTCGCCATCACGTGAGGACGGCGCCATCAGGAGGTGTAAGCTCTTCGATTGCTCGAAGAACTTAAACGTCGAGAACCTCCTTATGCTCACGAGGGCCGAACAGCCCGAAAAACAATGATATGCTGAACGATGTCCATTAAAGCCTTACACAATTTACTTATGACAATCCGTTTTCAATATACAATTAGTGAAATAGTAAGTGGTCGTTATGTATTTTATTAGGTCAACGGCCGTAATTAAACATAGTCTGTACAGTACGCTGGTATACCTTAATAACAACGCTAATAAATAACAATAAAGCTACGACGTCATAGTCTAAATATAGGCAAACAAAAGGATTTTTCCCTTGTGTCCATAATAATTTAAATGCGCCGTCAACCTATTTTTGTTTGAACTGTGGCATCCTACATTGTTACTGTCTGTAGTTAACGTGAGTAGTACACATTTAAATAAAATACTTTAACGGCTTAAAACACGATATATTTTAGTTAAACGGGGAGACTCCCCGTGACCCGCTCCAACAAAACGTGCCGTAGTTAAAAATAATTTTCAAACAAGTTTAACTCAAATATATCGCGTTTTAAATCGTTAAAGTGGTTTATATAAATCCTACATTGTTTCCGTTCCCACGAGCCGTTTGATGTACTTTATTTCAAACGTTAGGTCAAGTTTTAAAAACTTCAAAATTGATTGATATTATGCATATATAAAAAATTAAAGATAGATAAACAGTTGCACAATTTTTAAGCAAGCAAATTTGATTCACCAGTGTACCGCAATTGTAGTAGGTATTTGTACATTATATATTAGGAGCCGTTTTATAATCTGTTTCTTCGATAACAATATACCAAATGTAAATATAATCTGTTTACTTTTCATAAAAAATTACGAGTCATTGCATTTCCTTTAATTTGTTAACAAAGAGGCGAAACTTGAACTTAAAATATCAGTATTTTTTAAAAGTCCGTTTGAATAACTAGATAGTGGACGTATCTATTCCCTGCAGTGGAATTTTTATCATAGAGAAAGACAGTCAAGCACAGGGTTGATGCAACAATTGATGGTTGATGAAATACACCAGCTATATAACATCTAAACAAGATACGCCGTCGACCTATTTCGCCTTTGGATATTCGGAAAACCGTAAACTGCAACCGAATAACGTTTAAACGCGGTGCGTGACCCCGACGAAATATTTATTTCTTACCACTCATTTAATATCCAGGTGCAGTCCAACATGATTCAAATAGTTATAAGTTGACAAATGTTGGACCCAATGGGGATCGAACTCATCGATCAGCCATACATTGCTACTATTACCAACGAGCTCGAGAAGCGTATCTGGCATACCTTTTTCTATTTAACTTAACATTGCCCATATCTTATTATTGTTTAACTTTCGAGATTAGTTTAAATAAACTGTCATTTTTTCTTCAGTTGTTACAGTATAATTTTTGAACGAGAAATTAGAAATATTAATAAATACACACGTAGTAACTATTTAATCGCCCTATCGTTTAAAAAGAGGTGCGAGCAATACAATTATAAATGTATCGAGTTTACCTTAACAGAACGGTAAAGCAATCGAATAATATTAGCAGCGTTGAAAAATACCTCGCTTTTTATTTAAAGTCTCCATTATCGCAACACGTGAAATTCAATTTGAAACGGAACCGCAGGTTTTTACTAACAGATCAAATGAAATAAGTAACGTCATTATCCGAAATTAAGCGAAAATTAACACGTGCGCAAACCGTCTGCTTAACAAATAAAACAAAACAGCTACATATAGCCCGCTAGATATACGGAATATAGAAGAAAATCTCACGTATAGGCACAAGGTTTTATTGCATTTCTGCTTCGGATCACCGGCCGTCTCGTTTTGGCGTATGGACTATTTCGCGATGGGGAACGAGACGGGTAGAGAGAGCCGGTGCTATCTTGTTTTATTCATGGAGGCGAGAAGCACACCGTACAGCGAGACAGGCAGATGGAGGGTTAGCGAAGTGAGGGTGGGACGGACGATGCCTCTCATGACCGGCTGCAAACAAAACATAGACTAGGGTGAGCGGCCACCGATTGTTATTCGACTTATATAGCAGTCTACGTTCGTAAAAGGAGAAATGATTATAATAAAAAAGAAAATGCATCTATTCAAACCTTTGATCTGTAAACAATCCCGGTAGAGCGATTCGTTTTACTTTGTGTAAGAGAAGTTAATGGAGATACCGATAAACAAGGAATTTTGTTATTGTATCTACCTTCACTCATAATTTTGCCTCTGTAAATGTCTATTGATTAGGGGATATAAAGGTCGTACTTTGATGTTCGTCGAAGAGAACGCTCGTTTCTGTTTACACTTTAGTAGAAGTTGATAGTCTAACTATTAGGTATCTAGTATTTTAAGGAAACAAAACAATATTTATTGAAGAGTAATATCTTGAATCACTTTAATTTTCACACGCGATCATAATTTTAAGCTACACGAACTCGAACTCGAACTTACAACCACGTTGTGACTCTATCAATTGGATAGAGTCACAACGTGGTTGTAAGTTCGAGTCCTGCCCGTGTCTTATAATAATGGCAATCCAAAATAACTCCTTTCGGCTAACTTTTTGCTTCACCCGAAATTTCTTTCTAAATAATATACTAAACAGACAATGAAAAATTGTAATATTCAACATACAATACAATACTTTCGAACGTAGAACATTCGGACCAAAAATGAATAATCTATTGTCTCTCAAAAGTCTTGTCTTATATATTGATATAAAATATACGCAGCTTATATGTATATACTTATAAGCACTAAGTGTATACCAATATATTATAATGAATAGATACGTAATCCATCTGCATTTAGCATCCTGAAAGCTATACATAGTCTGTTTGAGGCTAGAATTGTGTACTGTCCACAGAAGCATTGATGTCATGCATAGAACACATTTACACGTCTTTGTGTATTATGCAGTTGACTGCTTGCTCGAAAACATGATCCAACGTATTCGTCCACCTTGGAATTAATGATTAAGTCTGGGATGCAACAGTAAACTATTTGGGCACGGTTACATTTACAATTACAAGAAGATGACGTAGTTCGAAAACCAGTATATAGGAATATTTAAAAAAACGTTCGGGGCACGAAACCACAGTCCACAGATGAAAGAACTGTCAAGTTTAATCGCGTTTCGGTTTTAGTCTGTGGATTTCCAATATCCAAAGCCAAAAAAGTTCGCTTCTTTATCTGTCCTCCTCCATCATAAAGAAATATATAGAGTTGACATACAATAGTTAAATGTTATTCATTAATAATTATTTTTTCATTAATTTTCACTCATCACTAATGTTTTGTATTTTTTAAAAGCTTCTAAAATAGGATTTTTCTTCTATGGCCAATGTTTATTCTTTATTGTTTTTAAAAATCGAATTGTAGATTTAAAAAAAGAACATTTTATATTCACGTCTAGTTTATGTTTATTCTTTATTTATTTTGTAATCTATGAAATTAAACGAATTAAATTGGTGCGATATTACAAAACCAGAGAAGGTATCAGGTTTACAGAGAATACAGATTGGGCTCGGATTCGTACAAACATAGACTTTTTGTAAAACTTTTTTTTTATTGTATCATAACGTCAGTACGTTACACCAGTACGTACATACACCAGTGTGTGAACGTTATCCGCTGGACGGTTATAACTTTTGTAGGTCAGTAATATTTTTCGAACGCAATATCTTTACAATCTACAGTACCTAACTATAAAAAAACTTGATGCATAAAACATATACAAATTTTACAAAGTACATCCTAATTCTATCTCTATTACTATTTATGAGATATAACTGCAAGTTGACAAAATATTCATTTCAAGACATTAACTATTATTTTTAAAGTAAAATCCTAGTCATTTAGAAACATATTTTTAGGTGTGAGTTTATAAGTAAGGTATATTCTATTTCGGTAGTACCTAATTGTTACTTTACTAAATTAAATATGCCACGGAATAATCTCAGAGTTTGAACTTGATAGAAAAAAAATCGGTTAGGCGATAAAAGGTCTTTTAATGGAGTGGATAAGTACGACAAAATAATGCAAATCAAAACATATGAAGCCAATCGTTCATTTATCGAACATTCCTTTTTCAAAACTACCTTCTCTTTTGCATTAAAAGTAGTAGCTTCTTACAAGTGGTCTTGTACTTTGAAAAAAATTTTTTTTTATTAAATATGGCGCTTAAATTACCAGAAAAAGCGTTCCGTTCACTATGGAGAGTCAGCAATTCCTTTATCGACCTCGACTTCGTTATCAAAATATGAACGACCAAGGTTGTTTCATAACATCAATTTCCAGTACTCGGTCATTTTATAGGTATTAACGATGATTAATAGAGTGTAATAGCTCGATAAATTCTTACAAAAAGAACGCAAGGTGGCATATAACTGGCCAGCAAACTAACAATTCGGTTAACGTTACACACTCAATTATGAGTTAACTGCACCACGGGTTAACTCGGAATGTGTCGCTAACTACAGGTTAAATATTCAGCGAGCGACGTATTGTACGGCGTTAGACCGCTCGGGCCACGGAAATAAGCTCAAAGTGTTTGAATTGGCTTCCCTATTGTGTCACACCTTTTCATTATTTCGTAATTTAGTAATAATCATATTTGGACAAGCCGCGTCCGTGGCACAGTGGTTAAACAAGGCAGCAAGTGCGAAATAATTCGAATTTCGAATCAAAAACGAATGTTTTGGTTGGGAAAGGTTTTGAAGAAATTTGATCAAGCATATATGAGCTAGAAGCAGAGTTGCCTAACTGCAATTTTATGACTTGACTTATTTATATTTTTATAGCCTAAAAATGTTAATCTACAATGGCACAGTGACCGAAAATTGTTACACAAAAAATAGTACAAATGAAAATGAATTTATTTGTCTATGTTAATTGCGCAGTTTTATTTTCATCCTTATTGAAAATCATGTACTTTATTGTTAGGCCACTCCGCCTCTAGCAGCTTCATATATTTTAGTTTGTATTGTACTAATTTATGAAAGTTTTAAACTTTAATAAAAGGAAACACAGAAAGTATTGTTTTACGTTTGTCAAAAATAATTTGACTGTTAAGTAAGATACAAAAACATTTACCTACTGCAATTCTTAAATTGGGATGTGATTTTAGTAAATTCCGTAAGAGCAATTATAAAATAAAACTGTGGGCATCAAAGTTAACGATCGCAGTAATTCATTGTAAACAATGAAAAACGAAAAATCTTGACTCACGCAACTTAATTCTAAGACCACGGCATACACACAGAAGTCATTTGTTTTTCAATTGGAAATACGAAATACGTAGGACAAGGTTTCATGTGACGGCTTTTTTGTAGATAACACGCAACAGAACAGACATCGTTTTTCAATTTTAATACGTGTCGAGATACTTGAGCAAAACATTACGAGGCTTCGTTATGACAACCTAAAAATCTCGCTAATAGATTATTAACGGCCGTAACATACGAACATATGGTTTTTAAAACATGTAAGTTAAGCGCGGTAAAATTTAAGGTGCCATTGGCTTTATAATAGGGATCCCTAGTATTTTTTTACGTTTTACCAAACCAAATCTTCGTAAATAGATTTGTTTCTATACACAACAATTCTAAGCGAAACTTCTCAAGGAAGCTAACCGATTTAGCAAGATACGATATGTCTACCTACTTGCAAAATGTTCAAATAAAACACTTTTAACGGTTTAAAACTCAAAATGTATTTTGAGTTTTAAACCTTCTAAAACTTAACTACGGTCGACGTTTCTATATATTTCACTTAATAAACCGTTAAAAGTTTTCTTTATTTAAATATGCACTGTCGTGTGAAGTGTGTTAGTAAGTCTGACTATAACGATTGTAATTCGAGTGTCAAGTGTCTAGAATAAACGTGGATGTTAAAACCTTTCCTCAGTAGAGTAGTTCCCGAAACCTGTTAAGCTCCAAGACTCTGGTATTTTAATAACTAAGAGCGCGACGTCGGTGCTCCGTAAACTTGAAATTAACTTGGTGCCCATGGGAGGGATATGCACTGTACTATGAATACAAGTTCAGTTTCTATTGTTACTCGTTATAATAAGGTTTCACGTAGGTACACTTGCAATAGATATTCTCCCTTGTGTGCTTAAGTACGAGTAATTTAATTTTGAAGGCATTTTTTTAATATAGAAGAGGATAGACGGGCTTGGGGCTCATTTGATACCTATTTTGGTTTTTGATATTCGGAAATCAACAGACTGAAACCGAAACGCGATTAAGCTTCACCACTTCTTCATCTGTGGACGGTGGTTCGTGACCCGGACGGAATTTCAATATTCCTACAACACTTAATATCCAGATTTCCAGACGAAGTCCACCATGTGTAAAACAAACTATAAATTGACTTAGAAACACGTTGGACCTGACAGGGATCGTACTCACGACCCGTCGATTATTAGCCATATAACGAGCTTACAAAAATTATTCGTTGGTCTTTAAGTACATTCGAATGAAGACGTCGGACGTGTTTAGTCTGTCAAAATTTTTTTATTTATTTTTTAAGATATGTTAAGTATCAGCGTTAAATTAGAAAATAAATGGTCTATAAATCTGTTTATTAGAGGTGGTGACTTTGAAGTCTACCAACACATACTTGCGAAGCGTAGTCGGTCTGGGCCGCTGTTCTATGATATATAGTTTTCGTTGTCAAAAAAAGTTCGTCTGTCTGTCGTCATTCTAAAGAGCGTTCCAAAGAGCAGCATGACCGAGAACTCCCTAGAAATTGTGTGCGGCTTTTTTGTGATCACTATTAAATCATCTAA
Source organism: Leptosia nina (assembly GCA_963661955.1). Classification (NCBI taxonomy): domain Eukaryota; kingdom Metazoa; phylum Arthropoda; class Insecta; order Lepidoptera; family Pieridae; genus Leptosia; species Leptosia nina. The sequence continues at coordinate 1,490,093 of CAVLEF010000279.1, forward strand.
ACGATGAAACCAACGTTACATATCACTTCTAAGTAATAAAATCAAATATTTAATAGAACCATAGATAATATTTCAGTGCGGGAAAATCACGGGACCTGGTGCGGTTGCATATTATCATATCCACGTTTTATGGTGGAATTTACGCGTGCAATCATTTTTACGAGTGGCCCGCGGTGAAAACTCGTAACTTGTCAGCCTGTTTGGGTTCAAGATGAGATCGATTCGTAATACACATTTATAAAACATAATTTTTGCTTGCTTTAATTTTCATGTCACAAGGTATTTTAACGTTTTACAACTCTAGGATTCGGTCTGTTACTCAAGACGTAAACCCTTTAGGTAATGTTTTCATCTAACTAACCTAACCCTACCTTTTAGCTAACAAAAGCATGCCATTACATTACTGCTCCAGAGAAGATAAAGATTTATTATTCTATAAATACTAATAATAAAGGAATAGAAATGAAATATCTGTACATTTAATATAATAAGCTCAGTGTAGACGACATAAAAACAATAAGAACATCCATAGCCAAAATAGGCCAACAACGCATCATCAGATATTATATGGCTAGATTTCCACCTTCCACCAAATAAACCCCATGTTTATCGTTCCTTCTCTATCATATATCTTATTAAAATCACATGCCAAACTACTCTTTTCAGGAAGTATCGAGCTCGGTTTTTTAAACCTAATTTTATGTACTTTGTTAATTCCAACGTGCTCTGCGCGTGACATCACACTTTCTTTCAAATAAGATCACAATTGACGACATCCAGACATCTCTATTACAAGGCCAGTATTAGGAAGAAGGTGTCATTACATCTTGCCTCAAAGAGCTCGTTAGGTCCCTGTTACCATTACAAACTAGGTAAAGCAGTCAAGCCGTATTGGACCGGCGTGGTGGGTCCTTTTATCCCAATCTTTTACAAGCTGATCTGGTATAAAACTCCAAAAAAATATGAATTAATTTCGACTAAATATGGTTACCATAAAACGGTTCTTGTGAGTTTATCTTAAAAGGTAGATATATACTATCACGGACATTTTTTAGATCATGTATATAGTAATGATTCTTCGGATACATATTTTTTGGAACGGAAACCCTCAAAGTTGAAAAAATCCTATTTATTTTTCCATATTCTCCACTGTTCTATTAGTCCCCTATTAGTTGCGGCCAGATGTTTTATATCCCAAAAGCAATTTAAAACAAAAATCCTTTTTCAATTTGAACCTGTGGTTCCTGAGATTAGCGCGTTTAAACAAACAAACAAATAAAAAGACCTATGCCTAACAAATGAAACCCTAAATTGAAAATCTGAAAAGAATCAACAATTGGTAATTCCCGAATAGAAAATACAGTTTCGTATTTCCTTAAGGACAATGATTAAGTAACCCTTTTGAGTTTACAAGCTCTATCGATTGGTGCGCGGTTGTAGTAAAGTGGCGGTGTCATTTTGGGTTATTATTGTCGTTGTTTTACTTGCCCGGGAACATATGACGGTTCACACGACCAGTCACGTACCTGGATGAACGTTAAGTGTTTACATGTCAAAACCTTACTTCCAAATTCAAATTATAAGCATACTCCTGGAAAACCCTGTGAATCGATATTCTTGAACACCTATAAAGATAAAATCGAATCTCATAAGATGCCTATTGTTTTGTGCCAGTATTAATTAAATGTCAGACGGCAACAGCACGGAACGCTGACGATGCCGGTTCAAGTGCTGCCCGAGTCGAAATTTTTTTTAATTTATTTTCGACTTTTAAATTAAATACTACTTAATTTTATACATATCGCATTAAATGAAAGGGTTTTATATGTAATGTATGTTATCAAAGTGAATTTAATTGACATTACTTACTGCTGTAGTACACCTAATACAATAATATGCAACTTTAAAACTTTAAAACCGTTTTACTTCAAATCTTACTCGCGTAAGCACCAGATACGACGTAGGTCAAGTGTCTTTTGTCTAACTTGAGAAAAGACCAGACAAATATGGCCGTTTTCAAACCATAGATACCAAGTGAGGACCCATTATACAATGTAGTTGATGCCACAGATAACACAGAAATTAAGAATCAATTTTTTTGTTTGCTTTTTACGTCATTCATATTTAACTTGACGTTTCGAACGAGAAGGGTATTTTCTTCTATAGCCGTTTCCTTTGCTTACATCCCCATTCAAATGTCAAACTTTTAATTCGTTTAATCTAATTCAGAATGATTATTAATATAGCATGAAATTGTAGTTTACTAAGTAAATTTTAGTGTTCGGTACTTCAAAGTGTTTTAGAGGAAACCGCATTTTTTTTTTGTAAACTGTGTGTTTGTTGATTAAAAATTTAAAGTTAGAAAAAATCTACCACACTTGTTTTTATATTTCCAAACAAAATGAATACACTTATATTAAGAGGATCAATCAAAAGGAATATAAAATGTAATTCGTGAATACAGAGTTCTCGGCTGCATCGGTTATAGAAGCAATGAGTAAAATAGAACCTTTATGTTTCCACCCTACAGCTATGTGTTTTGAGGGGTTACAGGCTTTTCCTTATGTCGATCGTCAACCCTTCTCTGTATACATCATTCTAAAAGGAATTTTAAGTCAATCGAATAAGAACACATTTTGAATAACTAGGCTAGTAAGAAAGTGTATTGTAGTGCAAGTATATTCTGAAACCGCGGATTTATTCGGGTCGTATTATTTTCATCGTTCTAAATTATAAGGCTTTAAGTCGTTTTTTAAATGGAACATAGATCTCGGAGTGTACAAGAATAAATATTATTGATGTCCAGTAAAGCAAATCAATTTGATTGATGAATTTTATAAGACCACAGCATGTTTGGAGGAACCGGGGTTCTCGTTAATGAATATTTTAAACATAAGACATGTACATTAAAATTACAAACATAATCAAAGCTTTTAAATAAAACACTTTAACTTTATATTAGTTAAACTTATTTCAAATGATTCTTAACAAAGACCCTCCCCGTGACCACGACTGTTGCAAAGCATCCGAAACGTCGGGCCGGAGTTAAAAATCATGTTCAAATAAGTTTACCTAATATATCGCGTTTTAAACCGTTAAAGTGTTTTATTTAAATGTGTACTACTCGCTTAAACTATAGACAGTATATAATCAAAGCTTACAAAGCAAATACATGTTTACTGTAATATAACCACCAACAGGAATGGGTATAAAAAAAAAATTCATTATATTTGTTTGATTTCTTCAGTCGGGTATGTGAGATTCTTATTCTGGCTAGTCAAAAATAATGATTGACATAACTGCAATGTAATAAGAAGTCACCTAAGCTACAGGGCAGAAACATGTTTTGTCAGTTTCAGTGAACACTTTTAAATATAAGTTTTAACTTCTGTACCCCGTCTGAATTACAGAGCCTTATGTTTCACGAAGGTTGGAGCCAGAAACATTAATACAACGCATTTAACTAACAGACTCCGGAGGCAAAACAATGCCAAGAAAAAAAAACCTAAGTCTATAAATAATATTTACCCACTTTTTGTAAATCCCCTAACGTCGCCCTAACGTATATACTAATTCTATATATAAGAATAGTTCTTTATTTGAACTAGGAATCTTGTCTGTGGTTTTCGGTCACAGACTATAACTCTTTACTAATCTGAACCACAAACCACAATCGTCTACTTTGAATTGTTAGTATTCGTTAATTAGTGCCTAATAATCGATGTTCTAGATAACATAGGTATAACTTACGAGCTGAATGAATAATTAAATTGTAATTTAACTTCCGCGCAAAGTATCTACACTATACAAAAGCTATAGTAGCTTGCCAGTATATTTGATATAGAAGATAAGAAAAAAAAATAATTTTTTTTTTTTTTCATCTTGTGTATACACGTCAATAATAGAAATTACTGTATTTATAATAGAGATCTCTTACTAAATAGATTAAGCTTAGCTTGGTACAATTTATATGCTTTTATTAAATTATAATGCCATGGAAAAAGTAATTAAAACATTTCTATATCCACACGGACAGATCGTTATTTATCTAGAAAAACAAAAAATAATAAAACGAGCAATATTAATTTAAAAAGACAAAATATGGCTGATAACTTTCCATCTTTTGATTGATAACTGATTTCTTGAATTGATAATCATTGATGAAGTAAAAAGTCTGCAATGATCTAAAGGATTTTAAAGATTAAAGATTAAGATAGAAAGGTATATAGACATTTACACTATCAATTTTAATAATTATTAATTTCATATACATAAAAAACGATATTACAATTAAATTTAGTTCGAAGTTTAAAATTCATATTTTTTAAATTGCTATCATTAAGGAGGACAACTCTGGGGTTGACTTGATGGAAGGTGAAATAACCCAGCTATATAACATCTACACAAGATGCACTGTCGTCCTATTTTGGCTTTGGATAGTCCTATGGAAACTTTTCGGATCGCTTTGAAAACAAAAAAGTCCACTATCCCTTTTATATTGTGAATCATTTAAAGTAATAATTTTATGTCCCTCACTTGAGGATATGAAGGTGCGATTAGGATTCATTGAGTGGTAATAATTAGTAGCACGTGCTTTAGTGGTCACCACTCGGCGACTGTTTGGGGAAAGTAACGTTTCCGGTATAAAGCACGCGATTTTATCCCCGTCTAGAATGGCAGAGGTTACAAACCAATGCCTTTTAGTGAAACAAGCAAGGTTTTTATACGCATTTAGGATCGTTATGGCACACACACATATTTTATTTAAATAATTAACTTATTCTATTGATCTTCTTTTACTAATTATAATCAACAGCACGATGTCACTGCAATATGTAATGTGTTAAAGAAGTTTAAACATGATTGTCCGGTAATTCATAAAAGATACGTTTCTATATTAACTTATGTTACAATCACTTTATTATTATATATTTTATATGAACAAAGGAGTTAATTAAAGTTTTTGTGCGTTCACGACCCTTTCTCACCTTTGTCTTCAAATTAAGCACAATTACATTAAGTTTAAGATTATATCTTATTCATCGTTAGTTCCGACCACGACCTCGTGATCGTCTCCAAGAAAACTTCAAACGACAGCACGTCAATAAAGCCAATAAACTCGTCGGAACTTTCTTAAGTAGGAACTGAACACAATTTATCGATTTGTGAAGGCCTCTGCTACCCTATACGTCACTTTACAACAGATATTGATAGTCGGTGACAGCAACCTTGCCGTCGTCCCCTAGATCAGCTTAAGACGCTAAACTTCTGAAACGTCAAGCGGCGCAACACTCAATTTGAACCTTACGCCGCGACAATACGACACAAAATCGACGTTAAGAACGCAAAAGTAAGTTTGCGAAGTCGAGAACAACTTACTCGACATCTAAGAAAATATTTTCTTTGATAAAACGTGCTGAGGTTTTCTCGATAGTAGGCTTAGGTGGGTTTTTCACTCCCCGTCGTATATCTTTTCATAAATGTCATCTTTTGATCCAGGCGTTAGATTCGTACCAAGTTTTATACTGATAAGCCAATACACTCGAAGTGCTTGTCAACTCAAGATTATTAAGAACGTAGTAAATAATCTATAATTATTGACGTATTATGATGTTTATAGGTGTTTTATAATATAAGTGCAAATTAATTTCTAAAAAACCGAAAATAGTCCTTATGACAGGATAAATGCCTTGTTTAATTAAACAACGTATTTAACTTAAAAATAAAACATATTTTATTTTTAAGTACGTACGAATAGTATGAATATCACAATAAACTTCTAAATAATCTATTATATAATATAGCAGCATTATAATGAATCGGAAACCATTTACCTAAATCTACCTACGCAACGTTAAAACCCAATCGTAGGCGGCTAGTAGCTTATAATGATCCTTATAATATATAAAATGTTTTGCATTATACGACCCTAATAGAAAACGCAAACACAATTTGACACCTGTTATTTTAAACCTAGCCGCAGCAAAGTTGCATCACCGATAGTTTGCGACATCTGATTTATACGTTCACCGGAACGGAAGTTTATAGTTAAACAAGATGGCGGACGTTGGGTCACGTGACCGCGGGATTCACCCCGGCTTCCGGTGCTCATTCACAAACATGTCAAGTGTATTGCGGGTAGTTAGATAATTATCGGCGTCATTACTTCCACCCCTAATGTTTTTATGAGTATTGTATTAAAACGGTGCATCTGTTATGATTCCAGTGTGACGTGCAATCTGTGGAGTTGTAGCGGAAACAATAATACAGTAATTTCACTTACGTCGCTTTACTACGCCATAAAGAACCTATTTTTATTTCCTGGTACGATGTACGTGCGTACTTTTTATTTTTTAAATATATATAAGTTAAACATATACCTTTTATTGGTTTAACATATCAAATTCTTGTAAGACTTATAGGGGAAAGCTAATTCATTGAGGCATTATAAACTTCTAAATAATCTTAAATAATATATTAACATTGTCAACACTTTATTTACAATGTTAGTTTAAAAGTGAAATTAGAATTTACTTTTTTTGTCATGTTCATTCACTTCTAAGGAAACTTGGTTATTACAGTGTTAATTCTATCAAAACTGTGTATGTTTTGTTAATTAATCTTAAGACACTTTTTATAAATTTTCTTTTGTATGTGTATCCCGATATAATTATACTATAAATTAACTTAATATTTGTATGATATTGTCAAGCTGTAGGGTAATTCTAACAATAATAAAGAAGTTGCAGTTATCTCATTCAGAATATTCAGAAGCCGTAATACCTAATTGCATAAAACTAATCACCGTTACATTTGACTGGTGGCCCCTGTCTCCCCTCAAAGGACACAATAAAAAGCCGCCAAAACGCTCTGTGTCTGGCTGTCAGTCCGTCTGTGTCAATCAATTAGACTGGCGTGGAGCGCACGCTGGTACGCAGCGTCGAATCTGAGACCCCGCCCTATATTGATCAGTCCCGCCCCGCTGCGCTGAATTTCGTGGAGCGCGTTTTGGCCCTAATCATTCTGAGATCGTTCGCTTCTACTTCACAATTCGTACAAGGCTTCGCCTTAAACTCACAATAAAAATTGCACCTTACAATTCTACCAATGAAGAATATTTCTACAGAGAGTATGTAGCGTATAGTTATATATCGCTTTACCTAACTGTTGTATCTTGTCCCCTGCCGCCCTTTCTTTATGATCTCTCTCATAATGGACTTTTATTATTGTTAGTGGCTGTTACGGAGCTCCACTTAAGGGTATCCGCTAATTTCTGGTATCAGTTAAGTGAATAAGGAAGTTCCTTCTACCCCCTTAAAATCTTACCTTCCTCCGGCCCGTTGGTAATAACACTTAACGTAAGGGTTATTGTTACTGCCAACCACTAATGCAATGTGTTATTTCGTTGTATTTATAGGTGTACGGATGTAGTAGCAAGGAATGTTGCACCTAGAGAAAACATTATAACACTATACTAAGCTACGAAAGCTTTAACTACTAACTAGTTGTATCTAGTTGCCCGGAAGAGAACGCTGTTTAGCGATAAGGTCGCCTTTTAGTTATAAGCTAGTGAAAGATGAGAATTTTTGTAAACCATTTTTGTAGTGTTTGTAGTTAATAAAATTTGATAACTAAATAAATAAAATAGTTAAAGCTTTCGTAGCGTGGCATAAGCTTGACACGGCATAAGATCGATGTTTAAACGGAAGAATGATTTTGTATTGAAGCAAGGGTGTTTTACACTAAACTATAACTACAAAATTTACATGACAACGATTTCAAAAAAATATAAATGATTGCATACAACTTGAAGGGGACATTTACAAATTTAGAATTTACTAAAAAAGATAAATTATGTATGAAAAAACCGATAAAATGACACTGAACACAGGTATTTACAGTAGGTACCATGACGTGTCCATACTGTTTGCGTTTTATAGGTTCGAAATGATAACAAAAATAAAAGACCTCCCTCCAAACTGTCGATAGAGTGCACTCCAATTACCAATTCATAAAATCCAGCTCACATCGAGTCTTTTACAGTACCCCTGCATCCCCCTAAGCCTCGATGACGCGTTTCCCCCAAACTCCTCTCCAACATTAAATACAATATCTTTAAATTGCTTCTAAGTACCGCCACCCTCATTGGGTATTTTTATCGTCATTACCATAATCTTCGACTAGTTGTCTCATTCATCCTCTAATCATTGTCTCTCTCCGTCTCGCTCTAACAAAGCCTTAAGAGTCTCTGCTAAATTTAAGGCTCATTCTCTCATGATTTAAGAGAGATTGTTCGGAGTTCTTGAGTACTTCGGATACGATTATGTCGCTGTAATTGCGGGAAATGAAGGTGAGTGTTTTACGTGTCCTTTTTACGGCTGGAACGTCGTGTGAAGCCGCTCAGGTGATAACAATTTTCACTTATTAATGAACGATTAAACTTCCAACAGGAAACGGAGGAGCTTGTAAGAATAATGTGAAGGTTTCGGACAATTTTTCAAAAGGTGTCATTTCTGGTGAAGACTTTACGTATGATTGCTGACAAGTGATTTATAATTTAAACTTGTAATTACTTATTACAATCAATTTAGCTCTCCTCGTGAGCTCTATCAAATGTCAGGTGTATCGCCGTTTCTTCTTGTAACAATTCTATGTAAATATTTTCTTTACGCCAGTAGTCAACACTAGTTATAAAAACCTGTATAATGTGTGTAATAATAACCTGTAATATTTAAAAACAATAATTTTAAACAAAACTCTATGTCCATAAAAGTACAATATTCTTAAATGTAGATTCATTAATTTATGTATATATTTCGCAAAATGAAACAAACAGATACATTACACAAGTAGCGTTTAACAGTTTTACAAAATTAAAAATGTTTTCATATACGCCTAAGATTTTCGAGTACACCCGTAACACTGTACCTACTCGTTAGTTGAATTTCACTTAACACGCCCTACCCGACCACTCAAAATTATCCGAAAACAAACGTTCAAAAGTTTTGAGAGCGCTTGCAGGTTATATCGGAGGGGGGGCCGGGCCGAGCCACCCCTATTTAGTCACGCCATTTAACAGGCGCGGCAAAGGGCTAAGAATTAATTATTAATGCGACTAGGAGTGGAGTCGTGCGGAAGATGTCGCATCTCTGGACTCTCATATTTTAAGAGCATTTTCGGGTTGTGAATTAAAAAAGTTCACCGTGAAATTCGTGATTAAAATTGATTACGCTCAAAAACATATTTTCGCGTGTATTCTGTGCTCATGGGAAAAACAACATAAAAATATGACTATTAAATTTTAGTAATTAAAGTATATAGTAACTTTATTTTCTGATTAGTTGTTCGAAACGATCGTTACTACGTATGTGCATCATCAAAGCAATATACTAATCTTTGTTTCTTGTTTTTTATGTTTGAACGCGCTAATCTCAGGAACTACTGGTTACAATTTAAAAAAAAAGTGTTGGACCATTTATCGAGGAATGTCTTAGGCTATAAAATATCAGGCTGCGACCAATAGAAGCTATTAAAAATATTATAAAATAATTATTCTTCTTTAGATAATCTAAAAATGTCTGCCTTTAACGATTAACTCACAAGAACCGTTTTATGGTAATCAAATTCGGTCGAAATATTTCATATGCCAAAAGAACGTTCCTATGTCACTAAGTATTACATACACAAGAAAGTACCGACAAAAAACAAATGCAAACGAATTTTATTAATATAGCCATATATAAATATATTTTATTACCAAACAAAAGAAGTGTGCGACAGAGATGGCGTTATTATTTATAAAGTACGCCCTATAACAGAATACCGATCTAAGCGACAATAAATTTTGACCTTTAAGATTTAAAAATGGTCACGTTGTGCCCTACTTCCGCGACTTGTTTGCTTTCATATAATAGTTACAGCCCTTGTTTACGACATAAAGGTAGTGCTAACAATCCTACATGTACATCATTATTTTTCGCTTTTTGTCCGCATATGTTAGTTAAACTAGAAATTATCTCGTGTCCTATTTCATAATAAAATCTAGTTCTACTTACTTACCAGTGAAAAGTAAACTAATAAACGAGAGGCGTGGGTCGGTGGTTTGATTTTGAAGCAATAACGAGCTGGGTAAGCGACTTCGTCCGCGTAGAATAGTTTTTCAACTATAAGCTGTTACCCACGACGTCGACCGCGACCCGTCTTGCAAGTTTTTGGGTATATTGATCCGTTTTCGCAGCGTACGCAACAGAAACTTCCAAACATGAATAATTTTCTCCGTTTTTTTTCTTCTGTCTTTTATAGGTTTATAGCCTCGATAAATGCTCTAACTAACACAAGAATTTTAATTATTATTCATATACACTTATAACTCATAACATCTTCTTTCATTAAATAAAATGTGTCCAATTAACACGCCACCAAGTGACTACTTCCTACACTAAAAATCGTACGACAAACTTATTCGTTCAACTCCACAATTTAACAATTTTTTTAAATCTTTATTCTCTTTACAGAGTCGAATACTCGAAGATGCATCATTGATGTGCAATTCCTGGTCGCCACGACATAATGTAAGTACTTAATTAAACGGTACAATTACAAGATTATAGTATATATATTTATTATGTTTATAACCTAAAATTAAAAATAAATAGGACATTTTACATAACATCTTAGTCAATCCTCCTCTCTAATAAATATGTAGTTGCCCAGCGAATGTGCTTGCGTTTATCTTTGGCCAAAGATAATTTATTTATTTAACATTTATTGACTGTTTTTGTATACAGGTAAGTAAGAATTAATGTTATCAAAACTTGCAATGTTTAAGGAATATGGTAGTAAGGAAAATTTACAATAGGTGTTTATTTACAATCTTGTACTACGAAAAATAGTCCCCAAGAATACTAACCTTTGCATATGTAAATACGTATAAAGTTTACGCGAGTAGTACACATTTAAATAAAATACTTTAACGATTTAAAACGCGATATATTAGTTAAACTTATTTCAAAATGATTCTTAACAAAGACTCTCCCCGTGACCACGACTGTTGCAAAGCATCAGAAACGTCGGGCCGAAGTTAAAAATCATTTTCAAATAAGTTTACTAAGATATCTGATGTTTTATTTGAACTTTGCATATGTAGTTACTAAAAATAATGTAAATTATAACACGTCCCTCAATCTAGGTACTGATCAAATAATAGTAATTTAACATTTTACACCCAGCATTCATACAGTCACTACATTGATTTCGTAACAATACGAACAGTCAGTACCCAGCTTAAGACGCAATTAATAATTCCAAAGGTAAGTGCGCACTGTATTATTCGATACACAATAATACCTAATAAACTGATACAAATCATCTAAAGTGGAGAATAGTTATCGATTATTACATTGCAAATGACTTGACATTTAAACGACCGAGTTTATTTGTAAAAGTCGAGTAAAACTTGTAAGAAAGTTAATTAATAACGAAGTAGTGTTGACATATCACGATAGAGTATAATTCCGAAAATATTACACAATAATAAATGTGTGCACTCACGAAGTTATTAAGAGGTAATTGAAAATGGCGTGGATTAAAACGCGTAATAATGGACAACGTATGAATTTCGGAGACAATTAGGGCTGTTACATGTACGAGGAGAGAAAGCATGAATGAATTACTAGCTGTTTATTCTTAACCAACGTTTTTATTCAGTTTTAAATACTGCGTGTTTTAAACAAATCGGCTATTACAGAATACATTAAACGCAAATACTTAATTACACATGTTAGTAAAGGATGATAAGTTTTAGATATAAAACTTTTACATCTATCACATTGTTTGGAATACAGGTGTCTAAAAATCTAACAAGAATCTTTATAATCAACAAGTTTGATCTTTTTACGCGTAAGGTTAACAGTGATAATTGTATCGTTAAGAATCTCAGACGCACACGATCAAAGTCACTGTAGCACACCAGCATTAAATAATAAAGTAATTAAATTTGCAAAGCATTATAATATGCAAGCGTATGCGAGTGCCATCCGCCTAATCGTGTGCAAAGGCCCCTACGCCGGCTTTTACATCTCTGTGACACTTGATACCGACATCACGAGGCACAGATGTATGAAGGGATCAGGAGATGTCGCCAGTTAACCCTAAAATGAGAACGTTGATGAGTAATAATAGTAATGGATTATTTCGGTAGTGCTGCGTCGGTGAGCGCTCTGTTTCGCCTGATGCAAAGTGTTCAATTAAACGGTTATTTCATTAGTTTGCTTCGAGTAACGCGACGTGAGTAACATCCAATAAAGATATTTTTATTATTGATTATAAGTTGAAAAAAAATTACGACTCGGGGAGGGCTTCAACCGGAATCCACAGCGTTCCATGCTGTTGCTCTGTGGTTACCGATTTCAAGCCCTGCCCAAGTTGTAAATGTTTTTAATTTATAAACGATTTTTAATTTATTTAGTGCATCATGTTCAATAACTTGTGAAAGACATTAAAGTCTATGCTATCTAATAAATATAGAGGTACTATTGCGACGCATTGGAAGATGTATTAGTGGTTTTGAATCCCTTCCGTGACATAGCCTTTTTTAATTAATACATTTTAAATAAATATAAGCTATCATATGACTTATAACATTTCAGATGTTAAAAACGCAGTTACATTTAATCGTCAACTCAGATTTTCGCGTAAACATATTTTGGAAAAGCGATTGCGTTGCCATTAAAACTATTCTAATTTTAAAAATTCTAGACAATAGACATAGTCGTACATAAACAATGAAAAAAAATCTAGTTTTTATTAAATATAATAGGTATTAAAACAAATAAAAATATATTAGCTAGAACAATTAGTTATACTCGACATAAAACACACAAAGTAAAGCTAAAACAGCGACTACATTGACCTAAAAAGTTACGCTAATATTATAATCAATATATACACGCAAAATAATTGACAAAGACTTTCACGCCCAACGCGGCGGCACGCGTGCCGCGCACATCCGAACAAATTATAATGTAGCTCGTATAGAAATGGGACCGATTTGTTTAGCAATTACAATTAGACCGTCGGTTCCCGGGGCAACTCTTGTAACGCGATGCTAATGATTGGAGGGTAGAAACAAACTTTTATTCTCACGCTCAATTGTCCTTTTGTATGAGGATTACGGATGACAGCAATTCACACTTAAAACTTAAGTGGGATGGAGATGAATTTGATCAAGTGTTGTGACATTTTAAATTGATTGCAACTGGGAATAACTGTACTGTGCCGGTAGATTTACGTGCGATTTTTCGTCCGATAATTGGTCGGTTTAGTGTCATAAGTATTGTAAAATGCATAAAAAATAGAGCTACTGTATTTGTAGAGTAACAGCACTGTATGCAGTGGTTGTGGGTTTGAGTCCCGCCTATGCGGTATATTTTTACAATCTGAAATTTTAGATATTTTAATGCCTTTAAATAAAAGACTTTAACGGTTTAAAACGCGATATATTAGTTAAACTTATTTGGAAATGATTTTTAACTTCGGCCCGACGTCTCGGATGCTTTGCAGCAGCCATGGTCACGGACCACGAATACTACTATATACGAACTAATATATCGCTTTAAACCTTAAAGTGTTTTATTTAAATTTACAACTCCTAACTACGACAGTATTTTATTTTAATGCCTATAAATTAAAACCAATAGTTAATTTTTCATACATTTAAAACATAATATCAAAGTTATTAATATTTTTATTCTGAACACACTTATGTCACGTCGTACTAAACAATTTTCCAAATCTTCACAGCTTGAACCCAGGACCTCTAACGAAAAACATGCAACTGCGTCGCGGTTGCCTTGTATATTGTTTTTTAAGTCAATTACCGATAGGAGTAGGAGTCTATTTATTTACTAACTCAATTATCAGGTATCATTCAAGGTATCATCACCTATTAAATTACCTAAATGTACCTATGTAGCTAAATGCCTAAACGTATTCCCTAGCATAACTTTAAGCGCGAGACGTCCGGGATTCGAAACCCAGGGAAACAATGGATGGCACAGTCAAATAGATGATACTTGCCTGCTAAAAACCGCAAACCACGAAACGGACACAGAAATATGATTGCTGCATGCCCCACGGTCGGAAACGGGAATGCAATATAGTTATCCAAAACTTTATGAGTTAGAGATTGTTTAGAAAACGTTTTTTTAAGAGACTATTTTTGTTCGCTCGGAGCATCACTATCCGTAGGTGCGCCCCTCATTCCGTGGGTAACACCGGTAAATCGAAATGCGGGACGATCACTTTAAAAGTGTTCCCGGCATCTATAAACCGGCTGCTTGGAAGTCAGTGCGCGCACGGCGCATCCGTCCATAGTGTAAGAAGGCGGACCAAATAACGAGTCGGTAACACGAGGTCAGAGTCACTCATAAATAATTTAAAGTAATCCGGGAAAAACCCCTGTCCGCGGGCCGTCGGTTGATCCGCCATGACTATTTTATGCGGCCGGAGTATTACGCCTCGCGAATTAGTGTTGCCCCTTTGAACTAGCTCCTTTAGTGATGCCGTTCGTTGAGCCTTGAATATTATTTTGTTTAATCTCGAATATTTGTTAATTATTCAATTTTACAGAGGGCAAAGGTTTAATGAGAACGGCACGCATATTTGAGGGCCGTAGTGGTCTAGGTTTTTGTGCGTAAGACCCGAAGATCGTGCTGCAAAATTATGATGTTCATGTACATTTAATCATGTTTGCGCTGAAGAATATCACAGTGGGAATATAGACTTGAATTAAAACCAAAAGTTTAGCGACTTGTGTCATTAACATGCTATTCTCATTCACACACATAAATCTATACTAATATATAAAGCTGAAGAGTTTGTTTGTTTGTTTGAAGGCGCTAATCAGGAAGTACGGGTTGGAATCGAAACATTAATTTTGTGTTGGTTAGAGCATTTATCGAGGAAGGCTATAGGCTAGAACGCGACTGATGTCGTGGGTAATAGTTTAAGTTTATAAAGTAGGGGTTTGCAAAAATGAATTTGGATGCCCAAAATAAATATTTTTAGCGGTCGAAGTCGGTGGCACAGTTAGTAATTTATAATATAAGAATATGTCCTTTTTCATTATTGTATGTAGCAATTACTTAATAACTTATTTATTACTTATTTTCTGCAAAAACAGAAATACAAATATAATATTACAAAATTAATTATTAATATTAAAGGTCTTATAATAAAATGTGTAATAAAAATCAATAATGTAGGAGAAAACAATTAGTTCTCTTGAATATTAATATTTTTCCACATGTTGGCGTTACGTAAATTAAAAATCTACGTAGAAAGAAAAAAAATTACAAGGGCGGGACTTGTACCGACACCTGCAACATAAATCCTTACTTAATACAGAGGCGCAGTATATCCTGTAATTATTATATTTGACTATTTAAAATGGAACGATCTAAGCGTGGATATCGTAGTAGGTATTGGGCGAAAATTTAGTCAATTCCGCAAGATCCTGGCCGGGCGAGAACAAGAATTGACTAACTGTAAATTATTTTCCAGATCATAGTTTCTAATATGGGATTAAAATGTTTTATTTAAATACATCTTAGTGAGTTAATAATCCATCATCTTATCACCAGGGTGACATATTCAGTGGTCTTAACGACGGACTGTTGAGTAGAGCTGAGGCGTTGGCTGCAGTGGACATCAGCAAGCACCAATCTGGACCTCAGCCGGGACCCCCTCTTCCACAGCTCAAGCATGACATGGTGTATCATCATGGGGTTGGCGGACCACCTCCTCATAACACGAGGCCGCATCAGGTATACATGTTTCTACCTCTATGCTTGTAAAGCAATTATTCCACGGGCTCGTTTGTTCAATGGTAGCATAAATAAATAAATAGATGTACGGCTAATAATCAACGGATCGTGATTATTAGCCGTACACGAATGGGTACACGAATTTCCAAGTTCCAAGTTCCACTCCAAATCCTTATAAAATTGTACTGTCTCTACGGTTTTTAAAAGTGCTCTTCGATTCCTCTGGTCTATGAGCATCACACCCTGATCTTTTTTGAGGTATCTACTTAGAAAAAACATCAAATCAGTTTTTAAAATACGAAGTTATGTGTGACTCAGAAAAAATGTACATATTCCTACTTAATATCCACTTTTGAAATGAAATCCAACGTGTTTAAACTCAACGTGCAGAAAAATATAATTTATAAAGATGTTGACCCGTTGGGGATCGAACCCACGGCCCATTGATTGTTATACATTAAACCAACAAATACGTTAAAAACAAATTCATCGTTTCACTGTTGTCCTCATTTTATATTTGTTCACTATGATTAAACAAGTTACAAGAATAGTTGCTATGGAAGAAAGTTGTACTGACTTTTTGACACTTGAAACGTTTAAAATAAAGTAAGGCTACAATTTTAAAATAGTGTCTCGTTTCAAACGCGACGTAGTGACATCTCATAGACCAACTTCGATTATATTTAAAAATAAAACTAAACTAAAAAACAACTCAAAATTAGTTCTCGAATTATTAACACCAAAATATATTTAATAATATACTTTTATACGTATTATGTTTTATACTCAAATAAATAGGCTACTATAATAAATTCAAGTAAATAATAGTATAAAATAAAATAAAAATATTTTTTATTTTTATTTTATTTATTTATTTTACATTTACATATTTTTACCTTGCGGCATATATGTTAGGGTTTAAATTCAAATATACCGAGCTTACTAAACTTTACAGTCTAAGCCAAACACAATAAGTGCAACTTATTACAATGTTACTTTTAAACCGTTAAATTTCTCTGCCATAATAATTGTTGAACATTCATATTTCATACATCGAATAAAAAGTCATAAAGTTACCCCTCTTTCGCGAGAAATCCATACGAATCATTTCAATCGAATTTAAAGTAGATAAAACTAAGGTACCTATCGCAATAAAATTCTTGTAAATTGTAAGACGCTGCGCCCATTCGGAAACATAAATAATAATAATAAAGGTAAATGCATTTCTCTATGCCCCATACACCTTGGAAAATCTTTTAGTCCTCGTGTATCGGTAACCGGCGAGGGTTGGTTCCTTAGGGAATAAGGCTTGGGGTAGCCGGGCGAACTCTAACATGTAAGAAATATATGCGTCCTGTTATAAAAATGAGGTAATTTTATGCACTATTCGATGTAATGTTGCAGATTGTATTGCCACCCTCCGTCCCAGCCATATTGTGCGCATGTAAAGAGATAAAAAGTTATGTTTTTGAATCATCTGTTCCATTGAGAATTGAGATTATCTGTATTTTAATCTGTGTTGACGATATCGTATTAACTGCGCTCACGAGGCGAAGATTAAAATGGATATAATTGTTTTTTTGTTTGCCGTAAACGATGTCCGATTGTTTATCGATTAGAGCTGCAATGAAAACTTGCATTTGACTCAACCTTTTTGCGTATAAAAAATAAATCATTATGTTAAAAATAATACCTAACTGATTTATTACAAAGTGTTTAAAAGAATGGCTCTAATTGCATTTTCAGCCCGTACCGGTTAATTTAGTACTGTCTGTTGTTTACACGAGTACACTTTTATCGGTTTAAAACGCGATATAAACTACTTGTTAAAACAATTAGCCGTAGTTATAATAAATTGTCTTTAATAAATTTCTTGTTTTAAACCGTTAAAAGAGTTTTTTTAAGTATAGTTGTTCCCAAAACTTCGTGGCACGTTTAGTTTTCGTTTCATCCCCTTGCTATAAGGGTGGAAGCGAGCCCACGTAATGTTTACTTTATGGCAGAGTAAACCCAAACTCGAAGTCGTTTGGGATCGCAAACGTCTTTAATCTTTGCAATAACATAATAATATTATGTGCGCGTTCTTCTAGTCGTACGGGAGTAAATAAAATAATAACATTTTCATAATTTCCCTATACTTTAAGCCAAAATAGGCCTACAGTGCATCTGGTTCAGATGTTATATGGCTAGAGGATTTTACCTTCTGTCAAGTGAAGACCATGATTGTCTGTCTTTGTCTAAACACTGTCTATACGCGAGTAGTACACATTTAAATTAAACACTTTACCGGTTTAAAACGCAGTCTCCCCGTGACCACGGCTGCTGCAAAGCATCCGAAACGTCGGGCCGAAGTTAAAAATCATTTTCAAATAAGTTTAACTAATATATCGCGTTTTAAACCGTTAAAGTGTTTTATTTAAATGTCTTTGTCTATCATAAAAATACAACATTTGTGTTACATGTCAGTAAACATTAAAAAAAAAAATCTTGTTTCAATGATTCGTTGTCACTTATTACCTACGCTTTGGGTACATTACAACGTTCTACCTACCATTGAATACTCGTAAAAGTTAAATCACAATTACCCCGTTCGTATCATTGATCGGTTAATTTACAGGCAAGTAGTGGATCAGACTCATGTTCTCTGACCGTAACAATTTGTCCAATCGGTTGCTTACGAGTGATTAGGTTCAAATCTAAGGAAGCGTAATATATTGTTTGTTTGAAAGGACACAGACGTCTCACGAAAATACTTGCCAGTTGATTAAATATTGTGTCAACTGTCAGTTCAAGAATTAAAACTATAATATCAGAATGAGAAATTCTGAGAATGTTTGCTTTGCACGAGAGTTTTAAATCTTGATAACTTGATATTGGTTCTAGGTAGGATAAACAGACGTCACATTGAGACACTTGCCTGACAAACGAAAAGCTATTAGTAAAACAGACAGACACCTGACATAGTCGTATATCTTGCGCAGCTTCCCCCACTTTGTATAGAATATAGATCGAGGGAATTCGCTGAGTATTTATTTTAAATAAAGAAACAATTATTTAAGAATTTATTCCATGCAGAAAAGCTTAGCTCTACTGGACACCTAACTTTTGACAGAACAAGGCATATGGTTTTATCATTTCAACCTTTTACACCTAATTTCGTGATAAGTTTAATCAGAAATAGTAGATAAATTAGGGATATTTTTGCACACACACACACACACACACACACAAAATGTTCTAAGCAACATTGTATCTTAGTACATAATACATAAGAAAATGCGCACCTACAGTTCGAAGAGTACGATTCTTCGTTGTATACATTATTAAAAAAAAAATAGTTTAAATTCAAATACTTTTAAATGTTTAAACGCGAATAATATTAGCTAACTTATTTGCAGTTTTTTTTAATAAAACACTTCAACGGTTTAAAACGCGATATATTAGTTAAACTTATTTGAAAATGATTTTTAACTTCGGCCCGACATTGTCTCCCCGTGACCACGGCTGCTGCAAAGCATCCGAAACGCGTTTTAAACCGTTGAAGTGTTTTATTTAAATGTGTACTACTCGCGTAAACTGTAGGTAATATTTATTTGCAGTTTATTTAATAAAATCGCTTTCAAACCGTTATTTTTTTTATAATACACTACAGACAGTTCTTAAAAGTCTAGTTATCATTATTTACAAGTCAAAGCCAGGTCACATTAACATTAAAAATAATGGCGTGCCTTTCCATACTTAAAACACAGTAAATAGTGAGCAAAATTAAACAACGTAAACTTCAAAGGGGGAAAAGGAAAACAATATTTACCCGGGGGATTACACGGCATATGAGCGTTTTTTACTCGCAAGCAATTGTCACTGAAGTCCCTGAGGACATCTAGGGTCGATGTTAACGCTAGCATAACTGTAACTAAGCCAAAAAAATACTTTTTCTTACCATGAGCATAATACAACCTACTGGGCGAGCAGCGGCCGGCAAAAGTTGTATGAAGACCCATATCTGTCGTGTTAAGCGGCCAAATAAACTACTTTGTAAATCGTATTTGTCCTGTAATTTAAAAATGGAACGATCTACTATCATGACGACTAAAGAGGTCAATTATCAACGTTTAATTAACATTTCTGACTGCTTGCACACAGAAAGCTGGTTAGTGATAAAAAAAACTATTATTTTATATTTATAGTTTGCAAACATCACCTGTATCGCCTCTATAGCCAAATGGTTAAACGTGTTGCCTAGGTAATCGTGAAGTGCAAAGATTTTAAGTTCGAATTTCAAAAATTGTTTAGATTGGCGGGGCACAGATCGTCTACCTGCCTGTAAATAAAAGGGATCAAACAAACGGCCACAGAAATGTGTTCGCCCCATGCCCCTATGGAGGAAATAGGATTTCACTTTTTTATTATTTATTGTTATTTCACAAAAATTTAGGCCTAATAAAATAGGTCCACTAATTTAAATGCTGTTGGCTCAGGTAACTTTCAAAAAGTCTTATTAGTCGTATAAAAATTGTATGTTAGAGTTAAAACACAACTAAACGTATAATGTATAGGCGTTTGTAATGTTTCGTGTGGCACGCAGACTGAAGTCCGCGTAATTGTGATCTACTGGTCCCCGAAGATTGGGCTTCTGTACACCCACTGCAGCGAATACACCCCTGCATCTAGAATACTGTTAGTGAGACATATAGCTTGTTTCAATTACGAAGTCGAGAATTTCCAAATTTATGTATACAAAATAAATATAAAACGTATTCTCCCACGTTAATGTCTCCTTAATCTAGTGGTGAGAAGACAGGATTCGAAATTCGGGCTGCGCGAAATATTATTTCGATTTTTGAAATTTTAATTTTCGAATAAATTTTCATCCTCGATTCTGCTAACACGTTAATCCGTCGGTTTTCATCGCTAGTTTATTGGTGGTATTCGATATAGCCAATCCATCCAATAAAGTAATATGGTGGGTTTTAAAATACCTTATGAAATAAGTGGCAAAAAGGAAAGCTGGGCTGGAGATGAATAGTCTAATGCGTTAATTTTTACAATAAATACGATGACATTCTAATGCTAATTCATATTGCAATAGGAACGCAAAATAGATAATTTTTATATTTTTTCTGTTGAATCTTGTATGAATTGACCTCCTCTGTAGCCAAATGGTTTAACGTATTGCCTAGCATTGCGTTAAGTGCAAGAGGTCCTGGCTTCGAATCCGAGGGAAACATTTATTTCGGTCGGGCAGGGCACAGAAGTCTGATCAACTACTTGCCCGTTAAATGAACGGATCAGTGAAACGAACACAGACATGTGTTGGCCCCATGCCCCACGAGGGGGAAACGGGCTTTCACTTTTACTCTTGTAACTTCTACAAAAGGCAAAATAGTTCATATAATTTTGATTACCTCCATATTCAAATTTGTTTTGAAATCAGCATACAGCTTAGATCCAAATATACTAGATGTATTAATATTGTTGTTGTAACACTGTTTTAATATTGCAATTAATGATCTGACATAACTCAGACTAATATAAACAAACAAATCATTATAACTCAAGTATTAATAGGAACGAGCAATTGGAATCGCTTATAATAATTACATACGTACGAATAAGTTGTAGGTACTCCAAACATCCATTTTAGTTACAAGGACGGTCAACAACTTAAGCATATTGGTAAAACACTCGCATCCAATCAACGTCACAACAGAGTCACCCCATGCTACAAAAAACAAGTGTTTGCACTCATAAAGAATGAGTGCAAATCTGTGCACAAAGATGATTGTTTATGTTTCCATATCGCCCACGAGTAGAGCTTATTGTTGTCCTCCCTATTTTTGTATTCAAAATGAAACGATCAATTGTCATTGACTTTAATGTTACACTGCTAGGCATAGCTCTCCTCCCGTGTAAGTTTACGAGTTTTACACATTTGAAGACACTTTAACGGTTCAACGCGAAGTTTATTAATTTAACTTTTTTTTAATATTTGAACTACAGCCGACGTCTCCCTGTGACCACGACAGCTGCGAAGCATCCGAAATGTCGGGCCGAATTTAAAAATTATATTTAAACAGGCTTATCTAATATATATCCTGTTTGAAACGGTTAAATTGTTTTATTTAGTTGTAAGAGCTTAGATTCATTGCGCTACGACGAATATAAACGATTACCATCACTTAATTCATCGTGATTACAGGGATTGATGGCTTAACGTGGTCTTCTAGGCACGAGGAAGATGACACCTCCTATTTCCAAACTTGGAACTAGGAATTTTTCTTTTGAAAAACTCTAAATACAGCATTCGAAGTCGGGATCCTTAGTCTACGCTTATCACTAGAACAATAAATTCATTGGTTGTAATGATAACAATATCTTTTGTAATATTATTAACTTACATGTGTAGTCACACGCGTAATACACAGAATTAAAATAAGTCCTTCTGGTGTAACTTACATCATTATTGTAGATAGATTAATAAAGAAGTAGCTTCAAAATATAACAGTTACTCATTTATATCCAGTTTATTTCAACCCTTATTATAACCTCTAATAGTTGGGCTTTAGGCAGTACCATAATCCAATTACAAAAGCCTTTCTTTTCGCAGATGGGTCATCACGGTATGGAGGGTTTGGACATGCTTGAACCAGGTTCAGCGACCTCCATGACGACTCTCGCGCCCATGGGAGAGGGGGCCCCTCCACACCACCAATTACACGGTTACGGCGCTATGAACCACGTCATGAACCATCATCATCACAGTGGCGGACTAGCCCATGCACCACCAGCTCACTTAGTTCACCCCGGCGCCGCACTGCATCCAGACACCGACACAGATCCTCGCGAACTAGAAGCCTTCGCCGAGAGATTTAAACAGCGCAGAATCAAACTTGGCGTCACACAAGCTGATGTCGGAAAAGCCCTAGCCAACTTAAAGCTACCCGGCGTCGGAGCACTCTCTCAGAGTACAATATGCCGATTCGAAAGTTTAACCCTAAGTCACAACAATATGATAGCACTAAAACCGATTCTACAAGCGTGGCTAGAAGAAGCGGAAGCCCAAGCAAAAAATAAAAGAAGAGATCCAGACGCTCCGAGCGTTCTGCCAGCTGGGGAAAAGAAGAGAAAGAGAACATCTATAGCTGCACCGGAGAAGAGAAGTCTCGAGGCATATTTCGCTGTTCAGCCGAGGCCGTCGGGGGAGAAGATAGCGGCGATCGCGGAGAAGTTAGATCTAAAAAAGAACGTAGTTCGCGTGTGGTTCTGCAATCAAAGGCAAAAACAGAAGCGTATGAAATTCGCTGCGCAACACTGACCGTCGGGTGGCGGCGCTGCTCTTCTCTATCCAGGAGCTGGATACGGGTACTGAGTAGCCAACCGCTCCTACGCTAGCCTGGGCTGCGGTTAAAACCGCCGCTCGAAGGACACCGCTCCGGCGCGTCGTAAGCAATAATAATATGATCTCATTTCCACCTAGTTCTTTTGATTCCCTTGAAATTGTTCGCAATGGTCATTGTAGATAATATTATTACAATGTATACTTTCTTTTAACCACTCTTTTATATTTTCAAGACACAGGGTACATAATGAATTATTATTATATACATATCATTATGATGATTAGTCGCTTTTCGTACTTATTGGGTTTTTAGCTATACTTTTGTGATTATAATCTAGAGATTTTACAAGGAAATTTGGAAATCAGGATTTTTAAGAGAATGTGCCTTGCAAATAATCAATATTCTGTGTTTAATGTTAGTAATTTCATTGCTGCGTGTCGCAGACTCGAAATGGATACTGTAAGAAGTGGTGTCCACTGAAAATGTGCATCGAAATAATTATCGAAGTGTACTTGAGACTGTGACTAGATAGAGAGTACATACATATCTATTGACATTAGACGAGATTGATTACCGATAAACGTGTCGTTCGTTCGATCAGTTCTGGCCCATTTACAGAATTATCTGGCTTCGTTGGACGCATTCATTCAATTAATGAGGCGGTCGATTAACATTCGTTCGACTCTCTGATCGCTCACTATCAGATCTCCGCTTGTTCTAAAACAGCCTGACCGAACGAACGAACGATTTTCGCGCCCTTTTTAAAATACCATTCTTTTGTTTCATTCAATCGCGAACGACAGAGATGTAATTACTATTGTATATGTCAGACGATTTTTATTTTGTCTATGAAAACTTATCCACTACATTTCTAGTCATGGTCATATTATATTAATGTACCTACCGAAGTTTTATTTTCTATGACGTGGAGAAAATACTGTTTTTATTGTACAAAGCATTTTACTTATAACTACAGTTTTAAAATTACCACACCACATTAAATTAATGGTAGATTGGTTTTAAAGAGATACAAATAGAATGTTTTTAATTCACGAAACGGCACAACTTTAGGCGTAAGGAATTAGTAGAGAACTTTAGCCAAAATAGTAATAAACATCATTGTAAATACTTCACATTTTGATTACTAGAGTACATTAAATTTGTAGTCAAGATTTAGTACAACGCAGCTGGATTTTACAAGAGAATTATCATAGCTTTGTAAAAACCTATAATATTGAATTGTGACATTTTTATTATTTAATTAATGCGTATTTTAAAAACCTCTCTATTTATCCACTTGGATTTCGTGCTCAATATTCAATACTACACTGTTAATTACTTACATCTTATAAGGTAAGTAGAGGTTTATTGAAATAAACTTACTAGTGATTTGTTCATAAGGGCTAGTATTTTGCTAGAGCAATTGCTTACAAATGAATCAATTTAGTCGCTAAAATTATGGGAATTGCTAGATCGACACTGGATACAACTCAATAATATTGTTCAAGCGGATAAATGGAATAATGATCGATAACAACTGATAACAAATACATATTTTAATACAAATTTTGTAAATATAATTGTAAGAAATAAAATGTGCAATGTAACTGCTAGGAATATGATAAATTGTATGTAAAAAGATTTGTAGATAGATTATTTACGCGACGTTTGTCTCATTTTGTACATTTCATTTATATCGCTTAGTAAAAGGCTTTAATTTTTTATAATTTATAAGCAAGTTATTTTTTTGTAAATGTTTTATTGTGTATCTATAGATATGGGTCAAATGTATTTATTTTGTCAGCCGGAATAAACAATAGTGTGTCCACGGTGCAAGTCTAGCGAGGTTGCAATTAAAGGCGCCCATATGGAACACGATTTTGTGTCTGTAGTAAATCGAACAGGGGTACTTTGTTTCCTACGCATTGTGGCGCCACACGCCAAGTGAACAATGAAATGCGCCCCGCGAACTGGCAACAGAACACTAGCCTCCTAATCAAGACACGCATAATTGCAAATGGCGAGCATAAATCACTTTAAAGCGAAGTCTTCGCGTCGACAAGCGCACCGCTAACTTTAATAATCAGACATAGTTGTTCCATCGCCCATGATGGTTGAAAAAATAGAGTTGACGTTCAGTCTACCGAAAGTTTCGTCTTTTCGATATGAGGTTAATAAAGGCCTCTTTAATTACAAATATTTGATTCGCCGCTGATGGTACAACCGCCTCACTTATTCCATGTATACATTCCTTGTTTCAAACTAATATGCCCACATTATTCTCATTACTTTCAAACCTTTGGCACAAAACAAGGGGCCAAAAAGATTATGCTGTCTGTAAAGACTAACCATTTCTTTGGAACAGATTTAAAACAAGCACAAACCTCACAATATAGCTCTTACTTATTTAGTCAATATTGACATTAATTGTTTTTTGTATGTAATATATTAAATTAATAATATAGTTAATAGGCCAAGATTTCCGCAACATTAACGTTATATGACTATTAGTTCCAAAACTAAGTCAGTACTAAGTTTAAGTAGACATTAGTGGTTTCTCTTGCAATTTATTATTCTTAATTATTGTATCCTGATAAGGAAAGGAGAAAATCTTGTTTCGAAAACCAATAAACAATAAAATAGAATTATTAGTAAATCTATTGTTTCATTTTTAGCTGTTATTCTGATGGACATTTTAAGAAACAACAAAATATAGCTATTAAAAAAAATCTACCACCACAATATAAGTAAGAGAAAAGAAATCCGAAATCACTACTGCAGCAGCTGATGAGATGCTCTACAATGCTGGACTGACACAATTTATTGTCTCCCCGAGATCGAATCCTCTCGCGCTTAACGCAATCCTAGGCAAACGTTTTACCATTCAGGTATAGAAGCGGTCGCATCGGTAGTTCAGTAGTCGAATGCACAATATCAATATAAACAATTATAATTCCATTGTTTGTTTCACTGAGTGATGGACGTCTGTGCCCTGTCCGATGAATTTTTTTTCCCAAGACGAAGGAATCAATCAAGGTACTTACTACTTACGTACGTAAGGCAAACAAGAAAATTATTTTATCAAAGATAATAAAGACTAGATTTTGATGAGTGTTTTTTACTATTGCCTTAATTACTTTACCCCTTTGCTTAATGTGACTTTAAATTTTAATTCTAAAAAGAGGGTAGTCAGGTAAAAAAATAAAAAAGATTTTTCATTTCATTAATTCAGCTTTCACAACCGCGTAACATCGGGACTTTGGGTAACTTCCGAGTCTCGAAGTAAAAGTTTCAACTAAAGTGCCCTTGTGGAGCCGCCCTTGGGACTAAAATACGACCATCTTAAATTTGGCCAAGAGCTATAACCGAGTGGATAGAGGTGTAATTTAATTCTGGATGCCCGTCGATAAAATAAACGATGCCTTCCGGTACTCGTGGTTCCTAGACATAAAGTAACGTCTAACTTATGGTTAGGTGTTGATAATATTTTGAGGCGACAGTGGTGAACAGAACTAAACACATAAGTAAATTGTTTGACCGCCATTATAGCCCAATACTTCAACGCATTGCTTCGCGTTATATTTGGAATCCCATCATACGAAGTCACTAAGTTTTAACGAAATTGTAGAAGAACAATATTCACTTAAAATATTGCAATTTACGTTCGTAACCTTCAATTAATTACTTACTTGTAAAAAGTTATATTGCTAACTATACTAATATAAATCTGAAGAGTTTGTTTGTTTGAACGCGCTAATCTCAGGAACTACTGGTTCGAATTGAAAAATTATTTTAGTTGAAGCTTTATAACGTCACCCTGCGACCAATAGAAGCGAAGACACGATGGGAAATGTGGAAAAACGGAAAAATATTTATTTTTCAGGCTTGTCTGTTACGTGTGCTGCAAAAACGGCTCAGACTACAAAACCATTATTCTTCTTTAAATCATCTAAAAATGCCATTAAAGGTTACCTTACAAGAACCGTTTTTATGGTAATCAAATTTTGACCAAAATACTTCAAGTCAGCTAGTATTAAAATAAACTAATTTTGCGATCAGCATTAGCGAAAACAAGATTCGAACTCACGACCTGTCACATCTTAGGATTAGTTTGTGCATTGTATTCAAATGTATACTGCAATTGTTTATGTCGAATAAATATTTTGTTACCGCTTGAATGTATATTGTAGCATTGGTTAAAAAAATGTCTCTTCACCAGATTGACTAAAATAGAGTAAAACTAATCAATTACGTTGTTTGGATTAAAATGTTGGTGAAGCGTTCGAGTGCCCGCGGCGTTTAACTTATTTGGAGTTTTAGATAGTGTTTACTTAGTCTTAATTCGCACAAAATGTTTAAATTGCATTTGCACCCTAAGTAAATCGATATAATTTATTTAATGCCAGCATGTGACTGCTCGGCGTGGAATATACATATTTTGGGGGAGGGTGGGGATGGGAGGGGGGTTCGAAAAAGGTTTATTTGGGTAAATTATAGTCTATTTAGATTTTAAAAATATGACTCTGGCGGGACCTAAACCCACATTCACGTTCTGTGCTATTTAAATCCGACAAGGTAGCTCAATTGGTCATAGCAACAACACGAACGCTGTGGATGCTAGTTTAATTTTTTTCTAAGCTAATTACATTTTTTATTTAATACAGACAACAACGCCTCTATAGCTCAATGATTGTTTCGGCCGGATAAGACAGAAGTCTGATACACGATTTGCCCATAAATGAGCGGAAGCGGACTCAGAAAAATGTTCGTCTCAAAATAAAAAGACGAATCGTTCGTCTCAAAATAAAAAGACGAATACACAATCTTTATATGAGGTTTACTTTTACATTTCACACGTCACAAATACCACTGTAGCTTCTAAGCTTATATAACGCTTAGGTTAATTAAATATAGCCTTCAAACCATGTACCATGCTATATGTAGCTGTATATAACCTGTTTAATACCTGAATACATCGGGTACAGCCAGAGCAAACGTTACACTCAAATTCATTTCATATAACTATGCAAATACATTGATCCTTCCACTCAATGCGAGATATTATGTATGCATGGATTATTTATACTTAGAAGCTACCTTAAGATTAATTAATATATATAATTATGGTTTAAAATAGTACTTTTTATAAACGGACGAGCAGTGTTACTAAGATAAAAGAAAAGGTTGTCTTCTGTGTGTCTTAAGAATCTATACTAATATTTTTGTATTTTTGTGTGTAATGGATAAACTCAAAAAGTACTGGACCGATTTTAATAATTCTTTTTTCATTAGAAAGCTACATTATCACTCAGTAACACGCGAAAGACAAGGGTCGTTAACAGCTAGGACGCGCAATGCTTTTTTTTCTAATTTAGTGACTCATGGTCGTTTTAACTAGCATGCTTATAATTTAAATATCTGTACCTATTTATGTCTACCCGTGCGTAGCTGGGACGGTCCGCTAGTCGAATATAAATCGAAAAAATTGCGACTCGGGCAGGACTTGAACCGGCATCCTCAAAGTTCTGTGCTGTTGCCCTAATCAATGGAGTTGAGGAAAATTTTTAATTCAATGTCTATGTACAGACTACGAGTTAACGCTAAAACAAGTAAACCGAATAATTGAGGTGTAATGGTGAGAAAATTGCTATATTGTGCTGTAGTATATTATTTTGTGTATTTGTTTCGTATACACAAAGTTTAGACATTTATGACACAGGAGAGACAAGTTGGTGGAAAGTGAAAGATTTAAACCTGATGTGCCGCCGTCCTATTTCGAATTTAGCAATTTGGAAATCTACTTACTAAAATCGCACGCGAGACACGTCACGGATTAAATATTGTTTATAGTTTACGCGAGTAGTACACATTTCAATAAAACACTTTAACGGTTTAAAACGCGATTCATTAGTTAAACTTATTTGAAAATGATTTTTAACCTCGGCCTGACGTTTCGGATGCTTTGCAGAATTGCAGCAGCCGTGGTCACGGGGAGACTCCCCGTTAAAAATCATTTTCAAATAAGTTTAACTAATATATCGCGTTTTAAACCGTTAAAGTGTTTTATTTAAACGTCGCCCATAAATAAAATAATTTTTTTCTCTAATTAAGACATTTTCGAATACAAAGCTACGACACATCGATCGCCCATTTTTACCATTTACAAGTCAAAGTATAACCCCAATCTATAATCTGTAATAAACTCTACAGTAGGGCCGTAGTCAAAAACGTCTGTTTACAGAAGCAATCGCCGGAGGCTGGCCCACCCCCGATTGTGCCTAAGCCTAATATTAGATGTATAGAGATTGGTCTTGTATTGTGTAACACAAACAATATTTGGCTAATCTAACTGTTGATTTAGCGTTCTAATTGGATGAATGTTTGCTTATGCTCGGACTGATTTGCTCACAAGAGCATACCTAAAGGAGTTCATAGTTATTTACGCGTGGCTAAATAATGCCTCGATCAAATCGGAAACGTTAATATTTCAATAACAATGATATCGGAATATACTCCTTCAAGATACAGACAGTGAACGGCTATAGTCAATCTAAACATTTAATTAACTATTTTTTAAAATTCCATTTGAAATCGGAAAATCAACTTGTAAACTTGTGAAAGTGACAGAAATAGAACAAGTGACAAAATGCACATTCAGGTCCATTTCTTTCTTTTTTTAATTTTGAAAAAGTAAACGTTTGGCTGTGACGATCTTTAGAGAAAGCACAATCTACGTTGTAACACGTTTATCATTAATATAAACCTTAATTTAAGTAAGGAAAAATCAAAACTGACTAAACCAATTATACAGAAAAATAATTTTTAAAGATAATGACATTTATGTAATAATTATTAAGTTAATAAATTATTATTAAATACTTATCAAAAATATAGTTATTTCCAATTGAGATTGGCTGATCGATGTCGTAATTTTATATAATGGTTCTAATATTATTACAAAAATTCGCTTCACACCTGATTGTATTCTACTACAGGAACGAATAATGAATTTAAATAAAACACTTAAACGGTTTAAATAAAACACTTTAACGGTTTAAAACGCGATATATTAGTTAAACTTATTTGAAAATGATTTTTACGGGTCACGGGGAGACACGGCTGCTGCAAAGCATCCGAAACGTCGGGCCGAAGTTAAAAATCATTTTCAAATAAGTTTAACTAATATATCGCGTTTTAAACCGTTAAAGTGTTATATTTAAATGTGTACTACTCGCGTAAACTATAGACAGTACACTTAAACGGTTTAAAACGCGATATTTCATATGACCTTATTTAAAAATAGTTTTGACTAGGGCCCGACGTTTCGGATGCTTTACAGCCGTGGTAACGGGGAGACATTGAAAGTGTTTTATTTAAATGTGTACTCCTCGCGTAAACTACAGACAGTATTTAATGAATGATGATTTAAAATAAGACTGTGAGCACGCAATAAGAAAACATAGGAAACTCTTTCCCGGCTGGGTTCATTTTTTTTAAATAGTTCGTGGGGAAAATTCTATGATTTTACTCTAACATAATCAATGGCTTGCCAGGTACAGAATGGGCACACTCACGGTAGGCTATAAATAAATCAATTCAAACCGCGCGGGGTGTCCACGTAGCTTGGGGAACCCTAAATTTCGCTAGGGCGTCACTAAATCACAGTTATTGTTAAATGTAGTGTCCGAAGAAATATTGTTACCCGCACCTACATACATTACCAAATAAATGCTGTTAATATTGTTTGATTTAAGTAGGTTTGTTGTTACCCTTGTATGAAATATAACCCTTATTGCAGTTAATATTACACTAATTAGAATTAAAGTCATTTTATTATGAAAGAAATCTGTAACGTTGTATTCCCAATTTTTTTATATATACCTATTTATATTCGTTACAAATATTTTATACTAGCTGTGTCAGCGACTTTGTCCGCGTAAAATATTATGTAATTATCGTTTCTCTCTACAGCTTTATATATAGGTATAGATATAGATATGAATTGTTATCAATTTGTCGTTCTTTCGTAAAACTTCCAAATATTGTTAGATAATTGGTACAGTAGAATTATTTTAAAATTAACAACATAATAATAGTAGTCCTTTATTTAGATTGTTTGTTAACACAGTTATATTTTAATTATAATATATCTCTTACTTACGGCTTCTCTTTTGACATAGGCCTAATCCAACTGCTGTTTTGCACTTTGTCTATTGCAAAACGGGTGCAATAAGTTACCAAGCCAAGCGAAAATCGATTTTGTTATCTCCTTGTTACTTAGGACCCATTTTTTTATACCTTTGTTTGAGTTAAGTAACCATCATCTTACCTTCCCGAATTTCAAATAATTTTCTAATATCCTAAAAACGTTTAATAATATATATTTAATAATAAATATTTAGTTGAAAGAACGTCGTTTCAATACTACTACTTTAAACATAAAAAGAAATTAAATATAATAATAAAGTTAAAAAATAGGTCACCGTTTATCTCGCAGAAAATTGTAATCCCGTGGGAAATGTTGGAAATTACATAGTGCAAAATAGTCGTATCATATAAATTACTTTGTAAGCCGTGTTAGCTTTTTCAGTGTCGAGTAATAGACTGAAGACTAATTTGGCACAATATTAGCCCTGCTAATAGAGATGAGAGGGGAAATAATCTTATAGAGCTGGAAGACAAAAGACTAAATTAATCTTGGCTGAACAATAGAGGCATTTTTAGAAGCACTTTAGTTTTTTTAGACTTCAATGTTTCCCTTGTGAATTTCTAGACATATAGGTATATGGATCGCTGGTGTCGATTACTTCGACTACTGAATATTCGGCTTGAAACTGAACTTGGCGTCTTTAGAAAAATAGAACATTTCTTCAACTTATCTGCAAAAATCGAATGCGATTAAAAAACTTATTGACAGCGGCAACCTTTTGTTTGTGTAGACTCGTTTGTTTATAAAAGTAGTTTATTGCGAAATGTTAGTTACTTAGTTTAAAGTGCATGCGCCTTTTCCTCGGCCTGGGTGAAAGGCTGAAGACTACTTAAGGAGGAGTATGACCAACAGATAGATTTTGTTGCACTATTATATTTACTCAATGTATCTTTTTATAGGTAGGTATATATTAAGTATATAATAAAGGCCGCCTTTGCACAAACATGTTTTATTTTGTATATATAATTCTATGTATCCATGTTCTCATGTCTATGTTTGTGCAATAAAGAGTTTATTATTATTATTATTAAATAATAACAAAACTATAGATATATATTGAAAGCACTTAAATATTTTGACCTTTTCTAACCTTACTAAATAGTTAGTAAATAGTTAGTATCATTTATAACAGAGTAAAGATAAAATTCATTTCCCTATTACAATATAATAATATATAAATTTGGACCTTGTTTTCGAACTTTAATTCAATTAAATTTTCTCCTACAGTTTTCAGAAAACCGCAACATTCAAGCGGAAATAATTATATCAAAATGTTATCGATCCCTGGAGGGTGTAATTGGTAACATGATGCATATATAATACGTACGTAAATGCGTTGCTTTTGACGTTTGTAACGCGTTACAAACCCGAGTAAACAACATAGATTAACACATAATGTTTTTACTTCGTTACGTTACGTACTTACTACTTTAAACCACAACGTCGTCTACATGCCGTTGTTCTAGGGAGTTAATCTTTAAAGATGGACATAAACGGTCGCAGACTTTTTTAGATCATTTAAAGTTTCATACATAATTTTTTATTTCTTAAACCGATTTCGCATATATTTTCCTTGTTTTCCCCACTTATTCCGCTCTTGTGCAGCGTAAAGCCTTCCTCTATAAATGATCTATTCAACTCAATTCAAAGAATTTTTACATTCAAACCTAAGATCAGCGCTATCAAACAAACAAACTCTTCAGCTTTATATTATTAGTATAAATTAAAGTTCTATGTTTTCTTTATTTAGACGACATAATGCAGACTTAGCAATTAAGATATCTTTGTCATGAGCCAAATAAACAAGTACTTTGTAAATGAAAGAAATTATCAGTGATATAAACACAGTAAACAGTGTTGTACCACACGTCTTCTTGGCTATGGTATCTTAAGTGTATAGAATATAGTAATGTGCAGGAAGACAAACTATTTGGAATTCGGGGCAGACATATTTCCCTGTCTGTTTCACTTAATTTACAGAGAAGTATTTCTCAGACTTCTGTGCCAGTTCTTAATTGTTTTTCCGGCGATTCGAATACAAGATGTTTTCCACTGTTGTTGTTTGTTACTGTTAATTGTTACTAAATAAATTGTTATTGGTATTGTCTGTTAATACGTTTACCCATTGACCTACGTAAGTGGTATATATGTTTTTCTAAAACACAAGCAGAAAAATAGTAGAAAACAGATTTAAGTAATTTTAAATTTACCTAATTTTTATAGCTGTATATACAGCTATAACAATAGTACTGTTTCCAATAAAGACTATAGACTTACATGTACGTATCTAACCAATTTCACGTTGAAAAGTTAATTAGCAATTCTCCTTCAATTTCAACTCGTAAAAACTTCGACAAAGCTCCGAAGTATTCCCACACGGTAACGATTTTTATTGCGTGAGAAGTGAAAAAAAATTACCATCTCCTTTACGACACTTACCAGGCGACTTGGAGAGTTTTCCCCCGTCGTTGGTTTCATTAAAGCTTCCTCAGTTAATTAATTTTTTTCACTCCAAATTAACCATGCGCCCCCATGATGACCAGCCGTGCGTATATTGGCAGAATTATGAGTTGTTTTATTAACTGCGCATTTTAAAGAAGGTACGATTATTTTTGATACGATTTAATTAAATTCAGAGAGTTTTTGCCGGACGAGTAAAGTATAGCACTGCGAGGACACTGAATTGAAGCAGGTCTCAACAGAAGCTATAAATTATAATATGATATATATGATACAGGAGAACAAACAAGCATGAGGTGAAAATACCCTAGCCATAAAATAAGATAAATGATGCGTTCTCGACCTATTTGACGATGGCACGACGATGTGTGACTTGGACGGAATTTCCCATTTAACACTAATTTAAAATCCAGATTTCCAGACGAAGTCCAACACGTTACAAAATTATAAAACGATAACATGGACCCGGTGGTCCTATTAGACCAACGAGCACGACAAATTACAAAATTATCATCATCAACCACAGTCGATATGAGAACCAAACCTTCCTATATTTCATGCAAAATTTTAAGCTTAATAAAGCTTTGGAGGATTGCATTACTCTCGTTGCTTGATGTTAAAAGTACAGTGTTCTAATTATATTGAAGTTATAGGTTAAGTCATAGGATATCGAAGACGACCTGGATTGCTTTGAGAAAAGTATGTTAAGCTACAAGAACAAGCCTAGTGACACGGTAGCTTAATTTCCTACGACTTCCTTGTTCCAAGCGCGAGAGTTCCGGTTTTCCTAGAGCACCAAAATAAATTATCCTGGACCAGTAGGAAACGCTATAAGTACTATTATATGTGCTTGTGAACTTCCTTAAATGAAACAGTCACAGAAATCACCACATGTCCTTCTACTCACCTATTGCTTAATAAATTTATGCCTAAATGACACGAAAGTCGCTTTGAGCAAATTAAAACCCAATCAAGATTGATGAAGCTTAAAACCGGGGCACTTAAAGCAGAATTATTCCATCGCACGCTTAATTCGTTCTGGGAGGTAGTTCGCTGCGAAACTAATTAAGGAAACTTTTCGGATTATCCCAGTTTTTCCACTCGGAACGACCAACGCGTGATGAGATCAGTCTCCCCTTTTTGTATTCATGGAACGGGTGCTTCGAGGGCGATCGACGCCGCTGTTGTAGCTCTCTCTACGATGGTCATCGCGGCCATTTATTTAGTTTTACTTGATCGTCGTATTTCGAAAACCCAGGCCCCCAGACAGTGAGATATTCACCAATTTCGTCCCACTAAATTTGTTTTGTTAACAACTACTTAACGCTTCGCAAGATGTATAACTTTGTTGTAAAGATTTATCGTGAGATTCGAATTGTTTTTGTTTGTGTGTCGAATTTTCTATAGTATCTACTTAAAAAGGACCGCCATTACAATATCTCAAATGGAAAAACAAAGTATAAGGCCACTCTTACTAAGTAGAAATTTAATGATAAAGAAAAATAACTTAAATTAGGGGCAATACTGCAGATTAATACAACTAAAGTTCTAAGTATCTGTTAGCTAAAGTAAGTAATAATTTGATATAGTGTAGTGAAATTCCGTTTCCCCCTCATGGGGCATGGGGCAAACACATTGTTGTGTCCGTTTCAGTAGTTGATTAGAATTCTGTGCCCTAGACGACCGAAACAAATTTCGTTTCTCTGGGATTCGAACCCAGGTACTCTCGCGCTTAACGCAATGCTACGCAATACGTTTAACTATTTGGCTGGAGAGACAGTGTATTATAATAATTTGATGTACATGATGTATTAGATGTACATTTTTTAGAAATATTTGCTCGATGAAAGGGAACTGCAAAAGTGTATATATAATTTTAGCTACTAAAATAAACATTTCTGGTCAATAACTATAGACACAATAATATAAAAGTGCGTTCAAGACTAATTATTTCATTCACTAAGGCAAAATAACATATCTTATATGATTTAGAATTCGTAGTTATTTTCATCTTAAGGTCGTCTTATTATCATTAAATGATATTAAGTTGTGTATGGTACTTATGTCTGTACATCAAGTAATATCTCTAGTTCTTTTCCGTATTCTCAAGATTCCGCTACATACGCAGAATAAGAAATACATATGTAGAGGGTGTAACTTGAAAAAACAAAAGAAAATTCTGCAAAATGCTCGCCATAAATTGTACGACTCGCGGGAATAGAAACGTTTGCATACCCGCCAAGAGTAGATATTTTAAAGTTACTATACTGTAGGTACAATTCCTAATTTTGGCATATATTTTTTTTATCGCCTACAAAATGGTGGCCTCATAGTCTATATGTATTTATTTTACTTTTCGCAATGAAGATACCGTTTCTGAGCTATAAAGGGCTGTACTTTGTAGGGATACAATGTTAATTTTATTTTGGCCTTATTATCATTTGGCAAAATTTATTTAAAGCAAAATTTTTAAATGATTTTAAAACAAAACTTAAACAATATAAATTAACACTAAGTTATCATTGGTCCCCCCCCCTCCCTAAGGATTCAACATTGAATAAACTTAATATTCCACTTATACGTATTAAGTATTCTCTCAAAATACCCGACCAAATTCGATATAGATATCGATAATTCCATTCTATCTTAAGATTTATAATAATTAGTGAAAAATAATTTAAGCTATCAAGTAGGCATGTTTAAATTTCACCCTTTTTAGACTATATACCTATAGAAGATAATGTATAAGAAATGGAAGGTATTTGCAAATAAAAAAAACAACGCATATAGTACTTTTGTATTACAAATAAATAATATTTAATCGATACATAACTGTGTCCTTAAAAACTTCACAATATAATTCAAAGCACGCACGTATACAAGCACACTACTTCCATCGATTAATTTCTTTGGCGAAACCGTGTAGGATAATAATTTTGAACCGAAACAAAATAGTTTCCATATTCTTAATCTAGTAGATATTTGTTATTAACACGTGTATTTATAAGTATTTACAATATGTACCAGTAATATGGCACAAAAGGTCAACAGTATTTATTATGTTGTTTGTCCTTAAGAATTACTACAAATTCCGATCAATATTAAACTAAGTACAAAATATGTTTTTTTATTTAAGTAAGTACACACTCTATGTCTAGCGTCATGATTATATATAACTGAAAATCGTTTAATCGAATTCGTTTAACACTATTGTAAACAAAAGTAACTAAGCCTAATGACTGTATCTGTAATATTGATTTGTCTATTATAATTAGTTTAAATTTCGAACGAACGTCCGCCATATTTAGTATCCCATCCAGATTTGTGTTATCTGTCAAATGCTTTAAAAATAAAGGCTTTATCATCTATCTGTAGTTTATCGGTCTGCTCGGGCCTTCAGTTGGTTCAAGGACGATTCTTTTAAAGCAACCTTCGGGAAGTTGGTCTAAAATATCCTTTATGTTGTTCACCTCGCCGCTTAGTTGGCTATGCTCGTCTTGATATTGCTTTATCCATCTGCCACAGAACATAGATTATCGATATATGATATATTATAACAAAAAAGTGTGTATATTATAAATCTGAATCTCGAAATTACTTAATTAATTAATTAGATGAATTATTAAGGAAGGCTTTACAAGACATCCCGCTGCGACCAGGAGAGAAGTAACAGTGGAAAATGAGGTAAAAATGGCGAAAATTATTCACCGTTGCGTGCGTGAAAACGGTTCAAGATACTCCAAAAATATGTACGACAGAATGCTTTTTCAATAAATGATCTAAAAAAATATGTTCGCGACAATATATCTCTTTCTTTTAAGATTAACCCGTATCAACTATACGCGTCGTGGGTAACATCGTTATTTTAATAAAGCTGTGATAAAGAGATTTAAAAACAAAATTGATGCCCAAATGACTATCCTATGCGGAGGAAATCACTGGCACACTTTATACAAAGTTCATACATTTTATTACGTAGACGGGAATCCAATCAACAACGAACACGTTTCTTGCTATGATGTCCGGTCGATCATCGTCGAATATATTTTTTAATAGAGTGTGAAAGAGGCAATTGTACAGACACGATAATTTGAATGTTAATGCCATAATTACCTTTGATGATTGTTTTTAGCCTCCGTTAAAGCTTTAATCTTTCCATCCAAATCTTGGACCTGGAGCGCCATTTCTGCTTCATCGAGGCTTTTTTCTATACAAGTAAATTTAAATAAATCAACATTAAAATCTTTATTACTCTATAAAC
Organism: Leptosia nina; assembly: GCA_963661955.1. Taxonomy (NCBI): domain Eukaryota; kingdom Metazoa; phylum Arthropoda; class Insecta; order Lepidoptera; family Pieridae; genus Leptosia; species Leptosia nina. The sequence goes on from CAVLEF010000279.1 coordinate 1,528,187, forward strand.
AAAAAGTAACGTCCGTAACGTCAGAGAGGAGTATACTAACGCAGTCTATCAAGAGCCTCATCATCCAAGGTGGGTAGGTTTTGCAATTCATCCATGATCACTTTTAGGTCTTCTAAACCTTTCGTCACTTGTTTGTCTGCTTCTCTGGCGTCTGTGTTGGCTTGACCAACCTAGACACACGTTAGATATTTTACAAATAGGCGATACCAAAATCTTGATGATATGATTATGAACTCAAAACGATTTTTAACAGACATAGGTTTGTATTTTTAGTGTATTTTGCTGTTTACCAATTGACTAATTAACAGACAAATACGTTAATGGCATATGGTGCCCGAGCAAAACTAAGTATTATTTTTCCATAGGATTCGAGCTCAGGACCCTTCGCACCAAGTGTAGGCATTGTGCATAACCTTCCTTATGTTATGAAAACTTGCCTTACATTAAAACTCTGTAAATCTTATTGATTTATATATAAACATACCTTCATCTTGGCGTCCCTTGTAAGTTGCATGTTTTCTTCGGCGTGCTTTTCTAATTCCTCTATCTGTTGCGCTGTTCCCTTCACACGAGCTAAGGATTCGAGAAATTATTTAATTTAACAGTAAAAACGCTATGCCTTTAAATTGATTTTATTACTTACTTGATAACTTTTCGGCCTCATCTCTCAGTTTACCAGCTTCCGTTCTAGAAGTTGACGCCTTCTTTCTTATATCGTGAGCGGCCTACAGCACAATTATTACGTTATTTATTTATAGTGCAATATGACAGGATATCATTTTATTTAATATAGGTTGATTACCTCTGATGCTTTGTCAGCATACTCTTTTTGAGCCTGCTGCGCCAAATCTCTGGCTTCCTTAGCCTTATCACTAGCCGTATTTAACTCTTCGATAATGCTAGATATGCTTTCTTCAGCAGCGGCCACTTTTGATTGAACTTCAGGCACATCCAGAGCAGCTAATTCAGCGAGCTGACGCGATTCTGTTACTTGGTCACTAAATTCTGCAATAATTTAGTCAAAAGTAATAAAAATGTCATCTTGTAGTATGAGCTATAATGAATGTACGAGAGATGATACCAAAAATTTAACTTTGTCGTTTATAATGATGACTCTACACTGAGTTAAAATATTACCTTTCAGAGTTTGATAGATTTCGTTTGCATCTTTTAGTGTAGCTTTCGTTAGTTCAACATCATTCTTTGCCTGTGCCTGTATTTCGTCTAACTTCGCAAGAAGATCGTTCAATTCATCTTGTCGATATTGGCCTTGGTCCGACAGACTTCGACCGTGTTGAACAGCATCTGCTATCGCTCGAAGTGTTTCCTCATTGTTGGCGATTAATTGATCTAATTCTGCAGACTTCTCCCCGATCTAGATTTAAGTCAAAACACTATATTTTTATCTGTTTAATTATAATATTAATAAAAACAAAAGTAAAAACTTACAGTTCTGTTCATTTCCACAGAATCGTGATATAATTTTGTGAGTTTTATATCCGGCAATAAGGTAGTATTAACTTCAGCGTAGAGACCTAAAGCTTCTTCGTAAACCGTTTTAGCTCGTTTTAAAGCCTGATCAGCCAATTCAGACATACTGCTCAACTTACCGGCAGCGGCGTTCAATTCATTTCCTAACATTTGCACTTCATTGCTGAAAAAATGTATTAATACAAGCTACTTTAGAACAATTTTTGAAGTAGGAAATGTTATCGCCCCTTGAGAGGACGTTAAGCTGTAGGTTCTAGTTATCTAGTTACAGGAATGAGTCACTGATTTTTAATGAATATAGGAGAAAAGAGGGTATATAAGAGTTCTACCTGATATTAGCCTGTTTAGTGATACCATCCTTTGCTATTTGATTCGCTGCAATAGACGTATTGAACGCCTTTTCTGCTATATCTTTGATGTTCTTTGCTTCGTTCTCCAATTTTTCAGCTAACAATCGGGATTCCTTAGCTAGAGCTGACATATCTACCGACTGCTTTCCAAATTGTTCAGATCTGTTCCTGGCTTTCGCTAACGCTGCTGCTCCTTCACCGTCCAAATATTCCATTGCACTCTATTAAATGATTCACTTTTAATATACATTTCTTAAAGGACCTAATACTTTATAAATGAAACATCTCAATAGAGATCGTATATTGACTTAATAGTGCAAATAAGCTCCAGAGAATGCATTAATTTACTTAACACTAATTAAACCTTCGACATGGTTATTCCGTCAACATTCATGGTTATTGATTCGACCTTTATTTCAACATGTTTATTCTCCAAGAGTTAAAATACCAAAACATTAGCTCTGTGTATAGGTAGGATTTCGATTTTGTAATTTTAAAATAAGCCAAGAATATTCGACCTCATGCTACTAAATATTACAAAGAGATTTAATAAAAATAACACTTACATTGATTTCTTTCTGTGCTGCTTCAATCGTATCTTCAGCTTTTGAAACATTACCTTTACTTCTTTCTACTGAATCGTTACCCTCATAACTTTCGTCTTCAATTTTGTAAAGCATGTTCCTAGAGAAATTGACACGTTAAATAAAATTTTTCAGAACTACTACATAATAATGGTAGTTATTATTAATGATACTTCGAGTCTCATTGATCTAGACCCCTTTTTAGTAATTCCTCTGTTCCTGAACTCCACCAGTACTTCCCCCCCCAAGAGATCACTCCAAGATTTTTATTTTGTATAATAATCTTAATTATGAAATCAATTGAAAAAAAAATTTGATGAGAGTTTCATTTTAAGATCATGAAATAAAATAATTAAGATGATGTGTCCTACTATTGAAACTGATAATAAAGTGAGATTAATTATTATTATCTTCAAAATTGATGAAAATATAATTATTTACCGGACATCTGAAAGACGATCAGCAAGTTCTGCCAAATTGCTTGTTAAGCTAGATCCAGATCCATTTCCAATTTCAGCTTGAGCTTCAGCGACAAGTCTATCAATTTCACCTCGTACACGTTGTAATTCCTTATCGAAATCGGCATTTTCAACCACGGTTGGTGCTTTTGAAATTTTGGCTAAGATCTGTGATGAAATATGTAATTTAACTTAAAAATCAGAATAAACGTTAAGATAAATGTGCAATACTTTTATTTCCATTGTCCTTGGCTTAATGGATAAATGTTTATTTATTTAGTAACATTGCAATACACACATAGCAATTATATACAAAAAAAAAACAAGTTGAACTTAATGAACAATTATAGGTAACCATTACATGCTTAAATATTAAAATTAATAAAGTTTTAAGTCTAAGTTTCGAATTAGGAGTTCATGAATAAAAGCAGCGCAAATGATAATTACTAAAATTAATTGTTAGATATTTGTTTTCAACTATTAGTGTTTTATATGAAAAAAAATCCATCACATGACTGTACTCATTAAAAATTTTGCAGAAATTGCTATACGAAAATACCAGGATATCAATCCCAGAGAAAAGAAATGTATTTTCAACTTACGTCATCAAGTTCTTTCAGTTGTTTTCTGTGATGATTAACGGCATCTTGCACGAGGTTGTAGCAAGGGGGGCAGTCTTCGCAACCTTGACCATCTGCACGACGACGTTTGTTTTCCATACACCTATTTTTAATATGATTTTCCGTATCATTAAAATCTCATAACATATTGGTTTAGTTCTCTATTAATATAAGAGCAACGGCTATAAGGAAAGTACGAAAACAACCAGTCAAACAGAAGTAATACTAGAAACAATTTCTACTTCCATTATTTAGTCTAATATAAAAAAGATTCAAATATATAACTAACTATACATGTACATAGTATTTATCTTAAATTGTCAAACCTGTCACATCTGCGACCTTCCACGTTTTCCTGACAGGAGCACTGACCGAATTTGTCGCACTGATAATCAGTCGAACCCCATTCGTCACAATCACAGTCGCGGCAGCCCTCTATTGAGAAACCGTAGTGGTAAGCAAGACAACGGTCGCAGTGTATCCTGGTGTAAATAATATTATGAATATAAATACATTATGTTTTATTCCAGATTGTTTGTGATAGAGGAGGGCAGATAAGGAGCAAGTTCACTTGATGGTAAGTGGACTACCCCAGCTATAACATCTAAATAAGACGCGCTATCGACCTTCGGCTTTGTATATTCGGAAATCCACAGACTGAAACCGAATTTTTTATCTGTGGACGGCGGTTTATGTCGAACGGAATTTCGATACCTACCAACCATTTAAAAATTGGACTATGTACTAACTGGAAAACAAACGCTGTCGTGTAACTGAATATACTTATGAACGTTGAGAAGTTACAACAAAAGCGTTTTTTAAATTAACTACCACTTTTTAAATTGTTGGCGTAATAAAGGGAGAAAACCTGGCAAGAAATTTACGGAGATTTTCATACCCAAGTGTAATTATACAAAAATCGTCACGTACTTTAAATAGCAAAGTAATATGTTATGGAACTAAAATTGTATATTGATATTAGAATAATGAATATGTTCCTTTAAAACACATGGGTTCTGGGTTTCATCAGTTAAGTTTTTTTAAGTTAGATTTTGAGCTAAAGTTCGTCATATATATAATTTTTTGTAATATCTAATCCTATGTCACTAGATACATTACGTACATTGCATAAGTAATTTAAGCTCTACAGTTACAAAAGGGTTTGGTTCGCCAGTTGGGTAAAAAGGGGTAACTACATTATAATTGAATAAAATTATTTACCCATCAATACCAGGTTTGCAGTAACATTGACCTGTGACTGCATCGCACGATGAGTTGAAAGAACCTTCGAGATTACAATCGCAGGCTTTGCAACCTTCGCCAGAGTTTATGTTGTAGTAGCCGTCCTATAAAAAAATCATAAACAAAGGTTTTAATAAAACACTTTAACGGTTTAATTCATGTTCGGATGCCGTAGTCACGGGGAGACTACTGCAAAGCATCCGAATTGTCGGGCCGTAGAAAAATAAGTTCAACTAATATACATCGTGTTTTAAACCGTTAAAGTGTTTTATTTAAATGTGTACTACTCGCCTAAACTACAGACAGTATTTAAACAAATGCTTGTTGCTCACAAACATAATTTAGATAGCATTAATTCATCTATACTTATATTATAAAGCTGAAGAGTTTGTTTGTTTGAACGCGCCAATCTCAGGAACTATTGGTTTGAATTGAATTTTTTTTATGTTGATCAGATTATAATGATTCCTATTTAAATGATCTAAAAAAATTCCGGGAAAATATACGTCTATCTTTCAATATTAACTTGCAAAAACGACGTCCTGGGTAATATGACTATAGTTTATACAGCCTCCTCGGCAGTTTGCAAAAATAAAGAATACGATGGTTAAAATAAGTATTCCACACCGAGAAAGTTACGGGCACAGCTAGTATTTTAACATAACGCCATCTTTCGTTTTTCGTAGCAAATACAGAGAGGAACCCTCTCTGTACTTAGAATAAGTACTTCGTAAGGGTTGGTTCTGTCACAAATCGATAACTATAAGCGTGTCATGTACTCTACACGGCCATTGTATCTATAATTATTATAGCACTGTGTTCGGTTTTTATTTTATTTCATGTTTATTTCTGTATTTCAATTAATTTTGATTTTGATTTTGGCGTATCCGTCCGTGGTGATTGTCTAAGAGAAATAAGGCCCAGATACATAACAAACGTAAACAAAAAAAATCGATATAAGTAATTTAAATATAATATTTACTTAAATCTATTACATGTTTCTTCATTAGGGCGTGGAAAAACAAACAAAAAGACTGTCAAATATTATAATACTAGTTTCGATATAACACCATAACAAGTAAATACTGTCTATAGTTTACGCGAGTACTACACATTTAAATAGAACACTGTAACGGTTTAAAACACAATATATATTTAAATGACCAGATGGGAGAACGATTTGGAACATAAAGCGGGACCTTTTTGGAAATTATACTAACTAATATATATCGCGTTTTAAACCGTTAAAAATGATTTATTTAAATCATAACACGTCTCGCCAAAGTTTTATGTAAATAATTAACTTAGTATTACTTACTATATTTGTATTTTGTGTTTGTGCAATAAAGTGTTTTATTATTATTATTATCTTAAATTACTTTGACATATAAAAATGACACTTACTTCACATTTATCACAATTCCTGCCAATAACATGAGACCGACAAGAACAGAAGCCAGTCAAGCCGTCGCATTGAGGTGGACCTTCAGGACTCTCCAACGTGCCCGCTTCGTGACACTCACACGGCTTGCAATCACCTTTTTCCTTTTGATCGAGGGCATCTCCATAATAACCTAAGGTACGAAAAAGTATAAAAGTGATCATGGGGCGCGGGCGAACACATTTCTGTGTTCGTTTCACTGATCCGTTTTTAACAGACAAGTAGTTGATCAGACTTCAGTGCCCTACCCGACCGGAACAACTTTTTAATTGTTACCCTGGTATTCGAACCCAGGACCTCTCGCGCACAACGCAATGCTAGGCAATACGTTTAACCATTCGGCTACAGAGGCGGTACGAAAAAGTATACAGAACTGTAATTTACATTATATTTCCATGTATTTTGATCCACTGATGACAAGCTTACAATATCGTGTATTTAATGTCTACCGCATTCAAGATCTTTGTATAATAAAACTAAGTTCAAATCGTATTTAAAACAAAAACCGCAGGAAAGGCTTATTATGACGTTAATCAATACTTAAACGGTAAAAATTCTTGGGGTGTGAAGGAACCCGCGTTAACAAGAAAAAATATGTAGAGTACTCAAAGTACGTGAAGACTGTAAAATGAAACTTGGCGATAAGAGGAGTGGCGGCGAGTTTCTTGCCAGTTCTTCTCGATCGCTCTATACCCTTGGTTTGAGAACTGATAGTAAATTAAAGAGCCTTTAGTTTTTAACTGAAGTGAGTTACCTACGTGAATAAATAATTTTTGACTTTGTAAATAAATAATTTTTTTTTACATTTTAGATACTAAAATGCTAAATATAGCTAAATTGTATAAACTCACCGCTTAAGCACTTGTCACAATGTTCTCCTGCAGTATTATATATACACTTGAGACACTCCCCCGATGTCCTGTTGCAGTTACCAACAGCGTTGGGATCTACGTTGCCATTACATTGACACTCTTGGCATTCCATGGCAGGCCCAAACTGGCCAGTTGGATCGCCAAAATGTCCATCAGCACAGACTTCACAGCGTGGGCCTGGGACAAAAGTTAGGTGATTACTCTATGGCGTTCTTTTAGATCATTAGTTCCTTCTTAAGTTCATTTTAAAAGTCTAAGTCACAAACGTTACTTATATATCCTTTAAATGATACTATGCTGTGCCAGCTTGAATGCTAAGCTATTGGTGATCAATAGAGAGAAGAATAGATATTGGTTTTATATTTTAGCTTGTTCGATTTCAGAATAAAACTTTTGGATCTTTGGATATGTTATTTGCTATTTTAGGTCGTTTTCAGAAATAAAGAAGATATTTACTATGATTCTTCTTAAAAAATCAATTTTAAATAATCAATTGAATAGTAAAAAATGCGAAATTTTATTTACTATTTATTGCAACTACGGCCCGGCGTCGCGGATGCTTAGCAACAGCTGTGGTCACGGGGGGGGCCGTTAGCTACTGCAGTGCATTCAAAACGTCGGGCCGTAGTTAAAATAAATAAGTTAACTAATATATTCCGCGAATTGTTATATTGTATTACTGGAGTAAACTACTAAAAAGCGCCATTAAAGATATAATTTTACCAGCATATCCAACGGGACAGTCAGTACAGACGATACTTTGGTCCATCAACTGAATGCATCCACTGTCCTTTGGACACGGACAAGGCTTGCAGTCATCTGGTGTACCGGCTATTGCGTTACCATAAAATCCTTTAGCGCATAGTTCACAATTGCTTCCCGTTGTATTGTGTTTGCAAATACAGAAACCTGTAAAAAATACACATTTGTGACTAAGGAATGCGATATTGAAAAACTTTAAATAAAACCTTTAGTTTAAAACCGATTATTAGTTAAACTATTTGGAAATGATTTTTAACTTCGGCCCGAGTTTCATTTCAGACTGGTCACGAGATGAAATTAAAATATTTCCAAATAAATTTAACTAATATATCGCGTTTTAAACCGTTAAAGTGTTTTATTTAAATGTGTACTACTCGCGTAAACTATAGACAGTATTGAGTAACACAGGAGAAGGTCGAATAGTTTATTTCATGTCGTAAAAATATTTAAAATTATGTTCATAAAATGTATTTCTTTAGTGTTCGTAATTAAAGGGTTTTATTTAGCTCGACCCTTACGGAATTTATTTATTTGGGTCAAAATTAGACCTTCCCGTTGTCAGATTGATCTGAAATTTGGTACACATATTTAATTTAGATGACAATACAATATAATAAAACCAATAACATTTTAAATCCAAGATGGCCGCCGATACAAAATCGCGGATTACATATTTTTCCTTAAACCCCTCAATATGGGTTGATACCGAGATGAAAAGGGTACAGTAGGAAAACACGACGATAAGTCAAAATGTAAAATTTTCCTAGTTTTCAGTGCACCAAAAATAAAACCGTTAAACTTAAAAGCTTCTTTATCGATTTTTATTTTTTCAATATAAAAAAGCTTACCTGTCGCGGTATCACAAATATGAGCGTGGCCATTACAATCGCATGGTATACAGGTCGAATAGGGCCCTCCGTTAGCTGGTTCATGTTTGAATCCAGGCGCACACTCCTCACAATAGTCACCAACATACGCCTTCGGACATGAACACTTCTCGACCCAATTGGCTGGAGCAGACCCCTTCTCGCGGCCAATCTTAGCAGTCGTCAGTTTGAAATTCATGAGGTAACCTTGTCCCCCCTTATTGTATGTCCCCCTAATTTTGATGGCAGTTAGATTTTGTAGAATCGACATGAACTCGAAGTTGGTGAGGGTTGGAGTCCAGCCGTATCTCGGGTCCTCGTGCAGTCTGAATTTGTACTCTCGATCCTGTAAAAATATTGTTTATTTAGATTATAAGAAACAAATATAAGCTCTCTAATTACACAAGAAAAAGTAAAAATTCAGTTTCGAAGACAAACAAAATTTACAAAAAGTAGAGTCGCTTCTTTACTTAACGGATGTTTGACGAATGGTTCTTTTATATAAATTAGGATTAAAATAAAACACTTTAAACGGTTTAAAACGCGAAATGTGAAAAAACATTTAAACGTTAACGTTATTTACAAAGTATTTTAACTAAGTTTAACTCAAAAACTAACAAATGTGTTCTATACGAGAAAAATAAAGACAGTATTTATGGAGTAAGATTATTTCAGACAATTACATAAGTTAAGGTATATTTATTTAACATCAAATCTCTTAAGCTGATTTATTATTTAACATTAATACATAATTATGCTATTGTAAAATATTATTTTGTACGAGCAAATGGTAAACGTGTTGCCTAGCATTGCGCGAGAGATCCTGGATTCGGAACCCGGGGACCCAATAATTTTTTTTGTTTGGTGTCAGGGCCAGATCCTGATCAACTACTGATGAATAAAAGGACACAGAAATATTCAACTTCAGTACATTTTCTTTTTCCTGATTTATTATTTTAACATTAATACATTAATTACAACAGTGATTTACTTTAGATTGAGCTACCTTTGTTGAGCCAACTAAGTACCTGATCAGCTGGTTCGGGGTTATTTTGGTTGTAAATGTTGACCGATATAGAGCTATGAGCGCCCTCTAGTATAATATCTTGTGACGACGGGTAACCCCTACTTTCACCCAACCGTAGCGTGAATTTGAGGTCATGGTTGTACGACGGCCGTTGATCGCCCAGAAATTGATTCGATGCGACGAAGTAAATGATTTCGGCGCCCTTTGATGTCACCGCTGAAACAAATTGAGTATTGTAACACCACTTATTAAAAACGAGAAATACTCTCGATACCTCCACATCGTAAATACAATACATTTCTGTGTCGTGATCAACTAGTAGTAGTAGAAATAAATGTCTTTTAACCGAAAGTTATTTACTATGATTATCCAGTATTCGAATCTACAACCTCTCCGGATTATATATAGCAACTCGTTTCATATTTCGCTCTATTTATAGACAAAACGAATATAATTAAACACTTTGTAAAAGATACAACATATGCAAAGGACATTCATCAACTGAACCGTTGATGATGATATATTGAGTTGATGGTAGGTGCTAGATGGATGTAGAGGTAGATGGTAGCTTGAAATGTGGAAAAAACGGGGAAAATTATTCATCTTAGAAACAACGGTTCAAAACAGTACTTATAAAAGAATTATTCCTCTTTAAAGAATCTGAAAATATGGCCGCGGCACCATATGTCTGTCTTTTAAGACTAACTAGTAAGAACGACGGGACGCAACCGACGTCGTGAGCAGCTTCTCATACATAAATTCATAAAGAAGGAGGTTTGCTAAAACAAATTTGGATGTCCAAAATAACTATTCTATGCGGAGTGGCGGACACACCTAGTGAATAATAAACATACCTATATTCTGTGTGTTTGCGTTAAATTGAAGTGGGACTGTCTGTCTTTCACTGGTTTCTGCGGACCATTTCTCGGCGTCTCTAATAAAGTGAGCGCTCAGTTCGTGCGCTTGATACTTAGGCGCAGAACTACACTGCGAAGAGTGCCCAAAACAGAAACACGGCGTGCAACCGAATTCATTTTCAAGATCCAAATTGAAGTATCCAGGTTTACATCTGAAAACAGACAATATTTTAAATAAAACACTTAACAAAAAAATTAAAACTGTTTGTAGTTTACGCGAGTATAACACATTAAAATGAAACACTTTTAACGGTTTAAAATGCGTAATTTATTTATTGCAGATGTTACCCCGTTACCGCGGCTTCTGTTAAGCATCCGAATGCGTTTTAACTAAAATATATCGCGTTATAAACCTTAAAAATGTTTTAAAATATTGAAACTTTTAACATTTTTAATGACGTTTAGAAAACTTTGGAATAGCTATGGTCACAGGGAGGTTATAGGTAGTGAGTAAGCGAGATTTAGGTTTTTGGGGTTTTGATTATTTATCAAGGTCATTTTGTCTTAAAAAAAAGAGGAAAGGCTTAAAAAAGTGGTTCAGCTTAAAAAAGTGGAAAGGCTTAAAAAATGGAGTCTTAATAAACTGGAAAGGCTTACAAAAGTAAATCTATAGAAAATTACTCACTCTCGACATTGCCTTCCTTCGACGTTCTGTTTGCACAAACATACACCAGTTATTGGGTCGCACTGGGGAGCATTCCCGTATGAACCCGATTCATTACATCCACACGGTTTGCAGCCTTGGTTCGTGAAGTCATAGTGGTTTGGTGCGCAAATGTCACACTTCTCCCCGGTCACACCCGGCTTACATTGGCATTTGCCCGCTGCGTTACACTGCAAGCTTCGGGAACCTATAAAGAATTTTGCGAAATACACTCAGAGACTACTATTACTAGAACTCAGAGAGTAATGTTAACTTTCAGTAGATCATTTACCTGGTTACGCATATATAAAGATTTATTTATTTAAGAACACAGAAATATCACAGTAATATATCGTAAGAAATAGAAATTAAAAAAGGACATAAAATACAGAAAACAGTACCTTATATATTTTACAGATTAAAAGACATCGTCCTTAATAGCACACCAAAACTTACGTCTTATTGATTAGAAAAATTACTGTAAAATCTAAATTGAAAATCAATCTATTTTATTTCTATTAACCGTACCCACTATATATAGAACTATATGTATATTTATTCTAGGTACTTTTGCATTTATAATTTATATATAACGTACCTATAGGGTTACAATTACACGGCATACAGATATCTTCTGTCCCTTGGAAATAGTTTTCCTTGCAACGTTCACAGTTAGCGCCATCTCTGTTTTCGGCACAATCAATGCAGTGACCACCGTGCCCAGTCCTCTCGTACAAGTCCTTGTCGAAGTAACATTTGTTTGAGAATCCGTTGCAATTGCAGGCTGAAAAGATAATTAAACAAATACAGCAAAACCCGTGAAATAAAATTAGTGGTGTTGAAGTCTTAGAAACAAAGATAAAAACTTTTATTACGCTAATTATATGCGTTAAATAAAACCTTGAACGGTTCAAAGCGAAAATTTTTTTGAAAGAGTGGTCACCGTGTGACTCCGGGCTTGGTTTACCAATAAATTAACTAATATATATTACAGTTAAACCGCTCAAAAGTTTTATTTAAAGATATCTTTATTATTCAAAATCGCATTTGCAAAATTATCAAAATATACTACGTATATTATTCGCAATAAGTAATATGTCTAGGTAATATTTAAAATTAAATGTGTTGTAATTGTAACATGGCACTAAACTTTCAAAACGATACGGTGTTCGATTCTCAAATGTCCAAAGTATTCGCTTAAGTACTTTTGCTGTTGACAGTTAACATCGCGAGGCATACATAGCTGATAAAATATTTCGACATTATTTTAGATTGGAATAAAATATGACACAGTTACACAACGAACAACAATATCGTGCTATGGTTAAAAATTTGAATTAAGCTATATACGCTGTCGTATGCATTGCTATTGGGAAATTATAATATGTAATTTAAACATGAAATATGTTCCCAATACAAGAGTTATTTCAGTTCTACGTATAGCAATCTAAATCCTTCGCAGATTATCGCATAGCACAGGTTAAACAATTACATAATAATAATAAAAAACAAAAGGCCGAGATTAAATAAGAACACAAAAATATGCAATTTACAACTTCCAGAGTCGTTCCATACAACAAAAGACGCCCTTTGTCTCTTTCCAACGAGTTTTTAACCCATTTGAGTGAAAGATAATTTAGACAAAATTGCATCAGCAAATTCGCGCGTTAATAATTGTTAAAAGCACAATTATAATAAAACGTAATAATAAACAATTGTATACCAATTCAAAGATTTTTAAATGAACAGAGAATTCTTGTCACAACTTGAATTTAATTATTTAACAAACAGAGAATTTAATTGTTATTCTTGTTTAATGGTATTATAGATATATATACATTATATGTATACAATACATTAGCAACTTAACATAAGACAACAAGTATGATATATAACACGGCACCGACACTTATCATTTTTCTTTACAAACAGGGTCAGACCCACTGAACCCGTCTATAAATATTACTTGTATCTGTGTCTCAAAGACACCAATAAACATAGAATTTAAGTACAAGATTCTAAATTTAAATTTCTTAGATATACATTATTAACTATCGTATAACATTCGAAATAATTGGAGACCTGGACCAAATTTTTGGCGTGCGTATACCAATACAATCCAAATCCTAGTGGTGTCTCCACTTAACTCATAGAGGTTATATGCAAATAGAGAAACAAACCTTTGCATTCGTGGACGTTGGTGGGTGACGCGCGGCCCCAAGGTGCGTCGTTGTAAAAGTCCAAACACTTTTCGCATTCACGTCCAGCCGTGTTGTGCTCACATCTAAAAAAAGGAATAGATACAAAATGTAGATAAAGCGAATAAATAGGTATTTAACGAAGGATTTACTACGCGTGGCGTAACAATACATTGTCTCGGTCGGGCAGTTTACAGAAAATTGATCAACTGCTTACATGTAAAAAAGCGATCATTTAAACGGACACAGAAATGTGTTCACGCATGGCCCACGGGGGAACGTGATTTCACTGTATACCGTAATCTCTATATAACGTCATAAGAAATTGGTATTGTACTTTTTCTCCTACATTTAAATGAAAATGTATATACTAAAAAGTAAAACATTTAATTCCCTTAATTTTTTAGAGTTCCCGGTTCAAGTTTAATATCTACTTTTTTATATTTATTTAATTCCCAATAAGGTTTCGATTCTGGAGGCCAACACCTTAGGACTTTATTAACAAGACAACACAAATACTGTCTATAGTTTACGCGATTAGTACACATTTAAATAAAACACTTTAACGGTTTAAAACGCGATGTATTAGTTAAACTTATTTGAAAATTATTTTTAACTTCGGCTCGACGTTTCGGCTGCTGCTACTAATATATCGCGTTTTAAACAGTTAAAGTGTTTTATTTAAAAGACAACACAAAGGCAAAAAGACAAGACTTTAGGTGGCTGCGCTAGCGAAGTAAGTAGTGAAGACTAAGCTATGCTAATGATATCTATGTTAGAAACTGTCAAAGGGTTTATACCTGCAGTATCTCGCTCGGCTTCCATCAGGCAACTCATGCGTGTCACATATAGAGGCATGACCGTTACACTTGCAGCGCGCACCAACCGCCACATCAGCTATCGCGTACCAATAAGATTGTAAGACTTGTGTGTCCCCAAAGATCTCGTCACCGAACGTGTTAAGACGGTCCAAGGATATCCGCAAGTCGGTCGCTGTCACCCATTCCTGGAAATGATAGGCTTAACTAAAATAAATAGTTTAAGTTCTCTTATTTTACCTTTAAAAACCTCCGTAATTTATTTATTAATAAAGATATAATTAGCCCACTTCCTTCGTTTTCTACCCATTTATATGTAAGTGTTTTCCTAAAATTAAATTACATATATTCAAACAGAAAACTGTATTAATGTAATTGAATGACAAAAATGTTTTACATATTTTTAAGTGTTTTTTTTTATCAATTAAAAAATTAAGTATATAATAACTTTGTTGATTTCATTGTTTTTTTTTTTTGTAAAGCCTACCTGAAGTTCGGGACTGCTATCAAACGTATAAGCTGACGGTCTGCCTTCGAGAGTGGAAAAAAGAACGTTTCCACCAGACAGCGGTGAAATGTCAGAATACTCGCTGGTGCAGAGAGCCCTCGTCTCCGCTCCCATTTCTGCAGCACGTTGCTCCAAGACACCGTAAGTATCACGGCACGATGCGCTAATGGAATAATTATTTAGTGTTTATAACGTGAAAGGCAAAATTAGGTGGTACATGGAGCTTTTCGGGCGAGAAGACATAATATATATGAACAGCCATTTTTTGTCGAAAAATAACGAAAAATAATAACTCCCTAGTCCGCTGGAAAGGAAGAATTTCTTAGTAAATAAAGACCTTTATGTAGTTTACGCGAGTATTACACATAAAAAAAACACTTTAACGGTTTAAAACGAGATATATATTACTTAAACTTATTCGGAAATTATTTTAACGACGTTCGGATTTGCAGCAACCGTGGTCACGGGCAGACAGTCTCAAAATAATTTTGAAACAAGTTTAACTAATATATAGCGCTTTTTAAACCGTTAAAGTGTGTTATTTAAAGAAAGACCTTTTAATTATATCCTTTCATAATTTTCTTGACAAGTTTAAAAAAGTAGCTCGCTTAAAGTTATCATAAGTAATAACATGTAACGGATCTGTACTCGATTAGTGAGAAAACTTCTTTGTCGTTATTCAGTACGAATATTAATTATTAGTAAATATTTATATATGTAAAGGCAATAACAAATGTGGACATACCTGAAGTATTGATATGGTTCCCAAACAGAGTCTTCACTTGGCTTTTTATAAATAGCGAAACTTTGTGGCCGAGGTGAGTAGAATACTATCCTTACATAGGTAATATCGTATGCCTTTCCTGTAAAGAAATGTTGATAGAGTTACCTCATTAAAAAATAGACTTAGACTAGATTAAGAATTAGCTAAAACTATAAAGTATAAACAATCTTGTATCCGTGACGGCTGCTCCAAAGCATCCGAAACGTCGGGCCGTAGTTAAAATAATTTTCAAATAAGCTTAACTAATATATATCGCGTTTTAAACCGTTAAATTTTTTTATTTAATATTATAACTTGTAAATACCTAAATGCAACGTTAAGTTCACTTGATTGGGGTACTGGATGCCTTCCTTCATGGTTTCCGACTGCCACCAAGTCTGGTTATCCTGTTCGTAATGCAGGTCTGTGAGGTAGTAACTTGAGAATTGGCCCGGCTGACAATAATCGCAGGACCTTAACAAAAAAATTGCGTATACAACTTGAAAGCAGTTCAAAACTCATATGACGTCTCGCATTTCAGTCTTGAATACTTTCCGTTGTAGGGAATGATTCAAATATTCTCTTTATTCTAATGCATATCGTTACTAATATTATAAATTCGAAAGTAACTCTGTCTGTCTGTTACTCTTTCACGCCAAAACTACTGAACGGATTTTAATGCAATTTTTGAAGCTAGAACAATGAAACTTTCTTCTTTGGCTTTTTTGGGAATAGGAGTGGGCGTGGGCGTGGGAATAGAAGTGGACGTGGGGGTGATAGTGGTAGATAGAGTGGGAGTGGTGTGAGGTGAGAGTTTTGCGGCAAAGTAGCACTTACCATAGATGGGCTGCCTTAAATGCGCCGTTACATAAATTAATAAACAGCCTCAATATTTAAAAATTCTACCCCAATTCACAACATCACGCGGACGAAGTCGCGGGCACAGCTAGTTATAATCAACCAGTTGTGTTTGATACCTACCGAGTACTACAACCAGGTCCAAAATTTGTATATTAAATGGCTAGAGGAAGTCGAAACTTCGTAAGAGTCACGAACCACAGTCCACATATGAGAATGCCGTAAAGTATTACGCACTTTAGTGTCAGTCTGTGTATTACCCAATGTCCATAGCCAAATAGGTCGTTGAAGCATCTTGGTTAGATGTTATATGGGCGGGGGTAGCGGGGGAGACATGCTTGGGGTTCACTCGATGGTAGGAGACCATACCCTACCCTATAGCATCTAAACAAGATGCGTCGACCTATTTTGGCTTTGGATAGTCGGAAATCCACAGACTGAAGTCGAAACGCGATTGAGCTTCGCGCCTTTTTTATCTATGGTCTGTGACCTGGACAGAATTTCTATATTCCGTCCACCCATGTAATATCCAGATTTCTAAAAGGTCAACATGTTTTCGAAAATTTTTAAATTGAAAAATTTTGAAATGTTGGGCTCGGATCACCGACCCGTTGATTATTAGCCATACATTGCTACCATTAGACCAAAGAGCCCGTTACAACGAAATTACGAGACTGTACAGTACCTCGAGGACGTCCCAGCCGATGTCTGTATACAGTACATCTTGACACCATTGTCGCCACATGTGTTCGTCGCTTCCATTTGGACCACAAAAGCTGCATTTTCGAATTCCGGGATACATCTCTGTAAAAACGTTAGAATGAGTGACATCTGAATGTAATTGCGTCATGCTTGTAGAAAAAATCTGTTTAAATAATCACTTCATTAATAAACTTACTAAAGAAATCAACATAGAGTGAATTAAATATCGAAAAGAGATTGACTCATTGAGTACCGAGTCAGCGCAACAGCACGGAACGCTGACGATGCCGGTTCAAGTCCTGCCCGAGTTGTAATTCTTTTCAATTTATATAATGTTTTAAAAATAATTTTGGCAAGTTCGTTCCGCATTAAATAGTTACGATATAAACAATTAATTGTAGGTATATGTGTATCCTGGGCTTTAAAAAGGCATTTCGTGGTGTGGGAGATCTTAAATTAATTTTATGTTTGTATTTTATTCGCCCTTTCATGTAGTATTACGTACCTATACTTTGCACTTCAATTGAACTCACAAATATGCGGCATTAAGATTGCGTAATAAATTCAAGTTAACAACACTTTAGCAATGTAAAATTAACCATTGATTTTTAAATATCAGACTTCTAAGACTTTTAATAAAAAAATTGTAAAATATAATATATGATCACGATATCAATATCAGGTTGAATCTAAATACTAATATATAAATCTGTAGAGTTTATTTGTTTGTTTGAACGCGCTAATCTCAGGAACTACTGGTTTGAATTAAAAAACGTGGCAAATTATTCGTCTTTGTGGGTTTCCTATATACACTCTGCGAAAACGGCTCAAGATACCCAAAAACTATGTATGAAAAAATGATATCTTTAAATGATGTAAAAAACGTCCGCGACAGTACGTCTATCTTTTGAAATTAACTTATAAAGATGAAGAGGAAATTTGCAAAAAGATAACTATATAGCCTTTTGTTAGAACTGGGTAAGATCTCAACGCCTTTTAATCTTCGTGCGAGAAAATCAACTAAGCACGGATTGACAATACGGAAACAGGTTTACGATTCCCGTCTAGGTGGTAAGTAGTTTTGCCGCCAAAATAGTTCATCTATAAATAGCGTGGTGCAGGACATTCACATCAACATAGTGAAAGCATGGGCTATATCCTGCTAATTATTACACAACGAGAATATATAATTTAAAATATACCGTTATAGGAGACTTATTACTATACGATTTTGTGTTGATGTTTTAGCAATATTAAAGGAGCATTAAGGGTTTGAGTACCGACGAGAAAGCACAGCGCAGACATACTTGAGACGCGCACGACACACTCCTACGAAAAAAGGTAAGGGTAGTTGGTAACTTTGATTTAAATTAACGAATGGCATATTTCAGTTGAAGATATAAACGGTGATGTGTGAACAACGGATGCGGTGATAAGCCGGTTCCGTTGGCCGCCGATAACAAGACATTAGGCCACCAGAGTAAACGAACTCATTACAAATATCAATGGACTTACAACATTTAACTGGTTGTACAGTCTACGATAACCCCTAGATGTAATCTATCAGAGCGATCACGAATTTATCTTGAAAAAATTAAACATAGTTTTTATCACATATAGTTTTAGTATAATGTTCCCGATTTAAAATATTAAATGTTCAGATGGTTTATTATCGCTTAAAGTTTTCGCAGATAAGCGCAAAGTACCTGCATGCTTTAAAAACAAGGCACAGCTCATATTGGTGTCAGATGATTTGTTAATTTTGCAATTAACGTGAAACACTATAGGCATACTACCTGGCTGAGAAATTTAGCAGCTCAAATGAACGGTTCATTAACCGTGCTCGTAATGAGTCACAAAGACTTCATAGATAAATAATTAAAGTACGACTAAAGAGATGTGCCAAAAGAACAAAAGTTAAAGTTTTAAAAGCTCCACTTTAATAAAATGTTTTCACTCACTTGCGGCTGTCCGTCATTATTGTAGCACGAAGCGAGTTTCTGCGAGCCTATCCTGGGTGTGTGGTAGTAATCCTGCGCCGATGTTATCGCCATAAATGTTAGAAAGTGTATATAAATAAAAGTCCGCGCCATTTTGTAAAAGCGCGTGGAACTCGCGTCGACGCGCGTGCTGGCCGACCGAGCACTGACGCTCATCTTGTTTCACAACACTACGTCAAAGATGTGATAAATAGATCATACCAAACGGCCACATGCCTCTGAGAGACAGTAACTATTAGACAATTTGGTAGTACGACGAACACAGGATATAAAGTTACAACAAGGCACAAAACTGTAGATAAATAAATATTGTGTAGTTGTGCCCTGTAACTGTCATTAGGCAAATAATAACTTGCAATTGCAAGTGTAAATTAAAGAAAAATGCAATATTATGTTCGTTTCTTTCACAACACACTTTGTGATGATAAAAAGTAGATTTTTTCTTAGTAATTATAGCCTGTCATTACAGTGGACGAATAAGGAATCAAACACCGAATTCAAGAATAGGATTAGGATTATCCGTTCGGTACATTAAAGTAATCGCTATTAATCTTTGAGCCGTTGGCGGAACGCATTTCTAAGCACGCTGCGGTGGCCTCATAGCGACCGTTTTTTGTGAACGAACCTGAAAAGGTCCAAAGCTTTTGTTTTCTGTCAGAATGCCACAATGTTCGGTCATCTGTAGAATAATGGGACCCGAGTTATTCTTAAAAAAATACCGAAAACGTTTACGTTTAAAACAAAAATCATTAACATTAATGTATAGAATCTTATTACATGAATGTATGGGTATTTAATAAATATGTATAGGAATTCTTATTATTGAACGAAGAATTGGAACTATTGCACGTGATAATGCGTGGTAATTCACGTGAACTGGGCCAATCAATCACTCCAGATGGGAGGTATAACTGTGTAGGTATTTAAAACTTATACGACTGCATACTTAGTTTATTATTAATATTGACCGGATTCGGGATAAATTCAAAATACCTAAGCGTTCTTAAAATGTTTTAAAACGCGAAATATATTAGTTAAACTTTTATTAAAATAATAAATTACATATTATGTTTTATTTAAATGTGATTATTGTGAAAAGTTTTGAACCAAGTAGTCTGTTAATAATATATTAACATATTTTGGTGTTATATAAAATAAAATAATCTTAAACTTTTAAATATAATGGCTTATCAAATATGTATTAAAATGAACACTGTCTATAGTTTACGCGAGTAGTACACATTTAAATAAAACACTTTAACATGTCATAATCTTAACATTTTCTAACAAGTTTAACTAATATAGCGCGTTTTAAATCGTTAGTGTTTTATTTAAATATGTATTAAAATGACTTTGTAAGGTTCTTAATAAATAAAATAACTTTTGTTCACTGTCACTGAAAATTTGTCACAAAATGTCCAACGAAAGTTAAGCACAGCGTAACACATCGGATATAAAACAAAAAACGGCATTCTTTAATATTTCTTTTACTTCTAGTATTTGTTGGTATAGCTGCTACATACACAAATTGTGAAATGTCTATTCCTGTTGATAGACAGACAGACAGACTGAGACGTTAAGAAAGAGTGTTGTTACCTTTTGAATACGGAACCCTATTACTGAAATCAAGCAAAAACATGTAACCAATTATCTATTTAGATCGTTAAACGTTTCATACTCAATTTATTTTTTGATTCCATATGGTAAACATCTGGAGTATAAATCTGCCATGTTGTAGGAGACAATAATAATAGTACTATAAGAAGTTGAGACTCTATAACCATAGGAGTTCTAAAGAATGAACCGCCTCTGGTTAAACGGTTCGACTGACTCTAAGCACGAGAGGTTCACGATTCGATTCTGGTTAGGTTCACAGTAAAGTTGGATTTTGCCGACACGGTAGAAATTATTTATTATATATTTTTTCACTATTAGCTACTTTTTTGAGAAGTGACAGTTTATGCCAGAAGAAAACATTTTTTTAAATGTATTTATAAATTAATCTAATATGTATTGGTTTTTATTCAAAAATCGAACACTAATTGTTCTATTTTTTAATTTACCCATATGTGTTGGTTCTTATTCAAAATCGAATACTAAGTAATTGTTCGATTTTTAAATGTTGTTATTTTTTTTACTTTTTAATATATCTATTCTGAAATAAGAATTCTCCTTTGATGTAAACGTGATAACGTTGAACTAACTTTAGTTGACACGGAAGCTCATTTTGTAATAAAAACGCTTGGGCGTAACATCTAAAGCTAAGATAAGAGAGGTCAAAGAACCTTGAGCTGTACCAGAGATGATAGTTGCGTTAATCTCGCTCCCGTTTCATAAGAATCTATGGCCAAGTAACGCAGTAAGCGTAGGTAAACAAAACATGCGAAGCATATAATTACTATCCACATAATATAAAGTTTTTTTTTATGCTATGTTGGCTAATAATCAATGGGTCGTGGGTTTAATCCCCACTCAATGTCCAACATTTTTCATTTTGTAACATGTTAAACTACGTCTGGAAATTCCGCCTGGGTTACGAACCACCGTCCACAGACGAAAGAGCCAAGTTTAATCGCGTTTCGATATCAGTCTGTGAATTTCCGATTATCCAAAGACAAAATAGGTCGACGGCGTATCTTTTGTAGATGTTATTTCGCTACAGTGTTTCACCTAACATCAAGTGTCTGCGATGCTCGTATGCCCTCCTCTATCTAAAAACATACCTTAGTTATTTTATCTTCACCATACTGTGGATACAATAATTGTTTGCTGTCATTGATTCGAATTCTGAAAAACTTGATGAATTGTTACGGGCTTCATAAGTTAGTTATAACGAGAAAAAAGGTTAGTTATGACAGTTTTCTTATTAGTATACTATATCGTAAAGCCATTTTTATTCTAAAGATAAAATCATTGCACAAAAAATACTATTTTTTTTTTCATTTTGAATATGTTAAACTCACAGGTTTATCTATTTAACTCGCTCATGCAGATTAATCAAAATTTAATAATAGTAAACGAATAGTATTTTTGCGTTTCCCAGTGTCAATTTTGTTATAAAATGTTTGCATTTTATGAGAATTATTTCTGGATATTACAATAAAAAAGGTACATATAACGCGTTCATTTCCGTGTCAAATATTCACATTCTCTCAATGCAACATTGTTGTAGACAAATTCTTGAGTCAAGCTAATTAGACTTTTGCATCGTGCCCAATCATAACAATGTCGTCATGTTTTCCCGGAACTCGAACGTTGGACCCTTTAAGCTCCTAGACAATCACAGAGCCAGGACAGAGTCAAAATACAATGATACAATAAAGACCAAATTTGTAAGATTACAATCTCATATAAAAATTTGGTAATGATTACTTATCTATAGGTATAGTAATATTATAAAACTGAAGACTTTATTTGTTGCAAAGCACTAATCTCAGTGACTATTTACTGGTTCGATTCAAAAAAATATTTTTGTGTTCGTAGAACCATTTATGAAGGAAGCTATAAAACAAGCTGCGGCAAAACTGTGGGAAATGTGAAAAAAAACGGGGAAAATTATTCATCTTTGAGGGATTCCGTTGCCCCGAAAACGGTTCAAGAGAAAAAAATATTCTTATTTAAATAGTCTAAAAATGAACGTGACAGTATATGCCTATCTTTTAAAAATAACTCACGAACCGTATTTATGGTAATCAAATTTGATCGAAATACTTCTTATTTTATTTTCTGTATTAAGAAGTAGTTTCGTCAAAGGCGTCACCTGATCTTCCACATTTTGGTATTCTCCGCCATCCATTCGGTAGATCGTTCTTTAGTCTTTTTACCTTTACTCACTCTCCTTCTCTTTCCGTTTTAAATTGAAGCCATACAATAATAACACCGTATGAAATCTTTTGCTAATCTACAATACATTATGAATTAATTATACTAAAAATAACATGACACTGATGGTTAATATTTATGAAGTTCTAGGAAATCAAAATTTCGTCGCCATTAGCCAGTGTTAAATGTTCTATATAGAGCTGGTGTAGATTACCTGCGTTGTTTCACCCCTTTTAACTGCTCACCCCGGTGAAGCTTTTCTCTCTAATTAGTTCGGCCTCTCGGAAAAACATTACATCTGAAAACCTTTCTTGTATTACAATAAAATATTCTTTAAAATTAATACAATCATTTAACCACCACGTACTGATGCTATTCTCGGGAAAACACTACAATTTGTTTTCGTCAAGCAAGGCACAAAGGTCTCAACAACACAACACAATACACCAAAGGCATGTCATTTTAATTCGATCAGTGAAACTGACGCAGAATGTTATATCTTTATATATATAAATCTCCTGTCACGATGTTTGTCCGCTATGGACTTCTAAACTACTGAACCGATTTTAAATTAAATTGGCACACCGTGAGCAGTCTGGTCCTACTTGAGACATAGGATAGTTTAGATCTTTAATTATAGTCGCAATTTTATTTTATTGCAAATTATTTGTCTATAAATAATTGACAGTTATAATGGATTGAGTAAGTAATCAATAGATGGCACTGCTATGGTGGTATGGGTGGTGGGGATAGCGTAATTCCGTCCGCATTACCACCCATCGTCCAGATGCAAAAGCTGTGAAATTTAATCCCATTTCGGTTTCAGGCTGTGGATTTCCGCATATGCAAAGATATAATAGGTCAATAGCGCATCTATTTAAGATGTACAACGGCATCAAGTCTACCCCATGCTTATCTGTCTTCCTCCATTATGAAAAGTAAGTTTAAATAAAACGCTTTAACGGTTTAAAACGCGACATATTTTAGTTAAACTTGTTTAAAAAATATTTCTACCGTGGTCACGGGAGACTCCCTGCTGCTGCGAAGCATGCGAAACGTCGGGCCGCAGTTAAAAATCATTTTCAAATAAGTTTAACTAGATTTCATTACATAATAATTAAACGTAATAAATCAACGTTTACCCTAATGGCCCAATGCATAACACTGCGACAAGCGAATCACATAAAAACCTCATATGTAAGGCCGCTTCTAAAAACTAATACATTAATAAAGGTTGTAATAACAGCAATAAACTAGATAAGGGCGTTTATGGTGTATTTCATGTAAGATAATTAAGATACATTGAGTTGCGAGGTTTTCCCTGGGGAGTGTAGGGACACGCGACAAATGACAACGGGTTTCGCACCAGTTGCTGTCTGCCTCTGATGGTGATTGCCTGCCACCACCATGGACACGAAGGTATCGGTATTCGGTCTTTTCATGCTCACCTAATAACACTACTTGTCATAACTGCTGTTCCCTCGTGCATAAGGAAATCACAGTCTATTTAGTTGCATTTATTTTTTCGGCTGAGCAACGTTAGCTTTTACTTATGATATTTTGGAAATAAGTCTTGTCATTATAAGAAAATGTTGATTGTTGAACTTGTTGTTGTGGATTACACGTAAGTTTTAACGAAAAAGGTGTAGCGTAATCGCTGACGAGTTAAGATTAAACTGACCTTTAATTCAACCTCTCTCTCTACTTTTATATTGCACATGGTGGCTTTATATGATTAGAAATATATTTAGATTGAAAATAAATACGACACGACCGAGCTTTGAACTGGTAGCCACAGCGTTCCGTGGTGATACTCTAACCAATTAGAAGGGCAAGTAAGCAAAAAGAATGTGAAAGCCGGTATATTTCACTTTTATCTAAACAGATTTTTAATTTTCATACCTACTCTCAATTGTGTTAAAATAGAAGTACTAATAGTTATGTTCGTTGCTTAATTGATAGAATAACACCACAGTACGCTGTTGGTTATTGTGGTGGATTCGATTCCTACCCGCATTTGTTCATCCTACAATGTATCAACTTAACGTATGAATTGGTGTTGATATACGTATTTCTCCGATTGTTAGCAAGCCAAGGAAAGGGGCATCTTAAAACTCGAGCCCCGCCCGAGAATCATCATTGAACCAACATCGGTTTTGACACCACAGGTAAGCGTGAAAAAACAACATCAAGATGAGCTATGCTGGAATGCCCATTATTTTATTATTAATACAGATTTATCAATTAACTGAAATTTAAAGGATATTAATATGCCGGAATAATATTCGAAAAAAAAACACTAAATACGTTTAAAATAGGAAATACTGGCTGGACTGGTTCAAAACGAGTAGATTTTATACTTCGCGTTTTAGCCGTGTAAAATGTATTTCTCGATCGTGTCTAATGGTAGTAATGTGTCGTTAACAATTAACGGGGCCAATGTGCTTCTAATAATTTCATATTGTTCCTGAAACATTTTCGTCTGGCAATCTGGTAATTAAAGGGATGGGAGGAATATCGCAAATTTTCGAATATCTAAAGCCAAAATAGATCCAGAATAGACCAACGCATTTTGTTTAGATAATATAGGACAGGGGTTTTTCGCCTCAAGTGAAGCATTCTTGTCTGCCCACCTCTATCATGAAAAAAAAACAGTTTATAAATACGAACGACATGAAACCTAGTGTAACGGTATACGTAATTAAACAGCAAATCAGGGCACGGCCAGTGAACGCCGAACCTCAATTAATGAAACAATTTGTTCTTAACTAACGCCACAAGCTCATCTATACTTCTACTAAATATATTAAGCTGAAGAGTTTGTTTGTTTGTTTGTTTGTTTATTTGGACACACTAATCTCAGGAACTACTAGTTCGAATATCAGATAGGCTATAAAAGATTACACTGCGACTGATAGGAGCGAAGAAACAGCGGGAAATGTGGAAAAAAATGCGGAAAATGATTCATCTCTGTGGGTTTCCAATGAATACGCTGAAACGCTGAAATGCGAAAACGGTTCAAGATACCCAAAAAAAAATCTATGAAAAATGATTCCTCTTGTCCTCTCTCTTCTCTAAATGATGTAAAAAAATGTCCCACCATATATGTCTTTTATATATCTTTGTTTGTTTTATATATCGAACCACGGTCTCCTCGAGGTGGTGATGTTATAGCGTTGGTATATTTTTATCTCTGCTTTTGATAATCGATAGACTTCCATTCATTTATAGTTTTTGACGTAGACTTTCGATGTTTCACTTCCATTTGCATTTAATGATATTTGAAAGCTTACTTGGTGGTGTGTGATCAGAAACGTTGAATAACTAAGGATAAGAAATTAAGGGACGATATGAGATAAATCCTGTCTTCTCCTGTGGGGCATTGGGCGAACACATTTCTGTAAACATTTCATTTATGGATCATGTAATTTAAATTTCATTTTCTTACCACTTACGTCCAGAGCTTAAACACAATACCCCTTATGCTCAACTCATTGCTAGGCGTTTAATCATTGAGCTATGGAGAACCTTAAATAGAGGAGTCTAAAAACATTGCAATCCTTATAATTTCGTTGAATAACCAGACGACATTACAATTTAATCTATTAGTAGCTAGGTCAGAGTCATTTGCATATAACGAATGTGTTTGTTTATTATTGATGCAAACATGACAGTCGCCAGTTGACACAATCACTTAATCCTTCATTTGTTTATTAATTATAAGAATAAGAATATCACGTGCTAACTGATATAATATCCGTTGATATATTAATAGTATGCCTATCTCAACTTAGAGAAAAGATAAACGAATCGGAATAAAGAAATTTATTTACTACCATAAGCCATACAAAAAATAATAAGATTTATTACTAACAACGTAAGCAAAGGAAGCTCTCAAAAATAAATGATTTCCCCTTTTTGTAAACATGTCCGTTTTTAATTTTAAAAAAAATTACGGTAAAAAAAAATTAAAAAGCCAATTAAGCAGCTTTGTAATATTAGTGTCATATAAAATAAATAAATATTTTATTTATTTTTATTTTATTTTGTGCTGCAGGGTTTTAAAAAGGAAAAAAATTTTATTTAAAAGGGGGAAAAAACCCCCCTTTTTTTTCCCCCTTTTTTTTTTAAAAACCCCCCCTCTCTTTTTCTTTGGGGGGGGGGGGGGGGGGTCGCAAGTCAAAATGGAAAGAAATATGTTCTAAATAAAAATTGTTTTACACTTCACAGAAAAAAAGACAAGACAAGCTGACTCGCATCTTTTGCGTCTATCTACTGGTATTAACGAAGTACTGCGATTCGAAGGTGCAAACGACACATACATTCTTCGTTACTACTACTTTTATTTATACAGTAGGTACAAGCTAGTATTCATTATCTCCTAATTAGAGCTAGTCTCTCATGACAGCCTCTATACTTTATGACTTAAGGCTAAAGTTGGGAATGGGGAAACATTCGTATCAGTTTTGGGTCCAATGATAGCAATGTATGGCTAATAATCAGGAGGTCACGGGTTCGATTTTCACCAGGTTTCTAATCGCTTTATAATTTCTCTTTCCGGATAACGACCTACCGTTCACAGACGAATAATATATAATCGCGTTTCGATCATACCAAAAAAATAATACACAAAGTCTAATAAACTACTTGTTAGTAGAGAAAGCAGTTTTGATGTATATTGCCGTATATAATAATATTTAAAGTTGTATTGTGCGATCTACGACAATCTCACAAAGTCTACTCAAAATCACTTCTTCAATATTATGGGTGGTGTTTCTGATGAAGGCTCTTGTTAATGAAATGAAAGCACAGGGTTGCCGCCATATTTTTCTGTGCTTATGTTAAAAATGTTTTTTAAAGAACAGATTTGAAACAGTCATAGATCTTATTAAATAAATCATAGAAATTTGTTGCTTTTTAATGTACTATTGCAATGAATGTTTGGTTCATATTAAAATAACATTATTAATAAATTTGCTTTAGGTACTTTGCACCTCACCATCTTTCACCGCTGATAAGAGTTCCCAAAATATACTGTTTTCGGTATCCCAAATAAAATATTTGTTTTTAACGGCTAAAGTTGTTAACGCAATAAATAATTAAGTATTGTTGTTAGTTAACGCAACTTGTACTAGTACTATTAAATTAAAACACTTAACGCTATATGGGAAATTTATTAGATAACTTTTATCTATTTAATAGATATGTCAAAATATGACCCCAGAGCTCATAGCTACAGCTGCTGCAAAGTATCTCAAATATCGGGTGGCTTAAAAGTTTTATTTAAACACTCATATTCAGAAACACAATAGGTTGCTATATTTTCTTTTAAAGTGACAGCCCTAATCAAAATAATTAATCAGGGTCAATAGTTGACGCTTTGAAATTGACTGACTGTTTCTCGTCACGATAGGGAACTGGGTGTGGGATTCTCTGTTTATTTCCATACGTAATTTTAGTAACTACATGGACATAATATGTATTGTATATTTTTTATATCTGTATGTACTGAAACTGATATCTATTATTATTTGCCACAATAATTAGAGTTATTGTGGCAAATAAAACATTTTTTTTGTCTTTTGAAGGAAAAAAGAAAGAAATTAGTTCAAATAAAACACTTTTAACAATTTAGAATGCGAAGTATAGATAACTAATTTTTAATTTACTCTAACTACATTTAATAGTTTCGGATGCCGTGATCACTGGGCTACGCGTTTTGAACCGTTAAAAGTGGTTTTATGTTTTGTATTATTCGCGTAAACTACAGACAATACTTAAGGAATACATTTATATTAGTAATAGTGACTACAAGTTCCACTATTCTTTAGTTAGTAATAATTGGTCGAATGATATGGGGCTGCTAGAGGCAGTGTAGCTTAACTGCAATTTTTATAACTTCAGTTATTTATATTTTCATAGTCTAAAAATGTTAATCTACAAGAGCACAGTGGTCGAAAATTGTTTACATAATTTTGGCTTAAATTAATTGCGCCTTTTTATTTTCCTTCTTATTGAAAACCATGTTTTTTGTTATTAGGCCACTCTGCCTCTAGCAGGCTCATATATAACATGAACCAAAGTATATAAATATGTAGCTGCTCATACCAGGCTCCCATATGCATATGCCGCTATATTATGATTTCGAGGCCTAGCAGGTATATTATGAAAATTTACAAGATTTTTATCAATTAAATCCTTACTCACGTAGTAACATCAATTCTAATCATCAGACACTTTCTGAAGCGAACATAATGCATTTGGTCCCGCAATATTTTTTCCTCTATCCAATCTCGTCAGTGCCAACCCTCAACTGAATTTTCTATGACATATATCCGAGGCATATTTTTGCTACGGAAAAGAACGCAAAAGATAATAGGGCAATAAATCGTTTAATTTATCGGTGATCCTATAACGAATAACGAAGTTAGGTGTACCCCCGTGTCAAAATCACAGTGCTTTCGTCGCCGTCCACTTGTGTAGTTGTTTGTTATGTAATTCGCAGTGTCAGGTCAAGTTAACAAGAAATAAAAGACGACGACGACGGTGAAGTGGTTAATGAACATAAGGTCCTGAGTTCGAATCCCGGGATCAGGTGATTTATTATTTTAGTATTTGGATTTTCAGCAACTCCGTACCTCGTAGAGTAGTTTTAACCATCGGTCCTAGTTAACAGTTTATTGGTATCCAATAAAGGATCTCTCAACCCCACTGGTGAAAGGGGAGGTATATAGGTACGTGGGCAAAGTAAATAATAATTACAGTTATGTAATTGTCAGGTTACCTTGTAAAGAAGATTGCCAGGTTACCAGATTTGTGTGTGTATTATAAACAAGTGATAACAGTGCTTACATGTTCCATATGGTATTATTTTCATTTCTTAGTCGTTGAGATTGGAAATGACTATATTAATATTTAAATAGAACTTTAAAAATTGCCGAAACTTGTATCTAAACTAATTACGAAAACTGTTACAAAGTCTAAGTAACTTTATGCAATTTTGTTTCAAAAACTTTAAATGTGGGCAAAATACTACCGGAACATTATTAAATAGTTTTTCGGAAAGAGTTTTCGCAGCAGTATCCAACAAGATTTAATAATGAATAAGAAATGAATGAATATATATTGTTGGAATTGTTGTCATTTTGTGCAATATGGTGACTATAATTTAGATTTGGGTTTTTTACTTCTACAGTGTAGTATATTTCTGCGCAAAATCGCGCCAAAACGACCTGATAGTCCACAATCTATCGAATTTATCCAAACTGAGAATTAAAATACAGTCTCGTCTTATCTTCTACTAGCTGTGCCCGCGAAATAGTTATTTTTGGCATCATATTAATTATTTTTGCAAACAAAATGAGCAGCTTTATAAATTACAGAGTTACCAACGACGTCGTCCGCGTCCCGTTCTTAAGAAAAAACATACTTTCAAATATATATTTTGGGTATCTTGAACCGTTTTCGCAGCGCCCACAAAAATGACTCATATTCCCCATTTTTCCTTCCTCTACTTCTTTGGTCCTATTGATCGCAGTCTGATGTTTTATAGCCTACCTGCCTCAATAAATAGTTCCTTGTAAAAGTCGGAATTCTAATTAGTAGTACCTGAGCGAAACAAACAATTTTTTCAGCTTTATAATATTAGTATAGATTAATTAAGTACATTTTCGTGTTACACAGACTTGCAATATATGTATGTACTAAAAACCTTTCCAAGGGTTCGTGTGATCGTCCGCCGTCCTCCCCCCAACCGTCCATTGACCGTCTTTCTGTCACCTGGGCTGATCCAGACCCAAACATGACTGCACCTGGCGTTGCAAGCAGTGAGGTTAAATTTTCCGCGAATGCAGGTTGGTAATTTACTTATTAGTGTAGGACGCGAAATGTGCTGTACAATTCCAATTTAAACAATTTCTGAAATATTGTGGACTCTGGAAATCTGGATATTAAGTGGGTGGAATATAGAAATTCCGTCCGGGTCACGAGCCACCGTCCAAAAGCCTTATGGCGTTTCGGTTTCAGATTGTGGATTTCCGAATAACCAAAGCCAAAATAGGTCGAGAGCGCATCTGGGGTAGATTACCTACCATCAAGTGAATCGCATACCATGTCTGTCCTCTTCTATCATAAAAAAGTACGTTGAAAAAGGAACAATTTCCAGATGGATCTGACGATGAAGACTATTCGGTTAGTTTAAGTGCAGTGATAAGACAACGACGCGCCAGCGTTCGTCGTTCCAGGAAGGGCCGAGCGAGGCGTCCATCCTCACCTTTTCTCCCCGAAGAGACCCGCCCTCGACGCCGTTCATCAGTGTTTACTACCAGCTCTGGAGAGTACGTAATGCTGCCCTTGTAGAAAAATTACAAAATGCCGTTGTCTTTAATATTTTTCACATGTTTTTGCAAATGATGTCACTAAATACATTGCGCGATATAACATTATTCCTCACTGGAATTGTATCTTAAGTCATCTTATTGTTCACAGTACCGCAATATCTATAGATGACCAGCCTGTTGTAACTCAGGAGCAAATCTTTGAAAATATTCACCTCCATAAACAAGTGCTGAGCTCAGCTAAACAGCAACCATTAGGAATGCGAAGAAAATTAAAAATTGTCCATCAGGTAATTAATTAAATAAGGACAAAGCTTTAATACAAGCACACAGATTATTTTTTGTTTTAAATTAATTTTATCGCGTTATTTCGGGCATTCAAATATTTTGATATGATTGCAACCTACTCATCTTACTAAAATTAATCTTAAAAGTTACACATATAGCGTCACATATTTTTTTAGATCATTGAATAAGGAATCATTCTTGCACACATTTTTTTTTATTTATTGAAGCGTTTTCGCAGCGCACGCAACGGTCAGATGAATAGTTTTTCCCGTTTTTTGCACATGTTTCTCTATTTCTTCGCTCATATCGGTCGCATCCTAATTTTTATGGCTTATAGCATTCCTCGATAAATAATCCATCCAAAACAAAAATAATTTTTCAACTCTAAGCAGTAGCAACAAACAAACTCGTCAATTTATAATACTAGTATAGATAAAAAATGAAAAGGGAGTTTGTTGTTTAAAAATAATAATAATAAAATAACCTTTATTAGGCAAAAGCTTATATTAAGCGGCACGAAGGACAACTACAAGAAAGATTAGCTCAGTCGAAAAGTACAAGGGACATTTACGCAAGATTCAATATACTCATCGCAACTGTAAGTTTTATATATGTATTTGTGTTTAACATATTGTGGTATATTACTAACTGGTCTTAAAAGATTTTTTGAGTGTAATGTTTTTAGAAAAAAATCTAATTAAAAGCTGAGGTATGGAGGGTTTTTAAATTGGAAGGTACAAAGTTTATTTTTATTATATTGTGATTAAGTATTTAAGTGAATAGATGTTGGCTTTCCCTCTTACATAATCGACAGACAAACTTTATAAAAATCGGTGGTCATGTGGTCATGTGGAGACTGTTGGGTCGTAGTTTAAAGGTTTTCAAATAAGTTTAACTAATATATATCGCGTTTTAAACCGTTGAACGTTTATTTAAATGTGTATTACTCGCGTAAACTACAGACAGTATGCGATATGAGAATGTTTTATATTAGCGTATGAATTGTACGAAATGAAGCAACTTTATCAGTAAAGATTAAAAGAAAAGTGACACAATAATCTAAAATTGAAACGACAAAATGCGATATTAAAAACCTTTTGAGGTCACACATTTTGAATCCGTCTGTGTGATATAATCAAATTGAATTATTTTTTTAAAAGATTATCTTAAGGACGGTTATAACTTTGAATATCGGCATAACATAATAGGGGATCGGTTTATTTTTCAGTTCATGTCGTCGACATTTGATTTATTAGTTAAAAAATAATTAATTAAACTATATTTTATTATTACTCTATAAATATTCGTACAACCGTATATTTTTCATGTAAGTAGATGCAAGGAGGAGGAATGTATGTGTGGTGGAAACTGAAATCTACTTTTTATATTATGCTTAAATTTTACACAAATACCACAACATAGTACGTTTATATAATATCATGTTTATAGAAATGGCAACAGTTAAAACGCGAAGCTGCCAATACATCAAATCTACTCATACCTTGGGAGTTACGTATAAAAGAGATTGAGTCACACTTCGGATCTGTTGTCGCCTCATATTTCACCTTTCTGCGGTGGCTCTTTTGGATTAACCTAGTCATAGGTTTCATATTGCTGGTGTTTGTTATAGTACCAGAGGTGAGTAAAATATGTTACGTTTTAAGATATATAACGCATTGTTTTCTATCCTATATATATTGCTATTGAGACATTCGAAAAAATACTACTTCTTAGGGCTTTTTAGGTAGTACTTAATACTAGAACGTCGTTATGGAAGTCTTGTGTTCGATTCTCTAGGTTTGAATAAATAAATGATGTATATGATTTTAGTACCTCACAGCGAATCCTACAATGGACGGTGAAAGAAAAATCGTTATGGAAGAAGACCGTCGCAACGCAACGAATCTTCTAACACTGTGGGAGTTTGAAGGAGTCCTCAAATATTCCCCAATATTTTACGGGTATTACAGCAATGTGGAGCGATCTGAGTACAAAATGCCATTAGCTTATTTCCTTACTGGCTTGGTGGTCTACGTTTATAGCTTCGTCGCCATATTGAAGAAGTAAGATATATTTAGATTATATAGGTACAGTGCAATGTCCTGTTAACGTACGATATGTTCTCTATAATCCTCAATTTGTCCTATACTATGTCTAATACATATATAGATAAGTGATTATTCGGATAGTGATTTTATTTCGACAATTTATATGCGATTTTTTATGACGAGTAAAGGAAAAGTTATTGTTATATATAATGATAGAAGTAAAACTTTTTTTTGTGTTAAACTATATTTCTGTGAGGCCACTAGCACACATTAAATAAACCACTTTTGTTCACCACACACAGCAATTTGAAACGCAATATTTATTCATTATTTACTGCAGAACCTGTGTTTTATTAAAACTTATATTATAATATGTATTAAAATTTGTTAAACTTCTCGGATTGCTTGTAATTCAAAACTGTCATTCCGAATAAACTATATAATTAACAGAATGGCAGAAAATTCGCGGATGTCTAAACTATCTGAGAAAGATGACGAATGCATTTTTTCTTGGAAATTGTTCACTGGTTGGGACTTTATGATTGGAAATACTGAGACGGCACACAACCGAATAGCCTCAGTTATATTGGGATTCAAAGAGGCTTTACTGGAAGAAGCCGAGAAGAAGAAGAATTCGAGAAAGTAAGTTCAGCAAGATGCTATGGAAGATATTCACAGGTACGATTAGGTTAATACGATTCTGTTTTACAGTTGGCGAACTCTAAGTCTAAGGGTGCTGGTAAACATCTGTGTGGTAATCCTTTTAGCAGTATCTGCTTACGCTGTAGTCACAGTGGTGTCCCGATCTGACAATAGCGATAAAGTACCGAACTGGTGGCGCGAAAATGAAACCACCACCGTTGTATCAATTATATCCATAGTATTCCCAATATTTTTTGAACTTCTGGGAATTTTTGAACACTTTCATCCAAGAAAACAACTCAGATTACAATTAGCAAGGTGAAACTCAAATATTGCATTACGCGTTGTATCTTCAATTGAAATGCTTGTTTTAACGTATTCAATTACAATTTTCAGAATTATGTTGTTGAATTTATTAAATTTATACTCCCTTATATTTGCTCAGTTCAGCAAAATCGAAGGAATGAGCAGAGAATTAGAATCACTACAACCGACGCGATTTATAAATGCCACACATAATATTCATGGGGATCTACAATACGATGACACGTTTAATCCAAGTAAAACAACGAATTGTTTTCAAATGCCTGTTCCATGTCTGCCTTGCCACCTAAAGTCGCTTTCCATGCCAAAAAGTAGCTTAAAAAATATTGGAACCACAGAGAGTGTTATGATCTATAAAAGACAAAATCCAAAAAAGCGCAATAATAGAGTGAAACGAAATGAAAATCAAGATAATGATATCAGTGCTCTAGAGAAGGAAATGGAAAGGCTTAGAAATTTAAGTAAATATGAAGAAACCGAAGATAACGATGAGAAGTCTGAAGCAGATGATTATGAATTTTATGACTCGAGTTATGACGATACAGAAATGGCCACGATTCAATCTTCAACAAGTTCAGTGCCGATCGAAGACTTTACAACATTTCCAACATCAGAATATGAGAGTACTTTTGATGATACAACTATTATGGATATCACCAAAAATGATGGAGCATCAACTACGTTTAGTTCTAGTTATTCAATTACCGATGGATACTATAAATCTGAAACAACTATCAGCGAAGAAAATTTTTCATCATCCTCAATTTCCTATGTTTCAACTTCAACACAATCGCTTGAAGTCGATGATGATGATAGCTCCACGACAACTAGCTTAACCGCAAATGACAAAAAAGCAAATCAAACAGACTTAAATTTTAGTACTGAAAGTATGAGTGAATCAATAGAAACGATTACTAATAACAACTCCTGGAAGGTTACTACAACGGATTATTTCGATTCGGGATTTTCACAATCACCATACTCTACCTCCGTTGAAATGGATAATAATACAATTTATCCGAATATAACCTTCGAATGTTCGATTGATGGCTGTGACAAAAATATAACACAAACATTTTTCATATCAAACTGTACCCTAATCGATGTGAAATGCTCTGTACAACAATGTATTTCAAGGGAACCGAAACAGAATGGGGACACTGTATATCTTGATAAATATAAACGAAAAATGTATAATTTAACAAGAGCCACTCGTCGAAAATTATTAAAATTATGCTGGGAAACTATGTTTGGCCAAGAATTAATAAAACTTACTATGATGGATTTGGTACGTATTTTGTATAACTTTTTGTAGAAAAAAAAGGTATTTGACTAAAGAAATACTGTTTCAGGTTTTTGTTCTTTTGGGTACTTTGTTTTGGGACTTTTTCCGGGCATTATTCGTAAGATATATGAATAAATGTTGGTGTTGGGACCTAGAAAAAAAATGGCCGGAGTACGGAGACTTCAAAATAGCCGAAAATATTTTACACCTTATCAATAATCAAGGAATGGTTTGGATGGGAATGTTTTTCTCACCTGGCTTGGTTGTGCTTAATGTATTCAAATTGATGATTATGATGTACCTTCGATCGTGGGCAGTGATGACCTGCAACGTGCCACACGAAGTTGTTTTTAGAGTATCGAAAAGTAATAACTTCTATTTAGCCCTTTTACTAACCATGTTATTTTTGTGCGTCTTACCCGTTGGTTATACAATTGTTTGGGTAAAACCCTCATGGCACTGTGGGCCCTTCTCAGAATATGATAAGATTTATAAAATACTAACAACTAATATATACAGTATACTTCCAAAAAGCCTTAATTTTGCCCTGGAATATATTGCATCGCCGGCCATAGTTATTCCTTTACTAGTTTTACTTATTTTAATTATCTACTACCTAACATCCTTAACTAATTCACTAAGAGAAGCCAACAATGATTTAAAGGTAAAGTAAATGTTTAAATTAATAATAGACATAAGTAACTTGTTTTATAAAAATATATCTCTTGTTCAAAAATTTTCAGACTCAATTACGTCGAGAGCGAACAGAAGAGAGGAGAAAGATGTTTCAACTAGCAGACACCAGAAGGAGAGGAGGTTCATCGTCAATTGATAATACGCCATTCGGGAGGTGGAAAAAAGGCTCTACCTTCATTTCCAATAAACAAATCAATTGATTCTGAAGATAGGAAAACAAGTTTGGATGAAAATAACCCTAATGATGCAACAAAAGCTAAAAGAAAAGGTATTAAAATATAATTTTGTTACACATTTAATTTAATTTGTATAATCAGTCCTCAAGAATTTATTTTTGTAGGTATATTTGCCAAAATAGTCAGTTTAGCTCTAGACAAAAAATCGACAGGTAGAACTCAGTCAGAGACCTCACAAGACCAGCACAATGGTGACGACACCGATACTGATTTTCATGAAGCCCTACCTAAGGTCATGTTAAAAATAAAAGCTATAACGGTATCAAAAAAGCACGATATTAAAAATCAATGTTCAATTATGTTCGATAAAACAAAAGTTTTTGATACTCACAAAAGCAACATAAAAGAAGGCATAGTTGCGCTGGATGAGGTCGATATGGAAAAACCTAACCAAGAAGAAAAAGAGGACCAGAATAAGGAAAGAAAGCTAAGTAAGAAACAAACATCCCAATCTAGCAATCAATCAAAACAATCGGATTCAATAAGTTCTGTTATACCTGTTATCACGATAAGTACAACGGAAAGTGACGAAGAAATACTCCAGCACAGCAAAACAGAAAATGTTATCTTCACTTCGACGCCTAAAGAAAGACCAGAAGTTAAAAGACAGGTTAAAGGGGAAACTTTGAAAAAGATGCAACGCCAGAGCAGTGTGGAAAGTATAAATGATAAGTCATCGATTAAAGAAGGCGGTCACAAGTACCAGTATTCCCTTTAATGCAAGAAGTCTATTTAAAAAGGACTTTAATATGAGTAAATAGTGAAATAAACTCTCCGATCATAGTATACTGTAGCTATTGTGTATATAATACTATATAGTAGTGTAGTGTAGTAATGCATTAGTGACAGTTAGTCTACGTTGAAAGTAGTGTACATTTTTGGTCGAAGCGAGTTTTAGTCTTTCCCATTAAATGTTAATATAAAGAAGAATGTTTGTTCTTCACAACCAAAAAACATGCTCTTTGTAGATGAAATATTGTTTTAGCTCACATCTGTCAACGTTTAGTGGAAATTACACTATTTTTAGCAAGTCGTTGCCTGTTTACATAAAAACCTCAAAATGAAAGTTTTCTCCTTGTTATATCTATTCAAGGTTATCAATACTTCATCTGGAAGCATGTTAAATATATATAATGGGAATCGAAGACGTTTTTTTTACCGTTTTATTTTGATTTTCATTCCTATACCCAGCTATTTCTTAAAAAGATAACATAACTTGTCGATTACTTTTTTCAATCTATATTAAACCGATTACGAGGTAAGTCACCGAATGAAGAGAGATTCTCGTAAGAAGCCATCTCTTAAAGTTTAAAAAAAGGAACAAAATTATATCCAAAATTATAAACGAGTCCCGCCGGCGATATCGTTCTCTGAATTTGATAAAAAATCTCGTCAGTTGCCACCCTTCCCGAAGCTGGCTTGCACTATCTCATTCAGCGGCGGGACGGCGCTCGCGCAACATGGCGCGTGTCATCGCGCTCTTTTTATTGTACACAAGCATCGCGCGCGCAGAGATTTTAACACCCCCGTATTTCAACTTGGCGCTCGGCAAAAAGATTACCGCGACAGCGACCTGTGGAGATGAAGGACCCGAACTTTACTGCAAACTTGCCGGAGCCAATGCTGATCACGATGAACATGTTATTCAAGGACAGGTAATTTTAATTTCTCATATGCAAAATAGTTCGTTGGCTTTCATATGCTACTGTCGCGATCGGATGAAGATACACTATACATTTTATTTTTACTAGATATTCGTATTATATTACCCTTTTCACCAATAATAACAGTGACTGCATATTTTTACAAAAGTATGACATCGATATAAGACATCAATTCGCTAACTAACTCTATATGGAGTATTTTCGGTGAAATTTGGTCTTAGCTCGGACATAAGCTGTTTTTTTTTTCCTATAAAAAATAATTGAGTGATAATAAAACTTTTCTTCATCATCGCTGACTGAAGTCATTGAGTTAATTAATATCCCGATCTTCTATAAATGTGGCCCAACGTTACAAGTGAGATAAACGGGGTGCTGATAGGACCTTATCACTCGCGTCCTGTTGGCCCAGCACCCATTGATAAAGAATGTATGTATAAATGGCTGCGTTACACAATGTACAAAACTAAAGTTTTTTTATATAAGGGTGATACTGTAAATTTTTATAATATAAACATGTTTTATCAGTTACACACAATTCTTATTCTAATTCCGACAAGTTGGGTCAAAGTTCACGTATCAAGAGTAGGCCGTTAAACTGTTCTTATCAAAAGCTGGAACTATATTTCATTCTTTTTACATTTTACAATTGGCAGAGATCTTAGATCGAACTTAGATCTAAAAATTAATGCACTAATTTTTTTTTAATTGTTCTCGTTTCGGGATGGGACTTAGAGCACAACATTGGGAGTCTGATTCACTGATTTATTTTATTTAAAGATATTTAGCTCTTTATACTTCCGCGCCATATCCTGCCGATATTTTTTTCCCGGGATTTGACCCAACCACTCGCACTTACCGTTAAATCTTTAACGGGTTGCGTTCAACAAATACGTAATTTTTCCTTATAACATAATTGCCGTATGACGACAAGTTACTACTTAATTAATTTTGATGAGAATTGAAAACAAAGAGAAAAATGACATAACACTAAGTTAGTTTCCATTATGATTATTAATGACCACGTAAACGGTTTATTAAGGAATGTCGTAATAGCGAAATCAACTGAAATACAGCCTGTACACTGCACAAACAGTAACGCGATAGCTAACATAGCGAAATATAATTACGTCCGTATTCCGTGATTCCAAAACTCATTTTACCTCGCTCCGTTTCGACAAAGGTCGGCGGAACTCGCGTTTTTTATGGACATGTGGTAGCCAAATGCTCATCTCGACTCTGAATCGCTTTTGTTTCACCCGAATGCCGCACAATGCCTTTTTGTTTTTTGTATGCGCAAGCTTATTGTACCAAAAAGGAAGACCCGTATTCTGTGAATGAAATTATGGAGATTTCGAACAACGCCTTTGTGTACAGACTCATTGATGTTTGGTGTCATTGGAAAGAGCTACCTGGCTAATACTTTCGTAATTCTGTGGAAAGATTATAGTATGAATAAAACAATAATAACTCGCAAATTTAATACCTACAGAGTCTGGCGTCATGTTAGTTCGAAATTTGAATTTTTGAAATTCCCTCGGCTATCATCACTACTTTAGTTACGACAGTCATTAAAGCCCACCAACCCGAACTGGAGCAGCGTAGTGGGTCTAAATTGTTTTGTATAATAAACACTTGTCTTTATAAGCAGAACGTAAATATTGTAACAGCCTCTGTAGCCAAATGGTTCAACGTTTTGCCTAACATTGCATATGTCGAAAGGTTCGACATTCGAATCCCGGGAAATCAATAAACTGTGTCGGTAGGACATTCACATGGCAGATAATCATTCACTTGCATGTAAAAGAGACGATTATTGAAGCGGACACAGAAGTTTATTTGCCCCATGCCCCTCAGGGGAAAACGGAGTTTTACTTTAAAAAATTGTAACCCCTGTTATACTATATAGTCTTATAACCATTAGACGATTGTTAAGAAACGTTTTTTTTTCTAGGTGTGCGACATCTGTGATTCGACAAATGAAGTGAAGAAACATCCACCAGAATTCGCTGTAGACGGTATGGAGACCTGGTGGCAGAGTCCTCCGCTGTCAAGGGGAATGAAATATAATGAAGTCAATTTAACTATAGACCTTGGACAGGTATACAATCATCATGTAAATTAGAAAATCCTACATTACGTATTTGGTTAACAAAAGGCTTTCGTAAATATTTCGCAAAGCTAAGTGGGTTTTCGATTCTTGAAACAAGTCTATCGAAAAACGAAGACAAGTCTTGGCTTAGTCGGGGTATATCTGTTGATGACGACTGAACAGCTTGAAATCCCAGGTTCATCATAGTCTACAAAACGTGTAAAGCTGTTTCTTGTTCTTTAATCTAATCGACTTTTATACATTCTGTAGAAAATCTCTGAATTGTATACGTTAAATCATTGAAATATTACTTGTAAGGCTCTTATTTTCATTATGTATCATTGTATACGTTTATACTCGCTCATACTGCCAATATTTTTACCTATATTTATTGCTATTTGTATTGTTTCGTATGCCCATCATCAAGTGAAGAAGCGAATTTTACATTATCTCTACCATATCATCTATCTTTACATTGTGTTAAACAAGAGATGTGCTGGATTCGAATAGAAAAGTTTTTGGGCTCATGAAGGTGTACTTGTTAGTAGATATGTTTGTATATTGCAAAGAGTAATTCTTCGTGCCCCTTAATAGGTGATCTTTACTTTTTGTCATCTATCACAAAATATATGCTGTTTATAAATTCCTTAGCGAAAATAAAGTACACTTAATGCACAAAAACAACCATGGATGATTTTTTTCTTTATTATTTAATATTAAATTAGGAGCACTAGCCACTGACGGATTTTGTTCTATTTCGGTTCCTAAATGCCCATAAAAT
The DNA here is from genome assembly GCA_963661955.1 of Leptosia nina. Classification (NCBI taxonomy): domain Eukaryota; kingdom Metazoa; phylum Arthropoda; class Insecta; order Lepidoptera; family Pieridae; genus Leptosia; species Leptosia nina. Next base: position 1,569,518 of record CAVLEF010000279.1, read on the forward strand.
ATAGCACATTTTGTCTCTGAAAATAGTCACACTCTGCTGGAAGTGCATTGACCTAAGATGACATCACTGCATTGAGTCTACGTTAATAGATATAAGTTTTATTATTAAGTGAATTATGAAAAGTCAGCAATAAGCATACAAGACAAAAATGCTATGTTTAAAATACTCTTTCTATACAGAACTATGGGAATAATTCATTATTTTCATCAAGAAAAAAACAATCTCGTGGAAATTGTTATTTAGTACAGGTAGTCAAAAGAAATACTAACATAATAGCTTTGTGTGAGTAAATCGCGAATTATCTTGTAGCTACTAACTATTGCATTATTATATTTGCATTGCGATTGTTGATTAAATAATTTTATGAAAGTTAAATCTTAAAATTGTATGTACTATAAATCAGTGTATATAGGTCGTCTGTACTTTAAGATAGGTAAAAACGTTAAAAAGCTAGCTGATAGATTAGGTACTTGTACTGTGTAGATAACGGCGATAAAGATTTACTATAAATGACCATGCTGCTAAAATTGCGGAAAGCTCTTCCAATTATTTTACACTTTAAGTATTTATTTACCTAAAGTTTATAATAATGTATTACGTATAATATAAATAATATGAATGATACTAATAAAATAACTATTAATGCATTATATTTGCAGAATTGTCACTATATTACCGAACTAGAACAAAATAGATCTAGGTCTGTAACATACGCTTAGCTATATATTAGAACACATACTTATAATTACAATGTTTACATGTATTTAATTTTATTAAAGATAATGTTTTTAAAGTCTGTATGATCGCTCTTCGTACATAGTCTTTAAAAACAAATGAAATGTTTAAGTAAAGGTTTTCTTTATAAGTATTACTTATACAGTTCTAATTAAAAAAATATTGTTGTCTTTTTAGGAATTCCACGTAGCCTACGTGTTCGTTCGCATGGGTAATTCACCACGACCCGGTCTATGGGCGCTCGAAAAATCTACTGACTATGGAAAAACATTCAAACCGTGGCAGTATTTTTCCGACTCTCCGCAGTAAGTAAACAATATTGACATACATTGATACTACTACTTCCTCCTGTAATATAGTTATTAATTTGCTGAAAAACAACCGCGCTAACATTAACGATACTTTCTTTAAAAACAGAGACTGCGAACGTTATTTTGGAAAGGAAAGTCTTCGGCCCATCACAAGTGACGACTCGGTTATCTGCAGCACGGAATACTCTAAAATTGTGCCTTTAGAGGGTGGAGAAGTGAGTATTAATTACGTTTGAAATTAATTCCTCTTTTTTAACAACTCTTTACTGAGAAACTGAGGTTATTTATATTTGACACTTTAGTCTTCACCTACCCTCATCGTCTTGTAATCGTTGTTTATTTAACTTGACGGTTAATCTATTTTTTTAAACCCCTATATATTAGTTATTTGTATTATTACTATTGAGTGAATGAACATAATATTACATGCTATTATTTTCCCTTCTGAATGTCGGGGAAGAATATCCCATCACTAATTTTTTTTTCAGATACCAATATCTCTCTTAAATTATCGTCCGTCTGCGAACAAATATTTCAACTCGTCAGTTCTTCAAGAGTGGACGCGAGCAACGAACGTGAGACTTCGCTTGCTGAGAACTAAGAACTTATTAGGTCACCTTATGTCTGTTGCACGTCAGGATCCTACGGTTACAAGAAGAGTAAGTTCATTTGTTTATTTTGCAAAAGACTTAAAGAAATTTGTGTAAGCGACCTTCCGCGACCATTTTGTTCTTAATAATAATTTAAGCTTCTTGAAAGTTCAGCCGTCGTGATAGAGCTCGACGTTATGTCACCACGAATCAGTCTTCGCTTAGTCGAGGAACAATTAATATGTTCTGATGATACTGCCTATAGTTTACGCGAGTAGTACACATTGAAGATAATTTTAACTTCATTTTCAAATAAGTTTAACTAATATGTCGCGTTTTAAACCGTTAAAGTGTTTTATTTAAATGTTCTGATGATGTTATTCATTTGTGGCACGACGACAAGAACAACTTCTTAACGTCCATCGACCAGCCAGAAAAGCCATAATGGATTCCAAAAGAATGTTCTGCAAGAAAAGTTCAAACTTCTGGTGGTGGGGTATCGTAAGGATCGAACGATCCTCTAGTATACAAGCATTTGTTATCACCATTGCACAAACGAGCCTGACAAAAGTTAAAAGCATTGCTTTTCTCTCCGACAGTACTTCTACAGTATAAAGGACATAAGTATCGGAGGTCGGTGTATGTGCAACGGTCATGCCGACACCTGTGATCCAGCTGTGCCTGAAAGCGACGCGAGTATCCTCGTATGCCGCTGCCAGCATAACACTTGCGGTCCTCAATGTGCTGCTTGCTGTCCAGGTTTCGAACAAAAGAAATGGCGTATATCGCAGAATTGGGATCGTTTCGCCTGTGAACGTGAGTATCCTCAAAAGAATAAATAAAATTAAGCTAGCTAGCAATTGTTTATCATATCACTTTTTTCTAAGATTATACGGACTACTTTTTTTACGGAGTTGTTTTATATTTTCTTAAAATATCTGAAAACTCAAATCTAAGAAAAGAAGAATTAACACGATAAAGTTTTTTTTTTAATTTTGTTGTTTTAACAGACATATTTTTGTTTCGTAGCCTGTAATTGCCACAATCACACGACAGAGTGTGAATATGACACTGAAATTGATGAGAAAAGGCTATCTCTGGACATACATGGCCGCTACGAAGGCGGGGGAGTGTGTAAAAACTGTCAACATAATACCGAGGGAATTAATTGTAACAAGTGCCAACCTACATATTATCGCCCGTACGGGAAGCGATGGGGTGAAATCGATGTTTGCCAACGTAAGTGTACCAAAATAAAGATATAACTAAATTTGCAGAATAAAAGGAAATATATTATTGTTTTGTGATTAAAAAAAAAATAAAATTTAAGGAAACAACAAATAAGTAAGCTACTTAATTATAAAAGTACTAATACGTACCGCGTAACTAAGTACATATAATAGATTACATACATTTATAGTTAGTACATATCTATTACAGATAGGGCAAAATATTAAATAAGTTTAGTATTATTAAGTGTTGTCGCTTCCCCAAGCTATCTAATTGATTTCGAGCTTTTTCTTTAAGGCGTATATAGAAAATATTATTAAATACACCTATACCTACTGATATACATAATATAGAACGATTTCCATTACTTTTATAAATTATAGCTTGTAACTGCGATCTGCACTACTCAACTGGTAATTGCGAAGAAGAGACGGGTCGCTGCGAATGCCGAAAAGAATTCAACCCACCGAACTGTGATTCCTGCGCATACGGCTATTTTGATTACCCTAATTGCAAACCATGCACCTGTAACTTGAATGGTACTGAAGGACAGCATTGTACGCCTACGGATGGAGTGGTATGTGTTTCTTCTGTAGCTTAGCCAGACTAAAAATAAACATAAAAAAGTATTTTATCTCTATACAGTTCAGCAATTTTTTTCAAATTAAAATTGTTACCAGCTACTAATAATTTACCCTCTTTCGATATATAGTGTCCATGCAAATATAATTACGCTGGAACCTCTTGTGAAATATGCGCCGATGGATATTATTCACCGGAATGTAAAAGTGAGTATTTTATTAAATGGAATCGGAAAACATGGTATTTGTGATTGATTTCTTTACTCTCGCTTTATTTCGATGCTATAAATAAAGCCTTATTTTCTTTAACAGACTGCGAATGTAACTCAGTGGGATCTGTTTCTCAAGTTTGTGATAAAGATACAGGCAACTGCACTTGCAAGAGCAAATACAGCGGAAGGACATGCAATCAGTGTGAAGCAGGCTACTACAATTATCCGACGTGCAAACGTAAGGAAATTATACTTATAAAATCTATTAGTAGTTTTTATCACAATTGTTTTTAAGTAACGGTTGTGGTAACATAACTACCATTACTCATTAGTAAAATTAGTTTATAATCTATGGCTGCTTATATGTCAGTTGTCAATGTGAGAATGTCAAACTTTATACATAAAGTCAACATGGCGTCAAATTTATTTTAAATATCCCGCTAACAGTATAAAACGGAAAATTACCTAATTATGGTGCTCGTAAATATAGTAAGTAAGGTTAATTATCATGAAAGTAAAAGTTTTATTTTGTTTACAAACCCAGAATTCAAACAACAATTAAATATAGTAATTTTCTCGATTTTTCATAGCAAATTTGTAAAATTGTTGTTGTTTGCAGTTGTGTACAACTGAAGGACTACGATTCATATTATTATATTATTTTTGTAGATTGTAACTGCGACACAAGTGGAACCCAACCAAACATTTGTGATGATGTCACTGGTCAATGTATTTGTAAAATTGGATTTGGTGGCGCCCGATGTGATCAATGTTTATCAGGGTAAGATTTTCTTTCTAAGAAACTTATTGTAAATCAGACAGACAATTTTTAGCAAAAAAAATACATTTTCTTAATTCCTAATAATAATGTATCGAAGCATCAACTGTTATTATGATTTACAAAATATTTATTAATAGGTTCTATATGGAGTTGAGGGGTCGTGAGCGATCATGTGTTCCTTGCAACTGTTCCCCAACTGGATCCACATCAACTAGCTGTTCAGCAGATGGCAAATGCAACTGTCTTGCAAACTTTGGTGGCAAACAGTGCGAACAGTGCTCTCCTGGCTATTATAAGTACCCTGAATGCTTGGGTATGTTTTGGTTTTATGCAACAATTTTATTTGAAATAAGGGAAAAACTATATTATGTTTTAAACATTATTTAAAAGTTTATTTGGTCAGAACAAGTATGCATTGTCTCTTATCCTCATTGGATTTGATCTCTGGGTCGGGCAAAACATTACTTCAGTATTTGAAATTTTTCTAAGAAAATTTCTACACTGGCCCAGAGTTTAGTAAACGGAGATCAGTCATCACACCAAATTATTATTGGCTTGCTATTTGGTAAATCCCATGGAGTTTTATGGTGTGACGATAGTTTTATGATGTGATGATGATTCAATACTCTACCTTGAGAAACCTTGTTCAATTATGAATAAATTTTAGCATGTAATTGTGATGAATCTGGTACAATTGGTTCAACCTGTGATGACAATGGGCAATGTCACTGCAAACCCAACTTTGATGGTACCAAATGTGACAAATGTAAGGAGCAATTCTACAACTACCCAGCATGTGAGGAATGCAACTGCGATCCAAGAGGTGTCATCGCTTCATTTGCCGGTATGTTATACATTAAGATAAAATTGTAGTGTATAAAAATAGTGTTAACTTTTTTTTAAACTAAAATTTATAGATCTTATAATTTTTCCATAATATAAAATTGTTTGTTTGTGAACTCCAAAATGCTTTAACCAAGAACGTACTACTTCCTCACACACTCATAAGTAATTACAAGAATACGTTTTAGAAAAAAATTGTATGGCAAAACAATGTTTGCTGAGACAGCTAGGTAGACTATAAATATATAATAATAAACAAAATATTTTTATTAATGTATGAGAACTATTAAGAAATTGTCAATAATAAGTCATCAAATAAGTATAGTCCAAGATTTTCTAGATTTCTCTCTTGTGGAAGAAAAAACCTTAACTCATAATTGGTATTATTACAGGTTGTGGCTCAGTGCCTGCTGGAGAGTTATGTCAATGCAAAGAACGAGTACAGGGACGCATCTGTAACGATTGTAAATCTCTGTTCTGGAACTTACAGGAATATAATCCATATGGATGTGAAGGTATCTTAAATAATCAAAAAAAACACCTCCATCATTAGTAAGCAGAGTGGTTGATGTTTATGGTGAATTTATACCTCAGCCTAAGTTAAAAGATGATATAGAAGTACCAAAACAGAAGAAAAAAACATAACAGAAATAAATTGCCGTCAGCACTGCGACAAAACATGTCTTTTTGGTGGCTAATTGGTCTCACTGTCTGACTTGAACGATTTACATGAACATGGGTTCAATTACCACACCACCACCACCACCATATCTAGCATGTTTATAAAATAAAATTTGGACAATAGGTGGTAGTCAAAATTCCGTCCGGCTCTTAAACCACCAAGCACAGATGAAAAACCACAAAGTTTAATAGCGTTTCTGTATAACTAAAGCCAAGTAGGCAGCACATCGTGTCTAGAAGTTACATGGCTCGGTTTCACCATCTGTCAAGTGAATTTATGCCGTCTATCCTGTCTTTATATAAGAGTTGATTTTACGTCATTAGGTGAAAAACAAAATGTATTTTTCTTCTCTTATATGCATTTACGTTTAATAGAATGTAACTGCAACGTCGCTGGAACACTGGGTGGATTGGGTGCTTGCAACACTCGCAATGGTCAATGTACTTGTAAGATGCACGTAGGAGAGAGACAATGTGATAGCTGTCAAGATGGCTTCTACAGCCTACGGACGCACGACCTCTTTGGATGTACTGGTGAGATTCTTGTGCATTTTTTAAATTCTGCATATATTAGTATCTTCATAGCGTTTGTATGTAATAATTAATTTCTTTTTCTTCATTTAATACACATTTAACGATACATTAGTAAAACTTCCAAAATGTCGCGTTGTAGGGAGAATCAATTTACTAATGTATTTAAAAATATTAATTTTTTATTCTGTTGTACCATGGTTTAGTTAAGTGATCCTTTTCTTTGAGAGTTCAGATATGATTTTAACACTCTCAAACATTCTTTGAGAGTTCTGAAGTCATATACATATGACAAAAGATGTCTAATACAGTGAAATACCATTGACCCTCTGGGGCATAGGACACATAACTTGTATCAATTTCGTTTATCATTTTACCAACAGGTCAGGTAACTAGCCAGGTTCTCTGCCCTGATCGACTGAGATAATTTATTATTCTCCCAGAATTGAAACCCAGGAACTCTCGTGATGTACCGGAAGTAAATGTTGTATGTCTCTCCGTGACCATGGCTGCTGCAAAGCACCCGAAACGTCGGACCGTAGTTAAAATAATTTTCGAATAAGTTTATCTAATATATATCGTGTTTTAAACCGTTTTAAATGATGTATTTTTAGCTTGCGACTGCGACATTGGTGGCTCAATCGATAACAACTGCGACAAGAATACGGGTCAGTGTCGGTGTCATTCGCGAGTTGAAGGAAGACGGTGTGACCGGCCGATACGAGCTCACTACTTCCCGACGCTGCACCAGTTCCAGTACGAAGTAGAGGAGGGTCTAACTCAGTCTGGACCGGTCCGATACAGGAACTCTGAAGATGTCTTCCCGGGGTATTCGTGGAAAGGTTACGTCGTATTTTCTCTACTGCAGGTAACCTAAGACTTTACGATAGTATTTAAACACGTTTTATTAAGCATATATAATTATTTCGGTTTAAGAATCATTCCTTCATATCTATTTTTTTGGTTACTTCGTTTTCACAGTACACGCAACGGAAACACATTTCTCTCTTTTTCTTCGCTCCTGTTGCTCGCAGCCTGATATTTTATAGCCTAAAGTATTTCTCGACAAATGGTCCAACCACCAGATTATTTACTTTTTTCAATTGAACCAGTAGTTCCTTTAAGATTAGCTCATATTAGTATAGAATATATGCCCTTGATATGAGATTAGTAAATGTAATTTTTTTTTGTTTGTTTTGACATTCATATGAAGAAAAAATAATTAGTACCTACCATTAATAGTTCAATTTAAATTATTTTGTTTTTTACACAGAATGAAGTTATCAACGTAGTACACATCGACAAGTCATCTCTATACCGCATCGTGTTGAAGTACGCGAATCCACTACGTGACCCCGTTACGGCGACTATCGTTATAACGCCGGAGAGCGTTGTTGAATCTCAGCAAAGGTACATTCATTTGCCTTAAATAGGGACAGACATATTTGTGTGTCCCTTTTTTGAGACTGTCATTTTGATATTCCCAACCCCTTTTCGTTAATGTTAAGCGCGAGAGGTCCTAGATTCGAATCCAGAGGATACAATAGTTTTAGTCATCCAGGGCAGTGAAACCGGATCAAAACCGGATGTACACAGCCCACAGGAGACTTTACTTTTGAACACCTTTTAATCTAAATAAAAAAAATCACGTTATAATTAAAACAGGTTCAACGTAAATCTACGTCCTACGATACAACCGCAGTTGGTCACCGTGCAGTTGGAGAAAGGCAATGCCCCTGCGCCCTTCGTCATGAACGCTGGTAACTGGACCGTCACTATTAAGACTACCAAGGAAATTATGATTGTGAGTTAAATTATCTTAATCTGTTGTCAAGCTGAAAAGATTGTTAGACTAGTAAGCAAGTTAATCTATTGCAGTATATTGAAGGTTTTGGGCTCGTTGGTGTAATGGCAGCAAATAGAGCAAGTAGGGCCAATAATCAATGGATTCGAACTTCATCGGGTGACATTTTTCTAATCAATTTATAATTTAAATAAAACATTTTAGCTGTTTAAAACGCAATATATTAGTTAAATTTATTTGAAAAATGATTTTTAACTTCGGCCCGACGTTTCGGACTGTCCAGTCTTCCCGTGACCACGGCTGCTGCAAAGCATCCGAAACGTCGGGCCGAAGTTAAAAGTTATTTTTCAAATAAGTTTAACTAATATATCGCGTTTTAAACCGTTAAAGTGTTTTATTTAAATGTGTACTACTCGCATAGACAGTATTCAATTTATAATTTTTATGAAATATGTCAGACTACATCTAAAATTCTGGTTGTTAAATAGGTGGTAGGGATATCGAACTGTCTACAGATAAAGCCGTGAAGTTTAATCGTGTTTCGATTTCTGTCTGTAAATGTCCAAGACCGAAATAGGTAGGCCATCTTGTTTAGATGTTATATGGCTGGGGTGTTTTACCTACCATCAAGTGTCAACCCCATGCTTCTATCATAAAAAAAACTATTGAATTCAAAGTGAGATTTTCATTAGATTTTTTTGTAAAGTATCTATTTTGCATTATAAGATGTAGCAGTAGAGAACTAGCTTTTAACCCGTTGCTTAGTATATAACTTTAATAACTTTTTTTTAACAATTAACTTACAACAAACCCAGTGTTATCCCAAAGGTGTCCAAATTTCAACGTACCTAAAATAATTATTAATATATGTTGCGTTTTAAACCGTTAGATTTTTGTTTAAAGCTCTAACACTTTTCCCGGTCTTGTCATCGTGCTACGTTCTTGAGTTTTTAAAGTAATGTGTAATATTTTATGTTTTATTTTTTCATATATACGTCCGTAAGAGTATTTTCCATAATGCCATGTTCCTTCTTCCCCAGGATTACTTCGTTCTAGTGCCCGAAGCATACTACGAAGCCACAATACTAGTTAAAGTAGTCGACAAGCCGTGTATCATTGGCGATAGAAAGTTATGTCGACACTTTGCGTACCCCAGCCTTAACGGAAGACCTACTGCTGACATCACTACATTGGTTACCCCCGTCGATGAATATATTAGCGAAGCGGAGGTACTCTTTTTCTTTTTTCCAATACTTTTACATGTCACGGTTATAATAATTTCATATGCTCACGTGTTTTTAAATAAGTATACAATAGTGCAGAGGTCGGCAAGAGAGGCTTTGATGGACAAACGTGTAAATGTTGGGTAAGGGAAAGCCGAGGCACATTCGTAACTCCATCAATGCCTTGTTGCGGGGCTTGTATATTTATTTTGGACTTTTTTTTATAGTATTTTTCTCAAATAACGCTCGAAAATAAAAACCAAGTACAATTGAGAACTATAAAACCAATGATGTAGTTGAGGAACAACTAATAACCATAGCTCAAATTATTTTTTTAATTTCATTATTTTATTTTTTTTATTTCTAATATTTTTATTTGTATTTCATTATTCATCTCAAAAACATCATTTTTTTTTCACTAAACAGTTTTCTATGTCCAGTTCGAAATTTAAATTAAACCTTTAATAAGTGACCTTCTTTGGTTGCCATGTCGTAGAGTAGAAGATCGTTCCATTTTCAAATTACCCAACAAATGCGAAAGTATTTTTTTGTGGCCACAGACGATCGCACCATTTCGAATCAGGTTTGTTCTAGTTCTTATTATAACCGTCTTTTGTTTTCAGCAATTAAAAGAATACAACGCCGGCCCCAGCGACATACCACTACTGAATGACGCTCAAAGCGAGCTACAATTCAACCTGAAGATTGACCCGAGCGGGCCCTACATCCTCGTTATCGAATACGTGACGCCCATCAACAAAACCGCTTTGACGTCTCTAACGTTTTCCACCAACGATGATGAGAGCTATAAATTCTCTCCTAAAGGAATAGTAGTGATTAAATTTCAGTCTGGTGATGGCCAAGAGTCATTCGCTTTGGCCAACTTGAACGACTGTCCTTTCACATCGCCATGCAGGCAGGTTATTTTGGACGATCTGTCGCGGATAAGCGTGTTCAATGTACACGACGCAAACAATGTTATATACCTCAATGTACGTATTTATTTTTTTTTCAGTATAAATACTTATACTTAAAAATATCCTGCACTGATTTTTATTGAAATCAAGTACTGTCTGTAGTTTGCGCGATACACATTAAAATCACTGTAACGTTTTAAAACGCGAAATTTATTAGGTAAACTTATTTAAAAAATATTTTAACCACGGCCCGACGTTTCGCATGCATGGCAGCAACCGTAGTCACAGGGAGACTCGTAGAGATGTAAAAAAAAAATCAAAGTAGTGTAACTTTAATAATTCGCGTTTTAAACCGTTAACGTGTTTTATTAACATTTATCAAAATCAGCTTAGTAGATTTTTGTCTGATGCCATAGCTATAACTACAGGGATATACTGTTTTTATTATAGTGTTATTGACGTGTATAAATATTTAAATATTTTTAGGGCGATGTTGGAACGTTAGCGGGAATCAAATCAATAGTCGCTATACCTGAATCTGAATGGCACTTAGATTATATAACACCGCGCCCTTACTGTTTGCGACGGGAAGGGAAATGTGTGCCAGCCGTTTTCTCGGCTGCGGTTGATTCTAAAAAGGTAACGTTCATCTGTATATTGAAATAAGCTGTGTCCGTGTCGTAAATGCCTTGGAATAGCCATTGAGGCCATCATTTTATTTATTTTTGCAGACAAACTCTTTAGCTTTTTGTTATCTCAACAAAGTGAAAAGACTATAAGTATTTTCGTTTTCAGGTCGAAGTAGAAACGGGATTGGGTGGTGATCGTGAAACTCGACCGCCTATCCTGGATAACTCCACCGTCGTTGTCTACTTGACCTCCCAGTCGGAGCCTATCAAGATCGAGTCCAGAGTACCATCAGCAGGGGACTACATGTTCATAGTGCATTACTATCAACCTGATCATCCGGGTGAGTGGAACTATTGCCATTATATCACAATGTGTGTGTTTTCTTGTATTTTTGTCAAGTATGTGTAAATAAGAGAATACTAGGTCATTTGTTTAAGATTTTAAGTGTTATATTGTTCTGTATGTGACTGTTTGCTTCGTTACCAAATAAAATAAATATAATTTGTTATTATACAGTTTGTTACCAACTGTAAAGCACCATAGAATAAAAATAAAGTAAATAGATTATATTATGTAATTTCTCAGATATGAAATTGTTTCAAAATTGTGAAGGAATAAAAAATACTTATGCCATTTTGTTTTAGGTATGTTTAAAAGAAATAGTTACAGACTCTTAGAGCGGTTCGGGTTCTAATTCGTCCTGTATACTATATACCTTCAGTCTTTCAAATTTTCAGTTACTTATTTACAAATTGTACACTAACATTTTGCTATTGTCTATAAGTTCCACATCAGTAAATACTCCTCATCATCCAAACTAAATCTAATCTGCAAGCGATCTGAAACATCGGAACGAGTATAAACGCGTTTTTAACCGTTGCGTGTCGTAATTAATGTTTATACATCTTTCAGAGAGCAGCATAGATGTAACGCTAACGGCAGACGGACAGAACTATGAAGCGAAATTACCCGTTGAACACTGTCCATCTAATTCAGGATGCAGGGCACTCCTTAAACTTGCAGATGGTAACACCCAGTTTCCAATCAATGAAAACTTCACTATCACGTTTAAGGTGAGTGGGCTAGAAGTAAAGAATATATGCTTTTGATTGATGGACAGAGAATTTAGTCAAAATAAATTTACGTATATTTTTATTGCAGGAATTAGTTTAATATTTACAAAAAAATAAATAATCTAAAATCGATTTTTATTAATATTTTATCATGTCAATTTATTCTATTTGCGACACGGGCAGGACTTGAACCGGCATCCACAACCTGCTGTGCTGTTGCTAACCAATTAAAGCAATGAGTATTGTTAATAAAATATATGTTTATTAACATCAACTTCTATAAATTATAATTCCAAGTCGCCTATACCTATAGGGGTCCATCTAGCACCCTGACTATAGGCCCATTGGCGGACAAAACCTATTGCATTTTTACAATCCGGGGAATTGAACTCTCGTTTCCCTGTATTTCGGAAGAATTTTAATGAGAGTATGTTTTATTCTAGGGTGGCGAGCACAAAGGTATATGGCTGGACTACGTACTTGTAGTGGCGGAGTCAGATTTTGTCGAAAGCGCACTTAAGGAGGCAAACATGGTCGACTATACGAGGGAGTTCATCGAGAAATGCGCCATGAACCATTATTATATTAGTTCTAACGAAACTGGTTAGTATCGTACAAAGTGTATTGAATATATTGTTTATATGTACGAAGCTACATAATTCCCTAATATTGAAATTGATTAAGAGATCGACTTTACTTTAGTTGAGGTAAAGTGATGGTTAATTCATAAAGGTTGCGTTAGGTGCGATTCAAAATTCATATCCTGGAAATCGTAATACCTTTGAACCGGCACGGAATAAAATACTGGTCAATCCACTAACAAATTTCGTCTCAAGCCCCGGATAGAGAAAATGAAATTGCACTTTACAATTAATATTAATTATTATAAGTCCAAATTTGATAGACTATGACCATTGCGTCCAAACAAATTCTAGTCTTCCAGTAATCTTAAAAACATCTCGATTTACCAGGTTTTTGCCGCGACGCCATGTTCTCAATCACGTCGGAATACAACAGCGGGGCCCTCGCTTGCCTCTGTGACTTCATGGGTTCTACGGAGCTGGAATGCAATACCTTCGGTGGGCAATGTCCCTGCAAGTCTAACGTCATTGGTCGTACTTGTAGCTCTTGTCGTACCGGGTACTATGGATTTCCGAACTGTCTGCCGTGTCACTGCCCTTCGACAGCCATTTGTGATGATAACGGTAAGCGAAGACATGTATAATATTTGAGTTTAGTAATTGTAAAGTTTTATGTATATAGGCGCTGTGGGAATTCAAATAAAATTCTTTACCTGAAATACTAGCTGGTCCGGCAAACGTTTTGTAGTTCGCAAGATTAATATTATAATGTTGAAACATACATATATACTGTCGTGGACATTTTTATCATTTAGATCATGTAAAGAGGAATCAGTGTTACTATTTTTTTGGTTTCTTCAACCTTTTTCCGCAGCGCACGCAACAAAGACGAGATTAAAGTTTTCCTCGATACCACTAGTTCTTGAGATTAGCGCGCCTTTTAACAAACTTTAAAAGTGATATCAGTTTTTAATATAGAATTTTTGAAAAAGTAAAGCCTAATCAAATTCAAAAATAAAATACTCACTTCCAATGGATAATGTTCTAGGTCAATGCATATGTCCTAAAAACGTGGAGGGTGAAAACTGCGACCGGTGCAAGCCGTACACTTTCAACTTCGACGTTCAGCGCGGTTGCGACGACTGCAACTGTAATCCGCTCGGTGTCATTGACAACCAATTACAGTGTGAGGCGGACAGTGGAAACTGCGCGTAAGTCTCACTCGGAATCATTCGAAAAATTTGTACTAAAAACGGTCAGAACACCAAAGTTTTTAATGTACGTAAAACTACTACTACTATACGGCTTAGTTTCATTTTAAAATCATATGTGAACTATCGTCTTTTTATGTTACCAAGTCTCTGAAATTGCTTTTTTATAATTTAAAGCCGTTTTAAATTTGTAAATAATGATATCAAAGTTGACGGACCGAAAACCAATGATGTTTGAATTAAATGAACAGCTGTTATGAACTGGAATGTTATAATATTGTTTCTTGCAAGAGGGTGGGAGGGTGTCTTGATAGTTCTTTCATGAGATTACAAATGCGCAATGTTAAAATTAGACTCTTACGTGTTAAATATTGAACAGGGGGTAAGGGATGCGTTAACCTTTTTTTAAATACGGGAGCAAGAAGTCAAAAACTAGCAAACATTGTCATTCGTAATTCATAATTCGTCAATTCCATAATATAATATCACTATAATAATTTCAGATGTAAAGAGAACGTAATAGGTCGTGTATGCGACCACTGTGTGCCCGGACATTACGCCTTCCCGGACTGTTTCCCTTGTACGTGCGACCTGGATGGAACTACCGACGATGTCTGCGATCAGAACACGGCTCAGTGCTACTGTAAGAAGCATGTTAGGGGACAGGTGAGAACAATTTGTTTGACCTTGTTTATATGTTGTATGTATGGCTAATAAACAATATGGTCGTGGATTCGATCCCCACGCGGTCTAACATTTTTCTAATCAATTTATAGGTTTTATGAAACATGTTGGACTTCGTCTAGAAATCTGCATATGAGTTGGATAAAAATATCGAAATTATGTCCGGGTCGCAAACAACCGTCCACAGACGGTCGGTTTCAGTTCGTGGATTTCCGAATATCCAATGCCAAAACAAGTCGATAGCGCATCTTGTTATATGGCAGGATAGACAATCCTCCTTCATAAAAAAAAAATACATTTAGTTACGGTATTTCTCAACTTAAAAGACTTAAAGTTTCAAACCGTTTTTATATTTGTTATAAATTGATTGAGTTCTCGCATATAGACTGTACTATAAACATTTATTTATTTTACCGTTAATTGTTGAATTTTTGTAACCAGGCCTGCAATACTTGTAAAGAAGACTACTTTAATCTTCAACCGGAGAATCCAGACGGCTGTACCAAATGTTATTGCTTTGGAAAGACTACGAGGTGCGGCAGTTCTTACTTGTCGTGGGCTGAGGTACGTTTTGATGGCCAATGAAGTACGAATTTCGTAGTGAAATGCTAAAGTCGACCTAAACACTTACGTGTTAAGGTTCAAGGTCCTATGCTTTTATTTGGTTTTCGCTGCTTGCTTTCTCATATGAAAAATAAATTTGCCATCGAGATGTTTTTACAAAGCTTGACGCCCGAAGCATTATAATTACTTTAAAATTGCCACAGCTTGAGACATATACTATTTTAATGGTTAAATATGTTGTCTAGCATTGCGTTAGGGCGTAAGGTCCGGGGTTCTAATCCCTAACAATAGGCAGCGCTGTAAATACTTTCCTGTAAAAGAACTGGTTAGTGGAAGACAATTATGTTTGCCCCCATACCCCACGGGGGAACAAGATTTCACTTTTTCATATAACAATGTTCCATAGACGTTAAATGTAAGTTGAAAATCGAATAACGTTTCTTTGTAGATTAACGGTATGGCAGATTGGTATCTAGTGAACATTGAAGCGAACAGAACGCTAAACATATTCCCGCTAACAATTTCGCCGACGATACTCAACGATTCGGTGATCGGTGCGGAACTTGTCAGCAATGAAGATGGACTGCAGAAAGTTGTCTATTTCGGATCACCTGACTATTATCTTGGTAAGTGTCTTATTTCTTCTTACTTTCTTACAACTCCCTCTCTTTCTCACTCTTACATCCTCCCCTACTCACTCTACTCCTTTGATAAAGTAAACAGCGTCATTTACCATTTAATAAATAACTTACAATATTTTCAGGAAAACGGCTAACTTCGTATGGTGGATACCTAACTTATTCGATCTTCTACACGAGTAGAGAGGACGGCCATGCAATTGCCGCCGCTGACGTCATAATCGGTGGTTCCAACGGCTACATAGTCCATAATAGCGTAGAACAGCCTCCGTCCCTGGAGAACTGGCTGCACAGCGTTAGGATAACTGAGGACGAGTTTACGAATCTGGACGGGTCAGCTGTGACGAGAGACCAATTTATGAACGTCTTGGTTAACGTTACAAGCATTTACATCAGGGCTACGTACTGGCATGAGGCTGTTACAACAAGGTAAATAGCGTAACTTCAGCCCGGGCCAAAAAGTGTCAAAGTCAAAAGAGCTTATATATATGTACAAGTTCTTTTAACATTATGTCAAAAAAGCTTTATAAAAAAATTATACGGGTTAAAACGCGAAATATATTAGTTGGTGTCCACGTGCCCATGGCTGCTGCAAAGTATCCGAAACGTCGAGCTGTGGTAAAAAATAATTTTTAAACAAGTATAACATATTGCGCGCTGATGAAATAAAACTCGCGTAAACTACAGACAGTATAAAAAAAAATTCAATAATACAGTAAATTGGAATACTATTTATAATATTAAAATTGTATTATGTTTGATGTTTAAAAACAAAGTGTCTTAATAAGTTAACAGTAAAATTAAACGATCAGATGTAGCCCCCAGGGAATTAAAATAAAATCAAAGTTTTACTTTCATCTCAAAAGCCACAAACAAATCTATTTATAAAAAGTTGCATCGCGCAAAATTTATATTACGAATGAACTAATCTGAAATGTTTTCAGACTAATTGGAGTGACGCTAGATGTCGGTGTCGAAGAATACGCCGAGGCTAACCGTAGGGCCACATCTGTTGAGGAGTGTCAATGCCCCAAGGCCTACCGGGGCCTATCGTGTGAACAGTGCGCGGAAGGCTACTACCGCCTCAGTTCCGGGCCCCATGCTGGTTTCTGCGTGCCGTGCCAGTGTAACGGCCATTCTAAAGAGTGTGACGTTAATACTGGTGTATGCTTGGTAAGTAATATAAATTTAAATAAAACACTTTAACCGTTTAAAAAGCGATATTTGTCACTTAAACTTTTTTGAAAAATATTTTTAACTACGGCCCGACGTTTCGTATGCAATGCAGCAGCCGCTGTCACGAAGGGACTAAAGATGGGGGATGTCTCTGACGTCAAAGTAAAAACTGCTACGCTAGCGCCATTTGTTCCGTCGAAGTTGGTCTTTGGGTTTAACTAATATATATCGCGTATTGAATGCGTTAAACTACAGACAGTATATTTAATAGTAATTTCTCACCTGCACTAACCATCGTCCAACCAACATCTAAAAATCGCGGAACAAACTACATTTAATATACCCATGATACATTCTTGTCTGGAATGAAATAGTGCCCCAGATAATCTTAAAGTTAGAAAATCACTCAACCTGGACAGACATTTTGATCAAGCATTTACTTAATATATAAAAGTAATAAATGTCTCATATTTTGCAGGAATGCACTGACAATACAATGGGCGACCACTGTGAGATGTGCATAGAAGGATATCACGGTGACGCAACCATCGGGACACCCAGAGACTGTCTGATATGTGCCTGTCCTATGCCCTACGTTTCAAATAAGTAAGTTTGATAAAAATTACCTCTGTAACAACTGAACAACTTCCTAGGCTCAGATCTTGTTGCTTTCTTGCTTTAAGCTAATATTTAATATTATTTATGTGAGGTTACAATTATTGTCATATAAGCATTTTATTTGAACTTGAAGAACATTTCTTAGTAAATAAATTATTATACTTATTTAATTATTTATTTCTACATGTATAAGTCTATAGAATGTTTGACAATTCGAAAGCCATGCTGTAACTTAAATTACGTATACATATGAAGTATGCATTTGTACGGCTCTTTGGAACCGTTATATTTGTGTTAAGCCTGTGACGCGTTTTTTTTAGTTTCGCTATCGGCTGTGACCTCAGCGAGAACGGTTCATTGATTTCGTGTGTCTGCAAACCTGGCTACGGTGGAGCCCGCTGCGAATATTGCGCTGCTGGTTACTACGGAAATCCAGAAGAAATTGGTAAGTTATATTTAGTATTGATTAAATATATATATGTGTGTGTGTGTGTGTGTGTAATAACTAAAACAACTTGTTAAATATGTTTTGTTACTTTTCTTTTTCATGAAGCCCTTCTAATTAACTGGTTTTATAACGCGAAAGATATTCATTTATTTTAATTATAATTTCTAACGATGTTTCCCTGTGACCCTGGCTACTACAAAGTATTCAAAACACCGAGGCCTAGAAATAAAAAATTATTAACCTTGATATTTTTCACTATGTTATGGAACATGATGACTAATGAGCAAACAGCACGGAAGCTGTGGAAGCAGCTCAAGTACTGCCCGTGTCGTAATTTTTTTCAATTTATAATCATTTTTTTTAAATAATAAATAAAAAAAAAATATACTCTGTGTTTGAACTTTAAATTATTTCTTGAAAATTGTCAATTGAATTCGTATAATTAGGTGACTATTGTAAGCCGTGCAACTGTTCCGGTAACATCAATACAAACGACCCTAGTTCCTGCGACAGCATCAGTGGGGATTGTTTGAAGTGTGTCAACAATACTGCTGGAGCCGCTTGCAATCTCTGCGCGCCTGGCTTCTTTGGTGACGCTATATTTTCAAAGAACTGCACAGGTCAGAAAACTACTACTTTATCTTACTTGTTTAATTTATTTTGCTTAAGTTTTGAATGGGTTTCTTAAGCTGCAAAACGTAAGACTATGAACCTTAGTGCGCGAGTGTTAGGGTCGAAATTACAATGCGCGAGAGATGCATGCATCAATAGGTTGAAAAAAATTGACAATGACGTGTAGGTCTCAAACATTAAAACCGATCTTTCAGCGTGCTTCTGCGATGAATTCGGTATGGAGCGTTGCGACCCGACGACGGGCACGTGTATCTGTCGACCTGGTGTCATTGGGCCTACATGTGACCAATGCGAACTGAACCATTGGGGACTTAATTCGGGACAAGGGTGTACGCCTTGTGATTGTGGACTTGCTTCTGAAGCGGCTCAGTGCGATGATAATACTGGACAGTGCAGGTAATACTAAGTATACAATCGTCCATATATTATATTCTAATGGTCTATTGAGCATAGGAAAGACAGTTCAGAAACTTACCCACCATACTTTATCTATACTAATATTGTAAGGCTAAAGAATTTGAACGCGATATCTCAGTAACTACTAGATCGAATTAGAAATATATTTTTGTGGAGGTTAGACCATTTATTGAGAAAAGCTATAAAATACCTCGATACGAACAATAGGAGCGAAAACAGTGTGAATGTGGAAAAAACGGGGAAAATTATTCATATATAAGGGCTACCGTTGCGTGCGCGTCATAAATCATCTAAGTAATTACTTTTAAAATGATTCATAAAAAATGCGATAGCACATGTCTACCTTTAAAGAATAACTTCCAAGAGCGGCAGGATGCGCGTTATGGGTAGAAGGTTTTTCAAAAACAGATTTTGGTGACCAAAATAACCATTCTACGCGGAAGAAGTCGCTGATACAGCCAGTCAAATATAAAGCTGTTTCGGTCTCTTTAAAATTGCTTTCCGCCTTTTTCTTTCAGATTAAGATACTATACTATAGAATTGTACTTCTTTTTGTAGACACTGTTGCACTTACCTAACACAAGACATATATTTTTCCTAAGATTTATTGTTAATTATTAGTATTGTTGATTATTTTTTCTTTAGATGTGCAAAAGGAGTGACTGGAAGACATTGCGATCAATGTGCAGCCGGTTATTGGAACTACTCTAAAGACGGATGTGATCGTGAGTAAAGAGATTTATTTAATCAAACGTCCCGTTCTATCATCACGAATCGAATATAAATATATCAGTCGAAAAAATATAAACAAACAGACTGTGTGGAAATGGTTGAAATTGTTTATAAGAATTAAATTAATACAGATTAATACATTCCCATCTATGCTACTTGTAATACGATACATATTTGTCCAATGTACGATAAATTATAAAATATAATTATTGTCTTATTACAGATTGTAACTGTAACACGGGATATTCTGTCGGCTTTATGTGTAACGCAACTGGCCAATGCGAGTGTTTACCAGGAGTTATTGGGGAGAAATGTGATCGTTGTCCGGAAAGGTAAAGTTACTACATATTTTTATTTCCTATTTTTTCATATACGGTTACTAAGTAGATATATCAAGGGAGACTTTACAACAGCGACAATATATAAGTTAATAGAATAACGATGTGTACATCTGTAAATCATCATAATCTAATTAAAATCTACAAGTAGTGTAATTACTTATTAAAAGATTTATTCTCTTTTACACGATTGCATTTGAAATATTTGTTGTTTTTAGAAGTTCCGTAACGAAATGGTAAAAGCTAAGCAATAGATAGTGTTTACATCATATATGTTGTTACTTAAAAAAATACTAGTAACAAAATTGAATTTAAGCAGCGATAGAACAACAGATGAGAAACAATATGACGTGTATGTACCTATTTTAGCAGGGAACCTTTTGTCAGGCACACGCTTGGCTTGGATTTCATAAAACTATTTTACTTTAGATGGGTGCTGATACCTCAAGAGGGTTGTTTAGAGTGTGACTCTTGTACCGATGCTCTTCTAACATCTGTGGAAGACATGCGTGATTTATTAGCCAACGAGACGCAAGAGTTTAAGGTAATGAAATTCTTTGGTGACAGATAATACTTATATAAATATTATTTCATTTTAAATTCATAGAAATTTGCTCAAATTGCAATTCAAAGAAATGTGTTGCCTAGCAATGCGTTAAGCTCGAGACATACCGGGGAAACAATAGATCGAACATCGTCTGTAGTTTAGTTAAACTTATTTGAAAAAATATTTTTAACTACCGCCCGACGGATTTCGGATGCTTTGCAGTAGCCGTGGTCACGAGAAGACTAAAGATGGAGGGTGTCTATCATGACAAAGTAAAAACTGGTACGCCATCTGTTCCGTCGAAGTTCGTATTTCGCGAAACTGGCAATAAATTCAAAGGGGTTTAACGAATATATTTCGTGTTTTAAGCCGTTAAAGTGTTGTGTGTATTTAAATAACAATAGATTGTATCGGTCGGACAGGACACAAGAGTCTAAACTCTAATAAACTACTTGCCTGTAATACAATCGCCCCATGCCCCACTGGGGAGGGAGGACACGGGGGGTTATTTAATTATTTATTCTTATCTGGCAAATACAGAGATTTTGCACATGTAGCCATATATTTTATATTTGCATAATAAGTGAACTTTTGGTTAAAGAAAGCAAGAAAGTGTGTAGTCGAAATTAGCATATTCATTTTAAATTTATTTACTTATCATCGTTATCAAAATTATATCCTTAGGTGAGTCAGTACAATGAAATAAATACAATAACAGTTGAAGAGGGCCAGCGAAGTACAGATGAGAAATTTGAAATTAAGCTATCTGTAGTTTACGCGATACTTTTACCAGTTAAAAACGCAAAATATATTAGTCAACTTCAATGTCCCTATAAAAATAACTTAACTAATATTTGAATACGAAAACGTTTTTTGTTTAAAAGGTATATATGATGTATATCAAATATCTATTTATTTAACAGGACAAAGCAGACTCTTTCTTCACAACGCAACGCCTCAACTACATATCAAACCAAACAGAACAGCTTCGGCCGAAATTGGCCGAGTTGAAGAACGTTGATGTAGCTGAAGTCACGTCTGCTGTTAAAACGCTGGAGACCAGCGCCAAGAATCTATTGCGATCCGTAAGAAAATTTTCCTTCGAATTTATTCAATCTTACTCATATTATATATCATAACGGAAAGATGTAGTGAAACGAATTGAATCATTTTAGCTTACTGACTTAAAAAAATATTACATAAGCGATATCTCTTCTGTATATTAGAACAATAAATATATATATATATATATATATATATATATATATATATATATATATATATAATGTCATTTATCTAATATAAATGACGTAACTATTATGGCGAGAGTCGAACCTACGTTCACTGTGTTTTGTACTGCTATTCCACCAACTGAGCTACCGCAGCAATCACACGTAAAGTAACAGTTCAAACGTCTTACTCTTCTTTTTTCAAGCGAAACGCGATAAAACTTCACGACTTTTTCATCTAGTCTATGGTTCGTGACCCGGACAGAATGCTGATGTTCCTACCACCCATTTAATGTGCAGATTTCCATACGAAGTCCAAAATTTTTAGCAATAATATAATTTAATTAGAAAATAATGGACCCGGTGGGGTTCGAACTCACGACCCGTTATTATTAGCCATACGTTGTACCTGACACCAACGAGCGTGAAAACGTGGTACCATCTTCTAAATACTATTAAATTGCTACAAAGCGACTCACATGATTATTCAAAATGGTCGTTCGAAAGTAGTGGTAACCATAAATTTAAACATGGAATCATTTTTAACTAATATTATCTATATAATAACTAATATGTTTAGGCCGAATTTGCTGCAACAGACAGTGACAAGCAGATAACTAGGGCTGCTGAACTCGCAGCCAGCGCTGACCAAATTCTGGCATCAGTTCGAGAGAACGGCGACAAGGCGAAAAATATTGTGTCGCACGTTGCGGAACTAGCCACCGGCCTCGAACTGAGCCAGCAACCGAAAGTCGACAGCGCCGTAGCAGAAGCGAAGCAGATTAAGAGCGATATTGCTGGTGCGTTATGTGTTACTGTAACGCCTGTTTATAGGCTAGTTTGATGTTTCACCAACGTATATAAGGAAAAGTTACTTATAATATGCATAATTACTCCAAATTATATAACAAAAAACAAAGTCACGATTCACCTTGCACTTCGAGTACTATTTGTACTGATAGCATGTACATTATGTACAGTCCCTTCTGGACCTCTTCCAGTCTTTTCCGCCCACGCGATCTTTCCTAG
This sequence comes from Leptosia nina, assembly GCA_963661955.1. Taxonomy (NCBI): domain Eukaryota; kingdom Metazoa; phylum Arthropoda; class Insecta; order Lepidoptera; family Pieridae; genus Leptosia; species Leptosia nina. Next base: position 1,592,505 of record CAVLEF010000279.1, read on the forward strand.
GATACCAAGTCATCAACTACTCCATCCCACCACAGCAGCCTCGGTCTGCCAGACCTTGCTGGCTAAGAATTCACCTATGACCTTGGAGCTCTTTCAATCCACAATTTTGTGTAGATGTTTTAGCCACTTAAGTCGTTTGAAATTATAGTATTATGATGATGTTGACTAATATAAAATTATTTCCAGACAAAGACCTGAAACCAAAGGAAGAACAAGCTCTCAATGCCTTCTCAAACGCAACGGAACAAATCGAACGTATGAATCTATTTGTTGAACCAGTTAATGATCATTCCAAGGTAACGATCGTCTTATTTTATTATACACTAGCGACCCGCCCCGACTTCGCGTGCAATGCTGATACTAAATACACTAAAAATCCTTCCACTTAAATTACTCAGGGACAGAAAAAGCGACGTTTTATACTATGTAGTGATTATTATGAACTATGTCATGTTGGGGGTTCTATCTCCTGTCGTACATATATTTGTCTTTGTAAATATTCTGACCTTTACATAATTAAATATTGTAAGAAAACCCACATGGCCTAAACCCATGTGTTATGCCAAGACGCAATTATTACATTATTTAGAACTTTGTTTTCATGTAAGGTCTAATATTAGTGTTGTTTTCTAGGAGTTTGCAAAGGTTGTTAACGAAACCAGCACAGTAAAGGATAAATTGGACGACATGTTACAATTCATAGACCAAGCACAACGCAAAGCGGCCGAGGCGGAAGACCTTAATGAAAAAAATAAGTGAGTTTACTGCTATTATATTTAAATAAAGCGGTTTGTTCGTGTTTTTTTTATATTTTATTGAAATGTGTACTACTCGCGTAAAGATCGCGACAGAGACTGCTATAGTATTGTTTGTAATACTTTTTTAATATCTCGTCCCTTTCTTACTTCCTTCATCTTCGATTCTAAATATAGAGTTAAAATATGTAAAGAATATTAAAATCACTTTAAAATTTTGTCATCAACTCTATTTTAGGAAATTCAGTTTGACCAGCCAATGGTGGTAAATTTTTTAACAACGTGGCCTTTTGTAGTATGCATTTCTATGCTTTAACATGTAGAAAATATAATTGCCATACTCATATGACTAAAAGTGAGATCTATAATCTACGTTTATATCATGTTTACTGTTTCTTTTAATAACAACAAACCAATTTTTTCAGACTCTCCAAGTTCGGTAACAAAGTGATGTCGGTGACACAATTGAGCAGCGCGGCAATGAAGGACTTGATAGATGCAGCATTGGATATAAACAACGCTACATACTACAACGTCTTCATGCGGGGCGTAGTACAGAACTTGACGAAGGTGCTGGAAGATCTGAACAATACCAAGGAGATGATGGAGGATAACTTGGAGATAATTGGCGACGACATGCCCGAGCTGGAGAACTTAACGAGTGTGGCTTTGAGCCACGCGAGGAATTTGAGAACTAGGGTGAGTATTCGTCCACGGTACCTTAAAGTACCCATGTCACACATATAGCCATCATGTATGGCCACGTATTGGTGTCCATTGTCAATTCACAACTTAAAAAAGTTGTTTGGAAGCATAGAAAGAAGAAAAGAAGAGACTGCTGTCTTTTATTCTTTCTTTTGTAACTATTGTTAGTTATATATCTATACTATCTTGCTGGAACACTTGTTTTTGGTATTATAAATTTTCATAGAGGTTCGAAAGTGTTATTTCATTTATAATGCGTCTAAGCAAACGCAAGCTTACAAGAATGTTAAAATGTAATTTAATTTTATTTAACTAAAATGTGTTTTAATGTGATTGTAGTATTGTATCATATTCCTTCACCACGACAACGATAGAAATAATGTATAACGTATAGTAACAGAAATCATTACACATATATATACACACGTTGAACCTATTGTAAGTTAAGTTCTGAAGACTTGAGACTACGAAGGGCGAAACCTTTTTTATGCATGGATTCTATCTACTCCAGGCGGACAGTCTTCGAGCGTTAGCAGAGCGTGAAAATAACAACACAAGAACACAACACGCCTACACCGCAGCATCCGCTTACAAGTCTATCGTGCAAGAAATCGGTGGCGCGAAGCAAGCAGCTGATGAAGCTGAATCCGCTATCGCCAACGCTACTGCCATCGTAAGTGATTTGTCCTCTATAAACTTTGTAGTCTCAAAGCGAAATTAAATATTAACAGATTTATTGTGCTTCTTGATATAAAAATTTTCATCATACGATCATGGATTCGATTCCCATCATACCATCATCATCTTTTCAATAATTGATGAAACTTATTTTCCTATTACCTAAAATGGTGGAAGAGGACATGAACTCTCAACGGGGTTGCAAAATAACTCCCATAGAACAAAAAGTGACACGTATTTTTTAGGTTTCTTTATGTTTGAATATTCCGAACGACTGAAGCTAAAATATTTTAGTACCTACTCACTTAAGATGCATTTACTCTAGAACAACGACCTTAACGAGCAAGTGATGCCAGCAAGAGATAGATCGTTGACGCTATCAGAACGAGCCACCCAAGCTCTGCTTATGGTCGAGCAAACCTTAAGACCAAACCTCACGCAAGCTGAAGCCAAGTTGAAGAATGCCACCACTACACTTGGCTATGCTGACGACGAAGACCACGCTGTGCAATTGTGAGTATCAGTATGGGCTATAATAATAATTATAGCTACCAAATCGGTACGCAATATTGGTATTACCAGTAGCTACCGGCTACAATTCAATGTATCAACGTCCACCGTACAATGTCTATAGATGATGTCTATGAATGGACGTAACTGTCAGTTGGTAAAAAGATTCAGTTCAGAAACAATTGATTTTATAGGTTATGCAACAGTATTTTAAAATGAGTATTATCTGTAGATAAACATTTTTGGACTTGCAGCGCGACAACTTCAATCCCCCTGAGACCACGACACGTCGGGCCGCCGTTAAAAAAAATTGTAAACTTATATATTCCGCTTTTAAACTGTTAAAATTGTTTTATTTAAAGTAATATTACTATACTATTCAGTATACTTATATACTTAGTTCTAAATTGATAAACTAGCATCTGCTTTCTTTCCGTTAGAGCTTTACCGAAAGCACCTCAAATATCATTGGATGAACAAACCCGCAAGGCCGATAGAGTTGCTGCCGTCGTGCAGTCGAGCTCAGAAATTATGTCCGCACTTGGCAATGATTTAGCAGCAAGTAAAGAATGGGCGCAGACTCTACCCAAAATTGCTGATGAAGCTCAGAAGATGACGCTGAATGTTCATAACTTGGGTAAGAGATTTCGTATCTTATTGATGACTTGGCTTGGCTTGGCTTGTTGCAAGAGTGAGGAATCTTGTATTCTATGGTACTTATTTATTGATCCAAGTTAATAATGATCTCTTTATTTTTCTTTTACACATTTTTTCAATAAAGAGTAAGAAGAGATAAATATTAATATATATCATTGTATTACAGTTAACGATATCAAAAACATGGGGCCAAACATAGAGTCGACATATCGCACTGTGAAGATGCAACAAGAAAGTCTCGAAGACCGAAGGAAATTCGCAGATGAGAAACTACAAAAGCTTCGTGAACTTATCGACCAGGTAATGCTATTATTTTGCATAAGACTTTCGCTATTAGCTTAGCTTAAATGCTTGAAATCTTTTAAATAAAACCCTTTAACGGTTTAAAACGCGATATATATTAGTTAAACTTATTTGAAAATTATATTTTTTTTAACTTTCGCCCGACGTTTCGGATGCTTTGCTTGAAATCTTTCAATTTTTTTCACAGCTATACTATATAACATTTTAATTAAATACATAACACTAATAATATTTGTTCATGAAACCAGGCTAGAACCATAGCAAACCGTATGCCCATGGGCGTGACCTTCGACACGCACACCACACTCCAGCCAAGACTACCGGACACCGTTGACGAGATGTCGACGTCCACGCACGTCTCTGCATACTTCCGCACGAAGGAGAAGAACGGTTTCCTCCTCTACCTTGGCAACCCTAAGGACACTATGCTGCGGAGAACTAAATCTGTAAGTTGAGACAATGATGTTAGTAAAAAAGACTTGTTTAAATTTTATTATGTTAATGCAAATGTGTTACGTAATATATATATATATATATATATATATTTAATGATAAAATTGAAACTATACTAGCTTCATAAATACAGAGACTAAATTAACATAAGAAACACTTTTTTTAATATTATTATTTAAATATTATATAAATTCATATATTTTATAAATTCCTTTTATCACATAAATGTACTGTGTTTGTTCTTCCTTATTTCCTTATTATCATCGACTTGAATTAACAAAGTTATCAAAAACGCTTCATTAAATAAGATAGAGAACTACTAAAAGCCTACTTCTCTTAAATGATCTTTCTTCTTCCTCATCATCATGAATCATCAATTTCAGGATGACTTCATGGTGCTGGAAATACAAAATGGCTACCCATTCTTAGCTATGGATATCGGAGACAGTGCGGAGTCAGGTCGTGAACCAGTCAGAATCGGTAGTGATAAATTCGTTGCTGACAATAGATGGTACCAGGTTATTGTGGATAGGTAAGTTCGACATTAAATACTGTCTGTAGCACCAGTAGTACACATAAAAAAAAACTTTAACGGTTTAAAACGTATAGATATATATTAGTTATTTAAAAAGTATTTTTAACTACGGCCCGGCGTTTTAGATGCTTTGCAGCAGCCGTGGTCACAGGAAGACAAGTAATTTTCAATTTAGTTTAACTTTATATATCGCGTTTTAAATCGTTAAAGTCTTTTATTTAAATCAATCGAATCATTGTTTTTACTCTTAACTGAAATCCTGTGCTCAACATGGGGCGTGGGCTTCAATGATCGGTTCTTTTACAGTCAAGTTAATCACACTTCTGCGCTCGTCCCAATCATAACAATCTATCGCATTCCCAGGATTTGAAACCATGATTTTTCAATACTAAGCAACACGTTTATCTATTTTGGTACAGAAGCTGTGCTCTTATCAACAACACACACTCTTTTTTTGACTTGCACTAAAATTTCTTTGATTTTGTTGTTGGAAAAAGCAACAAGTGATTCGTAATAATTTTAACAACAACCGTTCTTACTTCAGAATCGGACGTAACGTGAAACTGTCGATACGCGAGAGCCTAGACAATGGGTCGGACAGCGTCCACGTGAAAGAAGCAGTTCTTCCCGGACAGCATACAATCTTCAATCTAGACCGGGAGAAGTCCAAGTTGTACGTTGGCGGTGTCCCGTCAGATGCTAAGCTGCAAGGGGTGAGCTTCCCTGCGTTTGAGGGTCAGATCGAGGAGCTAATGATCGGCGATACGCCGGTGGGACTTTGGAACTTCCGTACAGCTGCTAACCTTAAGGGCGCAAGGCAGAGGTAAAATTATATTTCTCTAGTCGCTTTTAATATTAATAATTAATCTCTTTATTTGGCATTCATTTTGTACATTCGTTAGAAGTAGTCAAAATGATGCCAAAAGGGTCTTGCGTCAGCATAAGTTATACTACAACACTGATTTTCAGCAAAACCCCACTGTTCGTCTGTTAGACAGCGCCCATACAAGCATTTGATATTATATAACAGTGACTTTAGCGGGAAACATTATTAAGTAATTATTTATAAAAATAACAATTAATGGCGTAGATAGTAGGGTGAAATACTTGCGCCCAGCGGCAAAGCGTTCTGGTACTTTAATAAAAATGCTTTATAGAATTTTTTGAAGCTAAATAAGCTATTATAATTATGGGCTGGTGTTTGAATATTATTCTAGCATTTTTTCGCTGAGAACTTTAAACGTGATAGAGTACGTTTGTAGCCGTACCATACCGTGCCAAGAGATATGTTTTATTGCAATTTCAACAATAGCACAGCAAATTACGATTACAATTATTTAACTATTAGCAAATTTTGAAGGGCTTGTCGGTCTAATGGTAGCAATAATCAACGGGTCCAACCAACATTATTCTAGTCAATTTATAATTTTTCCGAAACATGTTGGACTTTGTCTGGAAATCTGGGTATTAATTGGGTGGTCGGAATATAGAAATGCCGTCCGGGTCACAAGCCGTGAAGTTTAATCGCGTTTCGGTTGCAGTTTATGGATTTCCGAATATCCTAAGCCAAAATAGTATACGATTGGCTTATTTCACCTCCCATTAAGGAATCCTCACGCTGTCCTTTATCATTAGAAAATAATATTTCTCAAGACGCTTTTAATGTGCAAGAGAACGTTTATAGCATACAGTGTCAAAAGAATTTGAGTAAAAATATATGATTTTCTTGCGACTTAAACAATACCAAAATGTTGTCAGTTGTCACTTTTATTAGTTGAGAAATGAATTTTATGCCATTATAAACCATGTTCTAATCTAGTAAAACTTAAATACTGTCTGTAGTTTACGCGAGTAGTACACGTTTAATTAAAACACTTGAACGGTTTGAAACGCGAATTATAGTAGTTAAACTTATTTCAAAGTTATTTTAAGTACGGCCCGACGTTTCGGATGCCTTAGCAATATATATCGCGTTTAAACCGCTAGAGTGTTATAGTCAAACGAGTAAAACTTGTTTAATATTTAAATTAAGAAAAATTAGATACTGTCTATAGTTTACGCGAGTAGTACACATTTAAATAAAACACTTTAACGGTAACTAATATATCGCGTTTTAAACCGTTAAAGTGTTTTATTTAAGAAAAATTCCCAATCTCTTCTTACATTTCCAGAGATAAGCTAATTACGTCACAGTCAGGACCGCAAGAATACAGGTTCAATGGAAGATCACATATAACGATGCCTGGTAGGGGCTACCTTGGACCGCAGAAGAACCAAGTGTTCCTATTCTTCAGGACATACGCGCCTGATGGACTGATATACCTTGTTGGAGAGAATAAGCACTTCTTCTCCATACAAATGCAGGATGGACGCGTATATTTGCAGGTACGTAGGAAAGCCCTACATGTCTTGACGATTGTGAATTTGATTTTTACCGCGTTCCACGTGTTCAATTGATATATAAATTTTTTGAAACATCTTTGACTTAATTTGAAAATCGAAAATAAATTTTAAAAAATTTCGACTCGGGCAGGACTTGAACCGGCATCATCAGCGTTCCGTGCTGTTGCTCTACCAATTGAGCTACCGAGTCCTACACCTCATAGTCGAATTTTTTCAACTTATTGATACATGCACCTCTCGCGCATTATAATTTCAACCTTAACACCTACATAGGTGTTACGGGCGGGACTTGAATCCTAAGGATCCGCCCGTGTCGCATTTTTTTTTTCAATCTTAAATATGTATATATCTTATCTATAATATCTATAACATATTTTTCTATAACTCTTTTATAATAACTTTTCAAAGGTGTCCCTTGGTAACACCGACGACATGGTAATACTTGGCACTACGAAATCCTACAACGATGGCAAATGGCACAGACTGGACGCAGCAAGATATTTCAGTTCGTGCTCACTCAAAGTGGACAACGAGATATTAAAGATGGCGTCTGCGTCCGCCGTGAAAGAGATCCCGGCCCTGGACACAATGAACTTCGGAGGAAATAATAAGGGAATAATACAAGTGACAGATAAAGGCTTCGACGGCTGTATGCGTCAGATTAGTATAGATGGAATAAATCTTGACTTGAGTGAGAATGTTGAGTCTGTGGGCATTGCTTATGGATGTCAGGTTAGTAATTAACAGGAGTGGCTATTAAAAAGCGGCCAAGTGCGTATCTGATTGACAAAAATATATACTTTTCAGTAACAGTAATATGAAGCAATAATGATAAAAAAAGGTATTAAGGAATTTTCACAATTCACTTAAAACGAGAAATACTATTGTTTTATATATGATTTCGGTGTACCTCATGCTATTTTATATAATATTAGGGTAAACGATAGTTACTGTTAATGATATGACTTAAGTAGTCGTAGTTAAATTTTTCGAACTCTTGACATAGCTAGTCAAATTATTATATATATACACTCCCTCATATAGGATGGTTTTATTTCCAAAAAAAGCTAACATTGAGACAGCTCCGTGCCATCTGCTATACACAGCGTCGGGCCGAAGTTAAAAATAATTTTCAAATAAGTTTACCTAATATATATCGCGTTTCAAACCGTTAAGGTGTTGTGTTTTAATATTTGTAATCTATTAAAATTGTGTATTCGTAAATTGTGAAATTATGAATTTATTTTTTGCTTAAATAAAAGCCTTAAACCAGAAAATCTTTTCCAGTTTGCGTCGCTCGTATCGCTCTCTGGTGAAGACAGTTACCTTCGCTTCGTCGACATCACCACGGAGAACCTGCAGCTCACCCTCAAATTCAAGACGTCGATGTCAGATGGACTGTTGTTCCTGTACTTAAGCAGAACCCAGACGAACACCATGCCTGATAGCATATCGTTGTCTTTAATTAAGGGTACTTTTTTAAATATATTTGTTTGTTCTCGGGATTCACAGCCGTTTCACGTATTATTAGGCATTTTGTATTACCACAAAGTCACGGAGTAGGAGAGTGTACCTAAATTAATAAAAAAATACTATATTTGTAATGAAACTCAGTGTTGAGTCAAAATGATAGTTTTGAAAAACACAATGAGATCTAACCTTCTCCGTAGAGGGAAATTGTGTGAATTTTATATTAATAGTATTGTCTGTAGTAACATAAATGGTAACCATTAAATAAAACATTTTAGACGATTAAAATATATAGACAAAAACAATTAAGTTTACAGTATTTCTCTCTAGTCACACGAGTGGTAAATATTGAAGGAAACATTTTGAACGGTTTTAAACAAGAATTTAATTTTAACTAGGATCTATTTCGTATTATTTTCAGCCGTGTATGGTCACTATAATACGACGCGTTTAAAACCGTTAATTGTTTACGCAGTTTGTACACTGACAGACTTCAATTGGTGTCTCCAATGGAACCTATCGATTTCAGGTACTCTAGTGCTGATGAGTCAACGCGAACGTCTAGACACCGGTATCAGCACATACAACGATTCCCAGTGGCACGTTGTGGCCGTCACTCACAGCAATAAGGCGCTAAGGCTGGTCGTTGACGACTTTGACTACTTCAGGTATTTCATTGTTGTTGCACTAAATGCGTCGTGTAGTATATTATAACGATTCGACTACGATTCTAGGGAGAGAAAAGAGGGGTTTTCCATAAACCCTTGGGTACTTTGAGTTATAATTAAAAACCGATTTTAAAATGAAAAAAAAATTCGACACGGCCAGGACTTGAACCGGCATCTACAGCATTACATTATGCTCTAACCAATTGAGCTATCAAGTGCTATACGTCATCGATTTTTTCAACATATTGATACATGCAACTTTCGCACAATGTAATTTCAACCTTAATGTTTGCTAATTAAGTTTCAATATCTTATGCTTTGCAGCTTAAGATGAAATTACAGCGAAACAATTAACGTTTGAAAACTTTTTTTTTATATTTAGGATTATTTTTCATTTATGAATTTTTGACATGATGACAAAAATTAAAAATCGTATACATTAAAAAAAAATCATCGAATATTACTCGGAACTCTAATGAACTACATACCGAAGATCCATTAAAAAGTATATCCTTATACACTTATCTTATAATATTATGTATATATGGTTATTATACTTGTTATGATCTTAAACTTAAAATAAACTTAAACAAGTACCGCCATATATTTTTAACGTTATTTTAGTGTTTTTCTAGTCCGTATTGGCTAACGCCAAACATTGTGGGTTTATCTTATTTACGCATTCTCTATTGTAATACATTAACTTCCGTTTACAGTACGGATACAGCACCAGCTCCGCTCCACATATTGGATGGCGTATTATTTGTGGGGGGCGTGCAGCCAGGTTACGTCGTAGGGGGTAAAGTTGGTTCAAAGGTGCCGTTCAAGGGTTGCATAGCAGACGCAACTGTGAATGGACGAGTCCTCAACTTGCTGGAACCGTACAGCAATCATAGCGTAACATTTGGCCGATGTGGTACTACCACTACCACGGGTGGTGTCTCACCAGGTAAAATTTGAATTTGGAAATATTTACGATGCAAAATTTACCGTCACACTACCGTACACTAAAGTATTAGCCCCTGTGTACATCTCACAATGCTTCATTTCATATTTATCAGCATTAAAAAATATCCCCAATACTATAAGGAAACGTTCATAAAATATATGTGTATTTATATCATACTATATGTTATCTTAGACCAATCGGCCTGGCCCGCCCCACCCCGAGAAGACGTGCTGCCGACGCCCACGTTTAATGCAAAACCAGAGCAACCCATAACTGAGGATACGGGACCAAAGGGTAGGAGTTTTTATCATATTAGAGTTTAAGATGAAACTGGCTATAGAAGCTAAAACGTTGTTCTTATGAATCGATTTGAGGAGGAGAGACTTTCGGTTTAAAAAAATAGGGAGTTTCGATTGAAAACGAACGCCCTATTGTATCAGTATATTTGCAAAATTTTATCGAAATTTGCCCAGGAGTATACACGCAGGATTTTTTTGCTAGTTCGAACGCGTTAATCTCAGGAAATAAAGTTCAAATTGAAAAAAACTGTTTGGAGCATTTATCGAAGAAGGCTTAAAACCAGGCTGCACCAATAGGAGCGAACAAACAGAGGGGAAAATGGAAGCTTAGGAAAGTTATTTGCAAAAATGAATAATATTATTCTCAAAATAATTTACGCGAAGTCGCGCAAAGTAGTCATTAGTAGTTCAAATACTCGCGCATTTTTTATAAACTTCTAAAAATTAAAATATACGTGTATTGTCAGTTCCAGAATACGTCCCCGAAGAGACCACGGTTGCTACAACCACACCTCAGCCAGTCACTACTCGAGCAACCTTCTTCACTCAGCCAACACCGAGACTCACCACTAAAATACCACCACCGCAGCCAGAAACGGGTTGCGCTCTTGCTTACGATCCGCAATATCACATAGGAGATCCAGTGGAGGGCTACCGATTCGGTAAGTTTAATAAAACTTGATTCCATTTATATGATGATATGTTTCTAACTACAGACAACATTCAACGAAGGCCATACAACATAGGCTCGTTGGTTTAATCCTACCATCATAGGACTCACCAGGTCTAACATGTATCTGATCAATTTATAAATATTCTAAAACACCTTAATCGTCTGGAAAAAATCTGGATATTAAATGGTTGGTAGGAATATCAAAATCCCGTCCGCATCACGAACAGGCGTCCACAGATGGAAAAGCTGTGAAGTTTTATCGCATTTCGGTTTCAGTCTTTGGATTTCCGAATGTCCAAAGACAAATTAACTCGACAGCGCATCTTGTTTAGATGTTATGTGGATTGCTTATTTCACCTTCCATCAAATGAACCACATGCTTCTCTGTCCTTCTCTCTTGTTAAAAACATTAGTCGTAATTTTTTTTTAATTCGTATACAAAAATTCACCCACGTCCAACAAATATCCTTGTCTACTAATATTATAAATGCGAAAGTAACTCTGTCTGTCTGTCTGTCTGTTACTCTTTCACGCCTAAACTACTGAATGGATTTGAATGAAATTTGGTACACAGATGGTCTAGACCCTGAGAAAGAGCATAGGCTTTTGGGTTGTAAGGGGTTAAAAGGGGGGGTGAAAGTTTGTATGGAAGTTCGTGGTTTTTAAAGCTTGAACAATGAAACTTTCTTCTTTGGCTTTTTGGCAATAGGAGTGGGAGTTAGAGTAGGAGTGATGTGAGGTGAGAGTGTTGCGGCAAAGTAGCACTTACAACATAGATTGGCTGCGATAAATGCGCAATTACATAAAAATTAATAAACAGCCATAAATTAAATATTCTATCCCAAGTCACTATTCCACGCGAACGAAGTCGCGAGCACTGCTAGTATAAAATAAGCTTTCTGTGTCTTCTTCGTTAAAAATACATTCTAGAACTTAGCCCAGGCATTTCGTGCTAACGAAGAAAAACATTATTTTAAATCTTCATATATTTTATTGTGTTTGTCTCTTAGGTTCTCGGAATGACAGCCGCATAGAGTACGGCAAGTTGCCGGGCAGACAGCTGGAAGGCTTCGACCTCACGATTACTTTCCGCACCTTCGACCGTCATGGAGGTCTGATATTCTACGCCCACGCTGACCGCGCGCCATCACAATTTCTCGCTCTATATATGAAAGACGCTAAGGTAAAGACAAACTCCAATTTAATTCGTTTCAACCTATTAGTATCCAACTGTTAGCCTGGGTCTAGGTCCTGGGGTATATCATAGGTTTCTTCTTAGGATTTTTCAGCTTACATTTCCCCAGGGCAGATTGGCGAGCGACTAACTTAACTGAATGAGGTCGATACTAAATGAGACTGTCGACCGATACCTAATTATGCTGACAATAAAAAAAACTAGCAATATTTCAAATACACTATTAAAATTTGATCTTTTACAGGATTCGAACGCGGTACCTCACGATATACGTGAACGACTGCATTAACAATGTTATAATACCAGCTGGCATTCATTTGTTGAAAATTCCATACATTTTATTATTACATATATTGCATACTAGCTGTGTCAGCGACTTCGTTCGCGAGAATCGTTATTTTGGGCATCCAAATTAGTTTTTGCAAACCCCGTCAGCTATATAAATTTAAGCTGTTAGCCACGACGTCGACCGCGTCCCTTCTCGACGTTCTTGCAAGTTAAGCTTAAAATATAGACATTTATATATTAGTATAGATTACACAAATACTTCTTTTTCAGTTACACTTCTCTTTTAACTGCGGTGGTGAGACTGCTTTAGTGTCATCCAGCAAAACATACAACGGCACGGAATGGCACACGGTCACGCTGGTGCGGAATGGCGGCCACGGCAAGTTGACCGTTGACTCTGACCACGTTGGCGAAACTAGTGTCACCTGCTTCGCGCCCGCACACCTCTCTCCTCCTTACTACTACGGAGGTTTGAACAACCTGAATGGGTCTATCACCCAGAATCTTGAAGTAAGTCCAATAAGGTTAAGCTATTTGACAATGCGAAAAATATAGCGTCAAATACTGCAAAATTTACATTTTAAACATTTGTGCAACATTATCGATATAACCAATGGCCAATGTGACGTCACTAGCCTTATTTCGAAATTAGCGTTTAGGCGCGCTATTCAAAGGTTTTTAGTTTGATATATTTCAGCAAATATGTATTAGAATTTAAAAATACTACTTTTCTGTGGTTGCTTAACATCTACCTATATATATAATAAAATAATGTAAATTTTAAAAATCAGTCATATAGCTCATTCTCACTTCTCATCTTCAAATCATTTTTTGATCACTCTGAACATGATTTGAAATAATTTGTGACACAGGAGGATTTTTTTTATTATTTCTAAAAAAATAAGACTATATTATTTTTATGTTAGACAAGCAATGGGGCTCGCATAATGTGTGTTAAACTTCACGGCTTTTTCATCATATTGAGATTTTTTTCTTTCAGGATTTCTACCAGCCTTTCATGGGTTGCCTCAAGGGATTGCTGATGAACGGTCAGCTGGTGACAGACATCCGGGCTCGGGTCAACTCGCTCCGCTGCACGGACAATGTTGAGGATGGCGTCTACTTCGGACCCTCGAATAACGCTCACAGCAATTACTTAAAGGTAAAGTAACATATTTCCTCTCCCCTATATAATATTTCATGAAATATTACGTACAATTCGTGGGATCCGGGTTACATTACATACAATGAACACACTGGGTCACATATAAAACACTTCTTAATACAGACAGTAAGGATACCGTGTCAAGTACAATTTAAGATGTGAATAAAACTTTTAACATTTTCAGCTCATGGAGAACTTCAAAGTGGGCTTTGACATATCGATATCCATGGAAGTGAAGCCTCGCAACTCGACCGGTCTGCTCCTGAGCGTTCACGGGCGACGGGACTTCATGATTTTGGAGCTTCTGGAGAACGAGGTCGTGGCTAACGTCGAGAACGGAAAGGGGCCCTTCCACGCCAGCTACAAATTGGGCGACAAGTTCTCGCTCTGTGACGGAAACTGGCACAAGATATACGGTAAGAGCCATTTCTTAGGTAGGTCTAATCCTGGAGAAACAATAAATTTTTACCCTATTAAACATTTGACGAAAACATTACTGCGTCCGTTTCACCGATCCTTTATTTGATGAACTCGTTAGTGTAACGATAGCAATGCATGGCTAATAACCATCGGATCGTTTCAATCCCCACCGAGTCCGTGGTTCTAATCAATTTATCGAATAACGTGCCACATAGAAAATACTATAAAGGGATATTTTTACAGCTGTGAAGTCTCGTCACGTGGTATCCGTGGGAGTCGACGGCCATTTGTCAGATGCGGGTATCGGACAGTCCGGGTCAACGGACACACGCTCCGCGCTGTACATCGGCGGACACGAGCGTCCAGTCTACAAGGTCCGCGGTGTCCGATCCCGGCGAGGCTTCACTGGATGTATACGCAACATCATTATAAACAACACACCCATTAATATTCCCCTCAATGCTGCCAAACGCAACACTCATGTAGGCGTATGTCCCAATGATTAGTCTGTTTTGGACCCAATTTTACTCCAAACGAATTTGATAGAAAATTACACTTCACAACTATATCAATTTAATTATTCCGTAATCCTTACTGCCGTTAACTTGCTCAATCAATGTTATTATTGCTCGGTAAAATTGGACCTTCATTATCATGTTTCATACGCTTATAGTGTATTTTTTCTAACTTGGCATTATTGATAAAGAATTTACAAGAAATCGCGATTTTCTCACAAGGTTTACATTAATTTACACTAACGACACTTTGAGACACTGAATTACATATTAAACAAATGAAGTACCTTAAATTCACGTAGTAAACATGACAATTCCATTCTAAAATAAATAAAAGAACTTAAAAATTAATTTACGTAAATGACCAGAATAAAGTTTCTTTAGTTTGACCTTAACACGAGGGTGGGATGTGAGCAAAGTCAACGACAATAGAGAGTGAAAGCCCCGCTAATCGCTAAACGAAAAGCGTTACAAACGTCAAGTTAAATAATAATAACATAAAAAATATATAAAAAGGTGCATTATACAAGTTTTAAATTTTGAAGTCGTTTGGACCCTGTATAATCTATATTTCCTTATTCCTGTGTCATCTGTGGCAAGGACTTCACTCGGTCAACGATAAACGGTCATCTCTAGTTCTTTATGGTTTGAAATAGTCAATGTTTGTTGTGGTCTTTTGCTTTGTTAAAAAAAATACTCTTTACTATTTAATTTTCACAACCTCTCATACTCAATGCACGATATCTTCAGGCATTGTTTATATTCTATAATATTGTTGAAAAAATGGCTTTAAGGCCCCTAGAGGCAAAGTAGCCTAACCGCATTTTTATAAAATGAGTTGTTTATATTTTCAGTAAAAAAAATGTTAATCTACAAGATCACAGTGGAAATTGTTAACATAATCGTTACACAATAGTACAAATCCATTTTCGCCTAAGTTAATTGTGCATTTTTATTTCATTGAAAATCATGTTATTGTTAATAGGCCACTCTGCCTCTTTTCAAAATAGATCAATCAATATAAGGAGACAACAAATTTTGTAAAAAAGTACCATTATCCTTTATATAATGGAGTTGACTATACGGCGTAGAATCAGGTGGCTAAAATAAAACTACTCTTATACCGCTTAAATTTATTTCTATTAAATATATAATAGTATTGCATCTATATTATCACAATAGTTACAATAAATGTTCAAATCAATTAACATCGTTTTAATGTTTCCTACTCCTCTCCCGCCTATAATCGTTTGTTTAATTTAATCAGTCTTAAACACGTTCATGCCGCCACAATACAGTACTATAAATATAAATCAATTTTTACAAAAGTAACATAAAATTTTAATATTGCTCTATTCATAACATCATTTATGCTGTGTTATCTATTCACACTGCAGCAAAGTGCTGGCTGACTGTTGCAATGACTATGATTGGTCCTTACGCCTTAGACATATTTTAAAACGAAATAACAATAAGAGAAAGATAAGGTGTGACTAAATTATTTAAAAACTAATGGTACCCAAGAGAAGGTAAGATAATATAATAAAACGATACGCTCGTTGATCCGATGGTAGTATAATCAACATGCTTCTAGAAATCTAATGAAACATGTAGCCTAAATCTGGACATTCAATGTCGTGGTGAATATTGGATTTCCATACGAGTCACAAAACAGGTTTGAGCTCTTTAGACAAATATCAAAATCTTTGAGGCGGGATATCCACTCCCTTAATGTATTGAGGAAGCAGTACGGTACAAAGGTAAGGCAAGAGATACGTCTATTGGACTAGGCTAAAGGAGGGTGGTAATGTATGCTAGAAGTCGAAAGGTTCTACGAGCAATTTTACTCATTACTTGCCAACCCCGTCGTGAGCATGACGAAAGATACCAAATCATCAGTCTATACGAGATTAGGATGGCCCTAAAAAAACTAAGAACGTCAAGGCACCGGGTGTGGGTCGAAATACCTCAGAGCTTCTGAGGTAAGGTAAGGCGGTACACAAGCAAGGCATAGTGGTTCATTTCTTTAAAAAAGGTGGCAAATCCGACTAACCGACCGAATAGCGACTATGCGTCGCTCAGCATGCAATTGAAAGCTATATACGGAGCTCCTGAGAGAGGTATACCAGTTCTCAGATTGCTTAAGAGGCATGACACAGAAACATAGTGGTTCAATTCTTTATAAAAGGTGACAAATCCGGAAGAACTACACCAAGATTCCGATCCATGGCAACAAGTTGTTCTCAATGGTAATTTCAAATCGTTTTGAACGTCGGCTTGATGAATTCAAGCTACCCGACAAGCAGATTTCTGAAAACCTTCTGCGAGCTACTGCACAGACTACGCGTCGCTCAGCGTGCTAAGAAAATGGCCAACAAGACATAGCCCTTCGCATCAGCTAGCTGAATTGGCAGGGGGCTGGACACACGCTCGTAAAACTGATGTGCTTAGGAACAAAATGGTTCTGGAGTGGAGACCACGTACCGGACGTCGAAAACCTGGACGTCCTCCTGGACCAGGTGGACTGACAACGCAGTTACGAACAACCAGTCGTACTGGAAGTTTTTGGGGTGCCTGTGTCAAGCAGTGAATACCAAACGGCTGAAACTATTTTTCACATTATACTTCAATTTAACAAGAGACTTCAGCTATCATCGGCTATCTATACTTATTTCTAGCGACTCTATAAAATATATCATAAAACCTTACTATAATGGAGTTATCAAAACATCTTTGTACTATGTTTGTGACAGCAAAAGGCTGTCATCTGTTTACATCTCTAGAACATTCCTCCGCTATCAACTTCAGAAGTTGCGTTAGTTATTGTGGATTTTCCACTATAAGCATGATCGACTGGTGCGAGGAGCCTTCCGAGTTGAAGACTTGAGGCACATTCCGCAAACAATCTATTTGGTGTGACGCCCAGTCTTTTTTCTGGCAGTAAGTGGAACAGTACGGCGTTCTTCGACATAGAGAGCATTCCGCCGACGCTGCTCTGTTACAATTGGCACACTGTAAGACGAAAATCATATCAAATCAGAAATCATTAATCATACAGGTAGTAGCTACATACACGTATTAACGTCAAAACGGTACAAAATTGTAAACTCTAAATTTACATTTACTACCAGTTCCCAAATTAAGGGCGTAGGACAAACGAGAAGAACTGGCAAGAAACTCGCCGCCACACCTTCTATTGTCAAGTTTAGTGTCATGTAGCTTACCTTTTTTGTACCCTCACTATCTGAGTTTTGCAATGATACTTCCTCCCCATCAACTTGCCCATCAACACCACTGGAGGCATTTGTGGCAGCAGCAAGTAATTCAGTGGTGCGATCTATATGCTCCAATTGCCTTGTATTTATCAGGCGCACATCTTCAGCACATTGCTTCAATTCTCCGTTTAATTTTAATAGTATTTGCCCTATGTCTTCAATTCGCTTTATTACAGAACTCATGTCAGGCAATTCTGAAATGTTATTGAAAATATAAATAATATAGGAACAGAGGCACAAAGTATTTGAGTGAATTATGTACAGTTAGGACAGGTTGTTTACAAACATTAAATTGGATGTTCAAAAATTACTCAATATATTCAATTTCCAGAACAAGAGTGTCTAATAAAAAAACAAACAGTACAGTACACTCTCAATATTAGTACTACAGATAAATGTCACATTTTCTAATGAAAAATTCTAGCAACAGGTGTAATTTTAGGGGCCCCTGCCTAAACGATAAAAAAATATTACTATGTTCTATTCCTTTGCTATCTGTATCTCTATCTATCTGTCACCAACCAGGCATAAATTATTAAGTTTACAGTCCATAGTTAACAGAGTTAACAGTATATAGTATGTACTAAGATTTCTAGACTAATAAAAAATGTAATTTTTTCCCCAAACACTAACCTATTTCCTTCCTTTCCTCCACTGATGCTGCAAAGACAAATACATAAAGTTAGTTAGGTTATGTAGGTATTGGACATACTGTTTTCATATTTATGTTGTATCACAGATTATGGTACATCACAAAAACTGGTAAATTATTTGCTGGGGTAAATAATTGTTATTGATTTAATATATCATAGTAGAAAATATGGTCCATCTTAATGTTTCATAATATACCAAATGCACCCAATTCCAATCAAACCCACTCTGAGAATGTCTTGAGAGAAATATTATGTTTTACAATAAATTTATCATTCCTTGTTACATGCATTATATTGTATAACTTTGTATTATGAAATAAATATTATACATATGAATATGTGTAACAATTGAGTACGCTAACTGTACTGTTGCAAAATATATTAACTTTTATGAAAATAGACACAAGAAATGGGTGTTTATCAAATGGTAAGTGACCTGAAGAGATCACAACTTTTGTTTTGTATACATAGTCAATTCTGCTTTGATTAAAAAAAATATTCATGTACAATAACATGTAATACATAAGGAAGCTTTTAATCAGTTTAATTCATTAAATAATCTTACTGGAGATATCCTCTGAAGTTGGATCATCTGTTAATAAGTTATAATCTTCATTATTATCAAGATCAACTGCAAGAGTTTGCCAGTCCTCTTTGGAGTTACTATTACTTGTCTGATGTATGTTATCTATATTGGAATCCTCTGTAATACGTTTCTTTCTTGAAAGTTTTACTTGATCATCTGCAAGATGACATAAAATAAATAAATAGAAAAAAAAAATACTTAATTACTAAATATTACAAAACAAATGTTTGAAAACCAAACAATGTACTATTGAAACATACAATTGAAAATTCCTAATAATCGACTGTCAGCAATGAGAAAACCGACAAACCTTTAGTAGAATATAAACTACATACCTTCAGAGTCTTGATTACGTCTTTTTCTTTGATATGGTTTGAACAATCTCACAGGACCAGTAGCTGTCAAATAAAAAAATACCTAAGTATGTTTAGAAGAGAATCATTTTAGATATCAGCAAAAAATATAGTTTCTACTTAGCCAGAAATAAGCAAAAATATTTTTGTTAATTTATTGTAACTATTTATATATTACATATTAGGAAATTGCAACAAAAGTTAAGTTAACGCAATTTTTAAGGTTAAAAAATTATTACTACCAACATACATAGATTGAGGCATAAACTATACCATACCAATACTAGAACCATAAGCTTTTTTTTGTCCCTTATTCCTACGAACTAATAAATATATCCTAGGTTGTTCTAGAATCTAGATAATGTTGACAGTATTTAAGTTCTCTAAAGATAAATTTTTATTTGCTATTAAATTACTTTTAATTAATACAAATATAAAACTAATTACTACAAAAAAATAACAACTCACCTGTTAGGTCATCACAACAAGAACCACAAGTGCAGCTTGTGGCATGTGGTTTGAGAATGCCCTCTTCAATTAATGTTTGAATACTTCTTCCACCAAATCTTATAGACCTTTTCCAGTCTTTACTAGATGCCCTGCCACATAGTGCCTCAAATTCACTTGGTGTATACCACTCTGAACGATAAAAAATACATTTACCACGACCACCGGATCCCAACTTACATTTATGGAGTTCTGCTGAAGTATTTTTACAACGTATAGGTAATACGGGCATACTCGCCACATTCAGCCAGGATTGATTGTTCGCATTTCGAGTGAACGGCAAAATTTCTTCTTCGCTGTCTTTGGAATCATTCAACGTCGATCCAACCGAATCCTGGATGACGATATGTGTTGGTTTGGTTTTCTGGTTAAGCGAGCCACTAGAAATAAACCCATTATCCACGCACAACATGGGCTTAAAATGCGGCAACGGTTCAGATGGTATAACATTGAAAGAACAACCCGTCACGAGGGCGCCAACTGGCAAAGACACTGGTACTGTGATAATGCCACTAGAATTATTAGAAAGTTTGAGACCTGAAGATGTTTTCGAACTCGCCACTGCAACAGTTTCGACAGCGGTACAATCATCGTTATCATGCTCGGCCACGATCGCCAAAGGATCGGTTTCGTTAACTTCGGCAGTTTTCGGCATTACGACGGCATCCGAACTCCTTTTATTTGCCATAACTTGCATCCGCGTTTCTAATAACGTTATAAAAACGCCCGGTAAAGAAAAGACGATAGAAACTGAAGATCACTTATCTACTCCCCGATCTATAGTTAGATGTAAATTCATTATTTAGCTGATGCTAAAGGGGTAGTCATAGTCAACCATGATGATTTACCGCGAACAAAATTTGCCGTGTCAGTTAAAACGGGCTGTCAAGTTTTAGTTCAAATCATAAAATGTCAAGCGCCATTTTTAGATTCCGAAACATTGGTTGATTATACTTTCCTTGTTTACGCTATGATTAAATTAATTCAACTTAATATGTCAAAATACGCACAATACTGTACTATGTAACTTTGGTGTTAGTAGGTTAAATTTGTAGGGGACTGGACTCAGGTGAATGGAATTTCAAAAAAGTGTACTTCATGATTAATGTATATTTTACCCTTATACACATACATAATTAATTTTTCATGTTATTAGGATTAGATTTTTCGCTTCGACAATAGAAATGAGATGTACTCAAATTAAAACAATTATCTCTTACAATATTGAAATAGATATTCCTACAATTGAAAACTATCTACACACATGGCAAGCGTTGCCCGCTCTTACTACTAAAAAAATGTATGACACTATACCAAAAGCAAAAGGAAATACCTTACTTAATACTCAATAGTCTCACCTTCATAATTGAAACATTATTAATTATATGATATAAACACCTTCCATATATACCAGAATATTCATTGAAATCTTATTACCACTCAAATACTTCCACTTCACTTTTTGAAGTTTAATAATTAAATATTTCCCATAATGTTAACTAAAATTCAATCTCTCAAATCAATCCTCTCTTGCTTGTCCAACTCCTACTTGACTAAACATCATCATCACTCTAATGTATATTGTTAAAAACCTCAACCTCCCTCTTGATTAATTTAACAACCTGTGTATCTTGACTAAATAATACATAACAAACCTCTAAATACTATATCTTAATTTTTCGACTATACAATGATAAGTCAGCATCATCTTAACCTATTGATACCTTATACAAATTGCATAGAAACCAATACTGAACATTCCTAATCAAATCACTCAAAACCAACTTAGATTTGTAAACCATAACCTAACTTCTAGTAAACACACCATACCACTTAAGATGGGTGGGTGAGCAGAGTGTCAGTATGAAGGCCCATAACTTGTCAGGTCAAATTTAAAGGGACTGGACTCTGATATGAGGGTTGGGGATTGCAATAAATATTTACTTCTTGGTTAACATATACCACTTACAATATTACAATTGTCTAGGAAACAAGTGAAATGTACTCACAGAAATACAAACTCCAACAGGTACAAAAAGCTTGGTTTTGTATATTCACACAGATTTCCAATTCAATCAAATTTATATTTCAACAATTACAATATGTCTTGGCTAAAGCAATTTGTTGTAATCATCAATTCATAATGTATTGTGAGTGAAATATTTCACTGTAGTTATGAGATATTCACAACAGTTATTGTCGACTCTGCTAAAATTATTATGTAATATGAGTTTCGGGCTTAGTTATATGGAAAGTTAATTTTGATATCCTGTGTTGTAAGCAAAATAATGTCATCAAAGTATATGTTCTCATATAGCCAAGATTTACTATAGTTATAGTGTTTAAAAATAAAATCAGAACATATTCGCTAAAAATGCCTTTTTGTTTGTACATGTTTACACTATAGCTGTTTTCTTAATATTTTGTAAAGGAAAATACATGATTTATTTAATTATAGTTTAATATTTATTCTTTTATTTCGTTTTCTTTATTATCATTGAATTAAGTCAAGTTATGGCGAAATTTTAATTCAGAGAGGTATAAATTGTAATGAACAACCAGAATAGTAAGTCTTTAGTCCGAAGCTTTCTTACTACCATTTTTGTTTGACATCTGTTTAGTTTGTTATAATTATATTATTTATATCATATTTGAAGAAATATCTGCTTTATCCATTTCATAGGTATGAGTTAGAATTGTGTTGATCATGATTAAAAGAATTAAAACTAATCATTGACAAACATTTTTTATTCATCCTTAAATTAAATTACAACAAAAAGCAACTCTACATTGCACTTTTTAACAAAAGATTTTTTTATAAAAATATATCAAAGTACTAACAAAACATTAGCTTATTTCTAATTAGAAGGCTTTTATTATGCACACAAGTCTTTTTAAGTTTCATTACAATAAATTATTATCACAATTATTTAAGTTTCAGGAGCATAAGGTTTGATTCAGTCTTCAAAATCATCATCCATCAAGGGTCTGTGAGCCTGTTGTGAGAAAAAAAGATTAAAATATGTCTTTAAAACGCATGTATATTTTTTTATAATCTAGTATCATAATTCTCTTACAAGTATGTCATTGTCATAAAAATATACAAGAAATTGGTTGTCTGCTTGTTTTACATCTTGCGGGTTGCAATAGTATTTTTTTATTGTACCCTACTGAAACATCTAGGTGATACAAAGTACTTATGGAACCTTGCTCCCAGTTTGTCAGTCTTATTTAAGACAATGCCAATGGGCTTAACAAAGGTAATAAAGACCAAGATATCACATTACAGACTAAAGCGTACACTGTATATTTAAAATATTTATTATCAAATATGCTTAAATGTGGTTTGTATAAGAAAAATCTATACATCAAAGTCAAAAGTAAATATAACACTCTTCCTTGACACTTTTCTTTGAAGCATAAAGAAGTTGCACCATAAAAACCCCTGCACCGGTGAATGGAAATGAAATATCACAAAACATATTACTTACTTCATCCATATTTCTGTATATAATAGCCAATTTTCTCTTCCCAACTAGAGGCTGTAGCAAGGTTAAAAAAATTGAATATGCACACAGTAACATGAGTGTCCACAGCACTACTATTACAACAATCTGAAATAATAATTCAATATTACACATAGTTTTATAGAGTTATAATAGCCAATACAGTTTCAGATCTCACCATAATTATAGTTGTGTTACGAGATTCATAGCGACATTCACATTTCGGACAAAACACCTGTGCATGTCGCCTGGTTTCATCACTTACACGAGGCAAAATGACAATGTCACATGTACTGTAAATATTAAACTATATGTAATTAAACGAAAATTTTTTGATAAAACATTTACAACTATACCATGTGTTATATAAAAAAGTGTCGAATCCTGCGTCCCCTTTATGGAGCAGGAAAATTTTGATCATATTTTTTTACAGATAAGTAAACTTCCTATTTTTCCCACAAAAACACATACAGAACTTCCGGGGCTAAGGTTGGCAATGTTTTATTTTAGTATTTAGTACTGATCATTGGAGGTAGTAATTTAAATAAAACACTTTAACGGTTTAAAACGTGATATATTAGTTAAACTTATTTGAAAATGATTTTTAACTTCGGTCCGACGTTTCGGATGCTTTGCAGCAGCCGTGACCACGCTGCCGTAAATCGTTAGTGTTTTATTTAAATGTGTACTACTCGCGTAAACTATAGACAGGTAGTAATTTGTAAAATTTATTATTTACCATTGATCGGATGGCACTAATGCAATGTACAATTTTCGATCTGCGATATCTTCTGAGCTTGTATTAAATAGAGATGTTTGACTAGGACAAACACATCGGCACCTTTGGTTTTCATAGAATTGGGCCTGGGATGACAATTTTAATAAGTATTATAAATGTATTAATATAAAAGTTATAAATAACCATTTGATCAAGATATTTTTAAAGAGTTAGGTTTAGATACTTTTGTCACAATACAAATATTTTAGAAAAAGACGAGTTGTAAGAAATACTCTTACCGTTATTACTGTAGACATAAATATAAGTAAAATTATGGCCTTTCCGAAAAACATTGTGTTTTCTTAAATCAACTTTAATGGGTCTGATAAATGATTCAGTTTTGATGACATGATAAGATTTATGCTTTATTAATACTCGAAGTAATTATTACGAGTTAATGGTTTTAAAAAAAGGAAATACTAACATGTAAAATTAAAGATAAACGTATGGGTATTTTTGAAGTGGAGCACAGATGCAAAGAATATACTACAGAGCATAAATATTTACAGATATAAGATCATTTTTACTGTAGAGTTCTATCGGTAAAATGTCATAAGTCATAGATTATTTTAACATAAAGTTTTTACAACAAACATGTATAAAACATTTTTAACAGAAACAACAAAAATATTTTATCCATAAACATTTTAGTTGTTTCTGTTCAAACTTCGCGAGTCTGGACCTCGACGGGGGCAATCTATGAGGCCATTGAAATGAATTTAAATTTATCATTGTGGCATAGCCACAAAGGTGATCACATTTTGTGCCTTGTCTATGGGATAATATAAAAATCAATGTTAAAATAAGACTTGGCTTAAAGGTCTCGTTACCAGGCCATTAAATATTATTAAAAAAAAAAATCAATGTCAATCTATCACACAATTATTATATTACACCATATGAAATAAAATCAAAACAACATATTTAAAAGTAAATTGTTATGAATACATATTAAGGTAATTTTCTTACTAGAATTATTACAGAATATATAACTGTACTTTAATAAAACTTACAGCTTATTAATGGAAGATGATCACAAAGATCGTTGTTTTATTCATTCAATTAAAGTATTAGCTTTCATTAATCTAATAAGAACAGTAATTATAATATAATATTGGTTGGTATGTCCCTTTCCTTTAAGATGGTTCTCCTTCCTGTAAGATGTAAAGACAAAATTTTGTTTTCTGTCGGGGACACCTATTAAACTGTGGATGAAATTACATTTATGCATTATTTTACTAAGGCATCATTAATAAAAAAAAGTCTGTTCCTTCATTTATTTCAATTTCATATTATGTCTATGAATTTAATACAAGTTTATTAATAAATGAACACGAAGTTTATCTAAAGTCAATTAAAAATATATATGCTTACATAAGTAATGAAACAATAAATTGATTAAATATGAAATTTATAAAATATTTGGTAAAATTAGTGTCATTCATGATTAACTGATATAAAAAAAATACAGCTTGAAAGTCAAATTCATAAAAGTTTGTACAAATTCTAGTACAGTTTGATAATTACATAGATGAATAATAATCAAAGCAGCCAAATGTTACAGAGACTAACTTCACTTAGTTGCCCAAAAACTACACTGTATGTCGATAGCTAACATTCTAATTTAGCATTGTGTGTCGGTCATATATATTGCGTCGTTGTTCACGAACTTGTCGTTTCCACTTATCCTGTTGATGGGTGACACGATTCAGAACGTTTCCACGTGCACCCATTTGTTGAGATGGTCCACCCAGTGTACTCTCATCCTGAAACAAATTATCTAGGTGCTAGAATACATACTCTTTAAGATTAAGGGAGTTTTACAAGCCTTATTTGCCAAAGTTGATTATTAATATGTATAATTCTTTTTTGTAGTACTTGATAATATAGTTTACTGCCACTGTTAAAATGGAAATTATGTGTATCAATAAATAAATGACAAAGCAATAAGAAGCCAGCAGCAGACATTAAAACAATAATAATTGCTTTTCTAAAAATATAACAATGCAAACATGGTAAGAAATAAACCGTTCATCTCAAGTTTTGTTTTATTACATCACTACAAGATAATCTAGTAAAGTTAGTAAACTTTTGGCGTTTGTTGCAATACATTTAACCATTGTATGTTGAATAAATTTATATATTGGTAAAAGTACTTACATCTTCATTTGTGTGCTCCTGGTATGAAGCTTTTGCCCTCTTGTTTATCAACGGATCGAGACAGATAAGGAAACCCATATAAGCTACAAGTAGCATGATGACCCAAACCACAATAATTACAACAACCTGTAAAATAATGTATATTAACTAATATTTCTTTTAAGAAAGTATTTAAACATGCTGTCTAACTTTGCATTAAGCATGAGAGGTCCTGGGTTACAATCCCACAGTGATAAGATATGGTTTCAGCTGCTTGGCACAGAAGTTTGATCAACTACTTGTCAATTAAAATGTATACAGAAATGTGTGTCTAATGAGAGATTTCACTTCACTAATGATTTCAGTCTACAATAGCCAGATTGCATTGGGAAAAGAATTTGTAAGACTAAAAGAAAAATAGGCATCAGTACCTGAATTATTGTTGTATTCCTATTTTCATAGATACATTCACAACGGGGGCAAAATTCTTGTTCACGACCCTTTATCAATTCCCCAACTTTAGGAAGGATAATACCATCACAGTTACTGGAAAAAAATCAAGATTGAAATAAATCTTGTTTAACAATTTACAAAGGACTTTTCACTTTAGATTCATTGAACCCAGTGCAATTAATTACTTACCATTTGTTGGGTGGAACATTTCCAATGTAAAGAGTACGATCAGAGCTTATTGTGTTATTCAATACGGCTGCAGGTCGAGGACAAACACATTTGCAACGTTTGTCATCATATGATCCCTGAAAGATAATTAGATTAAGTTCACACTCACGTCGACAACTGATATTATATACAAAACTATTAATTTTACATTTTATATCTAAAAATAATTTAAAAACTTCCTTTTCTCTTATGTACTTACAGAAACTGAGTTAAAAGAAAGTAATATAGTACAAGCCAGTATCAACAGCTTTATAGACATGTTGTCTAATTATAACTAATACACAAATTAAATTATTCGGAATTTGTTAATTTCAACAAAGTTTCTTTAGTGCTTGTGTAATACTGGGTAACTTATATATATTAATTAAATTGTCTGACAAACATCTTCACCATTTTTGTTTTTATAATTTTTATGTCATTCTGAATAAATATTTTTCCACAGGTTATATATAAGTCTGTGGTATATTGTGGAATTTAGTTAAACCATTAACGAACCTCAGAATAATTTTTTTTCTGATCTTTAGTTTAATATCATTTACTAAAATAAGTATTGTAATATAAGAAGATAAATAAAATTATTCTTCAATGTATCGAATATGACATTTAAAACCAATGACGTCTACCCATCGCCACCGCTAATAAATAATCTGTGGCTTAACGACCCGCTTTTATTTAAATTGTGAGTTTCAAAATGTTATATTCTAGTACGCAATAAAAATTTCCTTCTTTGTCTATAAATTTCTACAGTAAATAGTGTTTTTAAAGTAAAGAGTGTTTTTTTTATAAATTTTGTTACATGTCATTACGTTGAGATAATAGATTTTTTTGGTTGGCATGGCAACCATTTAATCGCATCTTTTTAACTAAATTAGTTTTTTACTTTATTTGTGGCAAGAGAAAACTATATTTTGATTTATTATAATAAAAATACTTCATGTCTGTAGTAGAAATTACACATCACGATGAAGTTATTTATACAATTTTGGATAAGCCACCACCTGAACCGCCTAAAACTCCCAGGTAAGATAATGTTTGGTAGAGATATAGTGACCTAAACTTAACATCCCCTAGTATTACTGTATTATACTAGCTGTGTCAGCGACTTCTCCGCGAAGAACAGTTATTTTGGCCATCCAAATTTGTTTTTGCAAAGCTCCTCTTCATCTTTATAAAATTAAACTGTTATCCACGACGTCGGTCCCTTTCCGGCGTTATTGCAAGTTAATCTAAAGATAGATAGACATAATGCGTCGCGAATTTTTTTATTTGATCATTTAAAGAGAAATCATTCTTACATACATGTTTTTTGAACCGTTTTTGCAGTGTACGCTTTGGAAACCCACCATGATGAATGATTTTTCCCATTTTTTTTCACATTTCCCGCTGGTTCTTTTCTCAGTCACATGCTTTAGATCTGGGATGGGCAAACTACGGCCCGCGGGCAGGAGCCGGCCCGCCGAACGTTTCGCAAAAAAAATTAACATCAAAAATTCAAATTATACCATATTATTTGGAACTTAAAATATTTTATCTACATTTAAAACATAAATATCTCGTTCTTTTTATAGCAATTCTGCTAAGGTGACAATTTTTTTATATGAAAAAGTATAGAAATAAAAAAAATATATTTTAGTTTCAAAAAACAATGTTTTAAAGCTTTTAGATTTGTAGCCTTGCCCTGAATGATATTATTTGACCGGCCTGCGGCAATATTTTTTTAATTTACCGGCCGGCTTGAAAAAAAGTTTTCCGGCCCCTGCTTTAGATATAGCGTTTAGCCTTCTTCAATAGATTCTCTAACCAACACAAAGATTTTTTAAAACTCGAACAAGTAACTGAGATAAGCGCAGTCAAACAAATAAACAAACTCTTCAGCTTCATTTATTAGTATAGATTTATGACTCTTTCACATTTGAATGGCTTGACCGATTCGTATAAAATCAAATTTTATACGAATCGGTCAAGCCATTCAGACACTTTCTGGCATCTTGGATTAAGACAAAGACATCCAACAATATTACATGTACGTATGGAATAGATAGATTCTATCTCTATGATTTTTTTTGCCAGATATCAATCGAAGTTAGAGAAGCAGCTTAAAGAGACTAAAATTCCGCAAATGCGACGTCTCTTTGGGTACGCCGAAACACCGCTAAAACCACCCGAAGACTTTTTAAAAAAGGGCGAGGGCATCGGCCAGCCAATAAAAAAATCCGATCACAAATGCCTCGTTTCTGGGAATCTACCTCCCGTTCCGAAACGTCCTCCCCCCGGGAAAAAACCCGAAAAACCAAAAGTAAACTTCAAAGTGGTAAACATAAAAAAGGCCATCAAAGGCAAGGGCAAACCAGTAGAACCAAGGTTGGTAACAACTGTTGAAATTACTTGTAGTAACCCATTACACGTGAGAAGTTCAGATAACTCGCTAGTCCCATAAAGTATTGGTCTGAAAACTTTTTCGCTGGTAGGTGTGTGAAGACTACATTTACCATCTCACTGCGATAAGGAGCGGAGAGCAAAGATATAAAATAATAGAATAAGATATAAAAACTGAAAATATACTAAAATTTAGGAGCTCCCTATGTAGTGCGCTGCGTAAGGTTTTGAAAATGAACTTTGTTTCGTCTCAACCAAACTAAACTAAACTTCATTCACTATAGACCTTCCTCCAACTAGATTGGAAACCTGTGTCACTGCTAGGTTTTCTCTCTCGTAAAGCTTGTAAAGCATAGACCACGCTGCTCCAGTTCGAACTTCAGCGACTAACCTACAAAAGTTAGTGATTGTGTACCTGCTTCTTTGCTCCTGACTGGTAATTTAGAAAAAAACACTTCACGTCTCTATATCGTTTTAGATTGGTAGATACAAGAGATGGACACGTGAAAAGAATCAAAGGCTCCGGCGAGGTACCAGAGTATTGCTTGCGTCCAGATTTTGGTAGAATGCCAGCCTACTTGGTGAGGCGAAATCGTAAAATACATAGAGAAATTGAGAAAATACGATACGCTGAAGAAAATAAAGAGAGTCTTTGTAAGCTGATTAACGAAGAGGAAAGACAGAAGCTTCTAGAGGTACGTTACCCTAGATAGTGTGTTGTAGGGAATCAGCCATTCAGGCCACAAAAGGAGAATTAATGATTAGGAAAATAATGAAAAAAATAAAAAAAAGTGTAAACACTCATACTTACATTCTCTTTAAAAGTATAGGTATAGCTTTTGTTATAACGTAGGTTAGGTTAGCGAAATAACGACACACTATTTACACTTATTTCCAGAACTCCTTATCAAATACAGCAAATACCAGAACACAATCAAGTTACAAAACCGTTCTGTCCAGTCTGACATACTGGCACCTATCCTAATAATTTCACCGGTTATTCGTAATATCAAAATAATTAGAAATAAAATACATCTGCACTGTTTTAAACAATTCAAGATATAAACTCAATTCTTTAACTAAGGTTAATTACTTAAATAATTTTTTTTTTTTTAAACTAAATTCTAATTCATTAAAATGATGTGAAAACGTGAATAGTCACTGCCTATTTTATTACTAATAAAGGAAGCGGTTGTATAACTATTTGGTATTTGTGGAGTAGCCAGGGTGACGGGTCGAGGAAACGGAAGTAGTCGCTAAAACTTTTGACGATGCAAAATGGGACGACGTACGCAGTATTTCTCCAAAAACTTGCATTAGTCCGCTTATACCTCACGCCACATACCAGGTGTCGAAAGATAATTTTAAGCTAAGTTTAGTTTAAGCGTGGAAATTCTTTTTCGACAAAGAACATCTGATTATGGCTACAAAAATTGCCAACTGCGTTTTTCCATTTTTTTGACATTTAGTAGTTTCAAAATGTGAAAAAAAAAATTTTAAACACAGTTCTATTACAATGAGCATAATTCATAGGCAAACTTAATTTAAGTCTGGTATCTATATCACCTTATTATATATCTTAAGATCCTTATCTTAAACACATACATTTAACATTTAGCTTGGATACTATGGACAGAGAGTAGTTAGTAACCAAGATAATTGTTTGGTTTATTTTATATTCCTTACGTTTTCAGGACCTGAAGCACAATTGGAAGGTGATGCAGAAAGCATTCTTGCAATTACCAATGTTGACAGACACGATTCCGAAGATTCTAAAAAAAACGAAAATGGAACAAGAGCTACGACAACTGGAGAAGGACATAGCATTAGTCGAAGCTAATCCCTATATCTATATTTATGAATGAATCTCCCGTTACAAAATGCTGAGTGAATAAAACATTAGGATACACTTATGCCTTTTATTCTTGAAGGGTGGGTCTGAAAGATTACATCAATGAAAGACCAATTTTAATTACAAGTTCTTTAATGTTTACCAAAATATGGTGTCTAATTTGATTGGACGATAACTAATACTGTTTAATTAAACATTAGTATCTTAACCTAACTGACTAGATCACACTAGGACTAATAATATGATGAAGATAAAAAATTCCCCTTTACTAATAGGAGTTGCATGACACCAAACTGACTAAATATAATAACCAGAGTCCCATGCCTGCTAATTCGTTAATAGTCAACCGAACGGTTACCAAATTTAGAATTAACACCAATAAGCGAGTTTTATTTAGTTCGAATGTCATAGTGGTTCTCACGACATGTAAATAGCAGAAATGTGAACCTGGCGCAAATTTTCGCCGTATTACCTACTTTTTGTAGTATTATTTTTCTAGATTTTCCCTTTTATTAGAAAGCGGACGTATCATATCATAAACACCTTATCAATAAGAACTTTTTACCTTTCACTAAGTATTGCCAACATTAAAAATTAATAATATTGTTTTGAGCAATAGTTTACATAATTTGCACCTGAACAATTAAATAATTATAACGGTTTTATTTGGCACAATGTTAAAAGCTTTGAAACGAAATTCACTCCCAAAACATTTGGCCGATCGAGGTGTATTTCTTTCACTTAACCTTTGCTTTATACTGAATACTGCAATAATTATATCTAAGGTGTTGAAATCATTACGGTTAAAATTACATTATTTCTACAATTGCACAACGATATTCTTAAAACTACGCACAAAATATATATACGACATACGAAAATAATTTTAACTATTTAAATTATTTGGAAGTTTTTTTTTTGTGGAGGATATTTGTGGATTCTTACGTTCTATATTAAAATAATAACAATATTTGCATTATTCTTCAACTAACACCAAAACTCTATACAATGTTAAAATATCATTGTTGAAATATTAAACCAAGCTTAAATGTATAAAAAATGGCTCCCCAATCTAAATGAAGTAGAGCCAACAAAAAAAATAAACAATCGAAGATTAGATTAGAAGTTAAAATGCAAAAACACTGTTTTGAAGGCGAAGGAAAGAAATGTATAAATTAAAGTACATATTTCAATATTTAATAGTTTAAGCACGTTTAACCATGAAAACGCGTAATAAATTAGTAATTTATATTTAACTACGACGATAGATGGCGCTAGCGTAGCAGATTTGTTTTTGACATAAAGGACTCGAATATGTAGTCTTCCCGTGACCATGGCTGCTGCAAACCATCCGAAAAGTCGGGTCGTAGTTAAAAATAAGTCAATATATTTTGCGCTGAAAGCCTTTAGAAGTGTTTAATTAAAATATATTCTCGCGTAAACTATGTAAATATTTTCAAGTATACCGCAATAAACGTAGACAACACTTGTTATGGACTAGACAGACTAGACAGGACTATAATGCTAACATACATTCTGCAGATTTTCAAAAATTATTGAGCA
The DNA here is from genome assembly GCA_963661955.1 of Leptosia nina. Taxonomy (NCBI): domain Eukaryota; kingdom Metazoa; phylum Arthropoda; class Insecta; order Lepidoptera; family Pieridae; genus Leptosia; species Leptosia nina. Next base: position 1,625,415 of record CAVLEF010000279.1, read on the forward strand.
AGTTGAACATGACTAATATTAATAAGTTAAACAAATGGTGTACATAAGTGTCGGACATAAAACACAATAATATCGTAATATTTCCGTCTTATGCACTACAATATCTAGCAATAGCAAAAAAAAGGGGATCGGTAAACTTTCCATGAAGTTTTAAGTTAATTAAAAAATGAGATTTTATTTATTAATGCCTTTGAAGTACTTGAAACTGTGTTTTATGGTTTTTCGTTTAAAAGCGTGAAGTCGTATATCGTTATATTCGCAGTTAGGTAATAAGTGCCCTTAATGATTGCCCACAAATGACGTCACGCACTGTGATTGGTGTTTTAGTACAGTAGTGAAAAATATTCGAATTAACAACATTTTATTACTTCCTATGAAATTATTTATTTTAATTATGTTATATTTTTATTTGACTTAGCCTGAACCAGCTTGTTTTTCAACTTTTTGTTTGATTACCGTCTGATCCCCTATTTATAATGAGATAATATGTTGACTTACAAAAATAAATTGTTTTCGAAGTGGGTTCCATATAGAGTTACACCACACTGTAAAAAAACAAATGAGTATTGAGGAAGACATTTGGCTTGATTTACTCTGAATATGATATTTGATGAAAGGCCCTGTTTACTTATCCTCATGTTTAGCAATTTAACAACCATTGCCTTAATCGCCTCTGTGATAAATAACAAAAAGGATTTCATAAAAAATGATATCTACTTTTGGCCTGGAATTAAGCATTTAAGGGCTTCGTGTATTTTAATTAAATTAATTAATGAATTAAACTCTACGTATACTTCTCGTAACAATAGAGGTATTTTGTGTAATGAAATGTTGTACAAATAACCACTAATCTATATTGTTTTCAAAGTTGATACGACTGAGAGAGAATAGTTATGAATTAATAATACCAAATGCAGGGTACATACATTTTAGCAGATTTTTTGTTGAGTTTATACATCGATCCTTTTGCAATTCCTGCTGGCCCCTTTGCGCTCCCTGAAGGGCCACACACTGTAGTCAGTGACGACTTTCGTAACTCCGGGCCTTCGGGTTTCACGGCTTGACCAAGGTGGAGCTGGGGATTCGGACCATTCCATGCCATATAATCCTCCCTAAAATACACAAGAGAGATTATTAAAAACGTTTTCCTTTTGCAGCCTAATAATAATAAAAACTCTTTATTGCACAAACATAGACATAAGAACATAGATAAAATCAAAGGGTGTACTAACAATAGCAGATTGTCCTTAGGTCCTTGTCTTAAAGAAGGGTTAGGTCCTACACTCGGTACGGAATACTGGGACCTGTATTTAGACTCCAGGTTTGTACTGCACTTGAGAATCGGTCTGAAAAATAAACATTGATATGTTTTTATAAATACACGACATTTTTTAGATCCATGCATCTATATCAAAATACAAAATATTGTACAGGCTAATTTTAGGTACACGAAAATACATTATTTATACATATAAATACTCAATAAAATCTAAAATGCTTAGAGACATCTATATCATTAATACTAACGTTTGTACGCAGTAACCACCCAGGCCTTTATGCTATTTTTATAAATCTAGACATCTGAACAATGCCTATTAAAAACTATGTATATTTGCCAAACAAATGATTACTAAGGCAGAAAATCATAAAATGGTGATGATATATCTACTGGGTTGAAGTATGATATGAAAAAATATACCTACAATATAAACCCTAGCAGATGTATTACCATCTAGAATAAATATTATGACATTTTATTTATTAAACATTTCAATATGTCAACATCGCATTGTTTCCTTTAGTCAAGGAGGAATTATTTCACCGTTCAAGCATTGAAAAAATTTTGAAACGATATAAAAAAAACTGTGTACTATATACAGACCTACAGACCGAGCTAATTTAATGATAATATGTAATTAAATTAGCACAATGTCGCGTACTTTCTCGGTCGTTCGGCGCGTAAAGAAACAAGACAATCTACTTTGGAATATTCATTAAGTATTTTATTCTTTATTTTAGTAATTGTATATTATGCGAACTATTTTAGTTAATTATTGTTTCTTACTATCCAGCGTCTCGAATGCTTTGCAGTAGCTCTGGTCGCATTAACTAATACAGTTCGCGTTTTAAACTGTTTTATTAAATATGAAACACTCGCGTAAACTACATGTACAGAAAGCTTGACCTATCAAATCTGGGGCCGTTCAAGGGTTACGTAAACAATAAGAGGGCGGGTTCTTGGATTTGATTACTAGTCCAGTATTTACTAGTAGTAACTTAAGAATATATAGAAATGTAATTTTTTTTTATAATTCATAACTTTTGTTAAACAATATGAACTTTATAGCATTGATTTTCAGGCTGTTCGGCCGACGTGAGCGAGAAGCAATTCTCGACGTTAAGCCATCACGAGCGGACGGCATCATCTGGAGGTGTTATTAGCTCCTCGATTGCTTGAAGAATTCTTCGAGCTCGAAAAACAACGATATGCTGAACGATGGCCGTGAAATTCTTACACAATTTAATATGAACTTTTTCTTAAACCTATTTAATTTCTCCTAGCACGGGTTTTATACCTTCCACAAAGGAAAATACACATACAAATGCTTTTATAAGCATAAGAGCATTGTTTCTGCTGACAAGGGGAGGTCAAGGAATGTAAAAAATAAGCCCACGTAATACTTGAACAGCCTTTGTAGTAAATACAACACTTGTTATTTGTAGTCATCAAAGCTTAAAACTACTATGTATACTATCTGTATAGTTGTGATAACTAGCTCTGTGAAACACATTTAAACCACCCAGCATGCATAGTAAATTTCGTACAAATTTAGCTAAAAACTCGTTGTACATAGATGTGACATTGGCATGCAAGTAGACATACTTCAAGTGCTCGGTCCACGTCTTGATACGGCGTGTAACAACAGCTGCTGGCGTTTGTCTCGGCTCGTACTCCACGTCGCTGATGGATAAACTAACCGTTTCAAAGGTATGAGTATGGGTGATGAGAATAGATAATATTCATGATAGCCGCAAACTATCTATCATACCGCCTGACCGGGCAATGTTTAAGTGACAGATGATTCGTTGAATTTGTAAAAACAAATCTGATCTATTCTCTATATCGTGAAAACAAGTCTATGGTATTGTAACAACGAGATTATTCTATTTATAAAGTTTACACAGCTTTAAAATATTTAATATAAATGGAATCGTGTAAAGTACTGTAATATAAAAGTGTAAAAGCTTAAGCCCACCCAATTAAACTATACCCAATTTTGATAAAAAAATAATTAATTAAATATACAGGTTACCGGCAGACATTTTATAAATGTTAAGTGACTTGACTGAAAACTTCATTAAAGTCGGCCTAGTAGTATTAGTAATAATAAAACAAATCAGGGTACCAACAGACACTTGAAGGAATAGATGGGAGAATTAATCATTTATAACTGTGAAATACATGTGATCATTTTCTTTAATTTACAAATCAAGTCCTGACATTAAAGATTTGGTAAAAATCATCAACTTTTCCGCTATTTTCTTTGTAGAATAAAATTAACATCTTTAATTTTCAAAATAGTTTTACGTGCTCGTGGTTAGCAATGTACTACTTACTAACAGGTCGTGGGTTCGAACCCCTCTGGGTCCAGTAGGCTTCTAATTTTTGTGAAACATGTTGGACTTTGTCTGGAAATATGCATATTAAATGGGCGGTAGAAATATCGAAATTACGTTCGGCTTACGAATCACCGTCCATAGATGAAAACCGTATATTTTCGCATTAGGCACGAGAGTGGGATAACCAAAACTAAACAAATAGTTCATTTACGGATTTACGGTTAATTAATGTAAATGTTATCGAGTGATGAAAAGTTTCTTGACTCCATTATCAAACAGTACAATCCTTTAAAAAGTATCAGATTTTAATAGTAAATATTTGTTTATACAAATCTTATTTTTATTGTAAAGCGGTTAATGTACAGCTGTGCGAATGAGAAGCTAAGAAGCATCTTACGGAGTAGAAAGTAAATGTTATTCTTATCACTGGCTTCTCTCTGGAATCCTGTCTACTTGGATAATTTGATTATTGGTATTTTTAATTCACCCCATAAGAATTTCAAGCTTACCTCTTGCTTTCAGTTTGATCGCTTCTCTTTATTTCTTTAACATCTATTGGTTTTGAAACCTTTGGTGCCTGGTCTTCCTGAAGGACTGCATCTAATATCTGTTCCGCTCTCTCCTCATTGTAATCCACACTTTCCAATGCAATGGAGACTACTCTTTCTGCTATACTACTGTATTTCTTCTGGAAACTTTCTTTGACTGCAAATATAATCTTATATTATCAGTAGCAATAAAAAACGAATTATTTAGTGACAAATATAAGAGTCTGACCTACATAGATACACGGGCGTTTATGAAATAATTCATGTTTGGTACACAAAAGGTAATTCATTATAAATTATAAGTATTACCAAAATTTATGTCAGACTACCGAAGTTATTACTAGCTTTCGTAAATGTAATTATTTTGAGAAATACCTAATCTAACATTTTTCACAAATAATAATTGTTACAGAGAAAATATTGTAAGCTTGTTTATTCAATAATTAGCAACCAATATTGTTTTCGGTTTTTTTTATTACTTTTGTCACTATCAAGCACATAGTCAATCATTACTAGGTTTTTTCAGAATCTCAATCATAAATAATAAGCAAAGTTGTTACATTCCCCATAACATAATACACGTACAAAAACTGATTTTATGAACGACCAAAAAAGATGTCTTACTCTTATTTCTCTCTTCAGTAGTCTTCATAATTGTAACATTTTTCTTAACAGGCAGTGGTGTCTCTACTTCTTTCTTATTTTGATTTATAATTGTTTCCTTCTTGTTAAATCCCATCGAAATTAGCTCTTCACTCGCCAGTTGTACATTGTTGTCCTTGTTCGCCAATATATCTAAGATTAATGTTTCTTCTGCTTTGGGAAAGACACTCTTCATGTACCTGTTACAATAATAGAAATTATAAGCTTATCAATTAATAAGGGTTCATATTTCTGATGATAAATACAAACATGTTAAATAAAATGCATATAACTTACTTTAGTTTCATTTTTGGTGATTGATGTCTAGCAACTTGGCCGTCCATCGACTTAACTGTGCCATAATAGCTAGATGCACATGAAGATGGCCGCAGTAATAATGGAGAACCTGATTAAAAAACATACTTTCTAAGTATTCACGTTATAGATCATAAAAAATTAAACTCAATCATTGGAGAAAATAAATTTAAAAAACCCACACACATTATTAGTAGTCTAATACACGCATGCTATATTATGCATGCTAAAATCTAAACTCAACATAGTATGAGTAATATGTTTAACCTTGTGGGGTCAATGTAAATGGTGAATGGCATGATCCATGTAAGGAGCTCGATACTCCTTTCGCTAATTGTAAAGCCGAGTAAACCCCCACAGCACCTTTGTGAAGACGATTGACAGATGGTGATGCTGCTAGTGGTCCAGGTGTTGTAATTGGATGCTTTTCCACTTGCAAAGCACTTATAACTACTGCTTCACGATTATAGTACCTATAAACAATATACAATCATTAAAAAATAAAAATTTGACTTTACATTATTTGTTGTTACGATACTGTAAATTTTAGAGAACACTTACTTTTTAAGCAATATCTTGATATGTGTCTCACTAACAGTTGGAAACATAGCACTAATTTTGGCAACTAGGGCTTCAGTATCAGAATTTAGTGTTAAAGTATCTTGAAACTTCTCATTTAAGTGGGAAACCCGACCTGGAAGGGGGCTTCCACGGGGTGTAAGACATAGTGCTCGGCCAAAGATTGGACTATCATTTGGTGTTCCAAAAGCCTTGCAGTCCTGCACAATTAATTGGTATGTTAAAATAACAGACTTGATTCATGTTAAAGCAATCAAAATACTAATACTTACAAGATGTGACTTAAGCCCTTTTGGATGAAACATCTTGGGGCTCTGTTGAGCTTGGAATGCATGTTGGAGACGGACAGGAGAGGGATAGGGGTGTACATGATAAGGAGATCCATGTGCTGACTGTGCGTTCCAAGGATACAGACATAGATGAACAAACCACACTGTGAACAAATGCTAGCAGTGTCACTTAAAGTTACAGAGTGAGAAGAGAGATTAAACTAACTTTATAACTTTTATTGTTTGATATGTGTATTTTCGAAATAAATTTCTGATAAATCCAGATATTCCATATGTATAGACTATAATAGATTTCACAATTTTATTTTTAACACAAGTGTACTTTACACTCTTTTCTAAGTTGGACCTTATGCCTGAAACATACTATATAGGAAACGAAAGAAGCAAAAGAGTGTAAAAGCTAACATATCCAAAACATGTGCATTTCTCACAATATTAAATACATACTTTTGATTTTTACACATATTTGGATACAAGTTTTACCACAAAAAATTACAGTTTATAAAAGGTAATATGTATAATACAAAATATATTCTAAGCGGTAATATTTACACACATATATAATATACATATATATCAAAATGCTGATGGTATGTATTGACTCAGATATAATATGATTACCTGTGGATGAATACAATCCAAAGCAATATGATGTGCATTTTGAATTGTTTTCTGTTTTGTTGCTCGTAACTCTTCCATGTCGGTTTTCGTTGTTTACACTACCACTAATTTACCGTTATTTGGAAGCTATTTATTATGAAATAGTTTTTCTTTACATTTCGATGTTTTCGTTTGTAATGACATAGGAACCCGTAATTCCGAAGCACGAACAAGCGATGCGGTTGGTAATCAAGAATAATACAAAAACGATTTATAATGACTGATAGATTAAGCAATGAAAATAAGATATTACGGTATGATTAAGATTTAAGATGCACCAAACAAATTTCCACAGCAATTCCCACGCAATTCCATTACAAAATCGCATAGACTATAATATTTTCGGCTTAAAAAACGACAACCACAGTTTAAATAAGAAGGCTCGCTTAACACCACAGACATCTAAGAATTGTACATAGATAACGTGATTACTAGCAATTTACTACAGACACCTTACTAATAGTGTGTTGCAACTTTGAATAATTTAGATTACACCATTGGAGCGAAATTTAAACATCACAATCATCAATGTTTAGTAATAATGATTCTATGTGAAAAAAACATGCAAGAATATACTTTGTTTAAGATGGCTACGGAAAAAATTATCAATACGAAGGCATTATAGTAGTCTTAATAAACTATGTTTTGAACCAAAAGGATATCTTTTGGTTTATTTTAATTATATTTTACTTATTATTAACGCGATGCGCTGCGTCTCATGATATGTTTGACTAACACAACTTAATTATAACATAAAACTGTCGCGACGTTACTTACTCTACACCCTTCTTCAAACAGCTTACTGCATTAATAATTTAACCATAAAGTATGTATTATGTATATTTGACTATACTATCGAACCCTTTAAAACTGCACTTTAAAAATACATAAGTGTAGAGTTGGTTACGTCGATAATCACAGTGTAGCTGCATATTGTCACCCGGTACACAGTGCAGATCGTCATAAGTTTATTTGAGAAATATTTACTAATATAAGTTTAGACGACAAGTAGACGAGATCAAAAGTTATCACAGAAATATTTACAATATACTTTTAAAATGTGGCGAAATCCCTTCTTCATTGCGATTCTATTATTTTTTACCATAACAATAGATTCGACAAACGGAGATATTAATGAGCGTAATGGTAAGGATTTATATTTTTTATCAGATTCAGATCCCAATTGTACGTATTTCTACCTATTTTTGTAGGTACTTTATTCATTGACGCTGCGCATGCCTTGTATTACGTGACCTATAAATGGGTGTCCTCAACAATTTAACTATATTATTCAATTACTCTTTATAAAAATGATTCTTCATAGAATGATACAGGAAAAGGATTTACACTAGTAAACTACACAATTTTCCCGCTCTTTTCGTAAAACATAATTTCATACCCAATAGGTAAAAAAAAACTAAATTGTTTGTCTGTCTGTCATGAGTCTGAGTTTCGAGAACGGCGATTGGCTAAAAAGTTAAACGATGTCGTTCAGCTCGCTACATATCGATAAATATGTACTTCTTAATGTTATATTTAAAGTGGGTCTCACTTATAAAACGAAAGGTTTAATTTTCGATAATAATAAATAGTAGAAAATAGGCGTTTAAGATAATTATAATAAAGTTACAAAATGGAGTGTTTATCAATGGCGTAGCTATCGCAGGGTCAGTTGGTGCAGTGTATCGGGCCCTCTTCCCACATCTATGAAAAGGGACACACGTAAAAGAAAATTAAAAGTTATTTTGTTTGTTTTTAAATGAACCTACCTATAATTTTTGGGGCCTCATATAAGTTCAAGCAACCCGGAAAAAGGGGGGTGAGGGTCCATTTTTTCTTTAAAACCGGGGCCCGTGTTCACTTAGCTACGCTACTGGTGTTTATAGTATAACTTGACTAGGTATAGACAAGTTTTATTCACGATCACTTTCTTTGTAAATGACGGATTCAAAATTTCTGGCACCAGCATATTTAACAGCTAATCAAATAATGGTTTTTAAATTCATTTTAGAGGACTATAAATGCACATTACCAGAACTCACACTGGATGACTTAAATCTGGATATGCAGCAGTTTTTGGAAAACTTCGCTAAAGTTAAAGAGGTAATAATTCAATTAGTTTCTTTATTAAAGCAAAAGGTACTTCATAATAATATTATTTTATTTCAGATTAAGTTTCCAATATCGTTTGGGCCTCTACCGGAGAAATATATATGTAAATTAAAATGCGTAGATGGATATTGGGTGGGCCCGTTATGTTCGAGTTCACCAGGTAAGAAAGAGACACCTCGGTTCAAAATGTGTGAAATCCCGTTTCCCCCTCGTGGGGCATGGGGTGAACACATTTCTGTGTCCGTTTCACTGATTCGATCTTTAACAGGCAAGTAGTTGATCTGACTTCTGACCCTGCCTGACTGAAACAATTTTTATTTCCCTGGGATTCGAATCCAGGACCTCTCGCGCTTAACGCAATGCTAGGCAATACGTTTAACCACACAGCCCGACATTTCGAATGCTTTCAAGCAGTCGTGGTCACTGGGGGACAGAAAAAGTGGGTGAGATGGTAAACTGAAGTGAAGATGGTTGGATAAATTCCCATATATTTTGCGTTTTAGTCAGTGTAAAGTGTTTTATTGTGAAACTACAGACAATACTTAGTATATTATTATTTCAGACGGCAGATTTAAGACCTTGTTAAAGGAGTGTTCATACAATAATGATTTTCCTTTGTTACAAGTTTCGTTTAAAAATTCTTCAATCGAGGTTAGTACACCTATAGGAGCAAATAGCAACCCCTTAAAATACATATAAAAAGTCCACGTAACTTTACAGAACGATACAAACTTCCCCCATAATACGACAGTAAAGGCGAGATGCAAATACTTTGGTATGTATAAATTAAAGGGAGACAACGAGATCCGTTGCGAAAATGGGGAATGGATGCCCAAATTCCCGGAATGTGTCCCGACCACTGTAATCACAAATTTCACAGGCAAGTTCACATACACATAATAATACACCAAATTATTCAACAAACAACAAACAGTGCAACGTTTAATTTAAACTTATGTTATTATAATGATTAACTCCTTCTATAACAAAATAACTTAAGCAATAACTTTGCATAGGTTTTTGGGAAATACGGAAAATATCAATTTTATATTGTAAAGTACTTGAAACAGAATAGCGATATTTGGATCTCCCAATTTAAAAAATTTGTATTTCGAAATATCTATCCAGGGGACGCCCCTCCAACTGTCCGGTTCGAAATTGCCAGTGGATCGGCTATCGTGCAGCCAAATGGGGAATTGTACGTATATCCAGATAGCACAATATGGCTAGATTGCATGTCACTGCGTACAGCTGGAGAACCAGAATGGACCTGGACACATAGTATGGAAAACTATAAAAAAGGTAATGTTATTGCAAATTTATTACAATTTTGCGTCAAAGAAGGCCAATATAAATCCAATAGAGAATTTAGTCAGTTTTGAACAAGAAACATAAATAAACAACTTTTCATGTCTTGTTTGTATTGCTTTCACATGGAACCTCCATGTGAATGCAATATACACTCCGCAGCACTTATGAAACTTAGAAGTCATTTTTTTTTTCAACTCCACTAAAAGTAAACTGGATCTCTAGAATTCGTGACGTCATTGGGTCACGGTAGTACGATGTTTCCGGGCATTTTGAAAGCATAATTTTAGGGCATTTTAAAGGTATTTTTGATATATAGGGTTAATTTACATATATATAATCTCTATCGGCCCCGGTTAACGTCATAAGGCTTGAGACGGTAAAAATTAACCCACCCGTCAGACCGTACTGAAGTATGGTCGATCTACGCCCTTGTGCCCAGCTGTGGGACATTATCAGGTTGAAATAAATCAATCAGATGGTTTAAAATTTCGCAGAGTGGTTGAATGAGGTGGACAACATATTTCGAATCACACTACCCAAACTTAGTGTTCGCTTTACTGAAACATTCACATGTGCTACGCCGACTGGGACCACAAATAAGTTGACTATCAGAGTTGTTAGTGAGTTAGCTTTTTGAGTTATTAATCTATACTAATATATAAAGCTGCAGAGTTTGTTTGTTTGAACGCGCTAATCTCAGGAACTATTGGTTCGAATTGAAAAAATATTTTTGTGTAGTTAGAACATTTATCGAGGAAGGCTATAGAACAACGCTGTGACTAATAGGGGCGAAAATACAGCGGGAAATGAGAACAAAACGGGGGGAAATTTTCATGTCTGTGTTTTTCCGATGCGGATGTTGCGAAAACGTTTCAAGATACAGAAAAAATATGTATGAAAGAGTGATTAGAGGAATCGTTCTATTAAATGGTCTAATAAAAGTCCGCGACGCTATATGTCTATCTTCTAAGATTAACTTGTAAGAACGACGGGAAGGGACGCGACCGACGTCGTGAATAGCGATTCTCGCGAACGAAGTCGCTGGCACAGCTAGTATAATATAAGAATATGTCAATCAAATTTCAAAAATTCTTTATTATGGATAACTATTCATTCTTTCTTCATTTTTTCTTCTTTTTTTTTTCACTTTCATATTTCATGAGTAAATACTCACGCGTTCAAGTCGGATCAGTTGCTACGATTGCTTTTTCAAAAAGATATTTCACTTCGGAATCATTTACAGTTTTTGTATTAATTTACTTCTGTAGACGTAGTATGCAGTCCTCTTGAAATACCTTCACCTCCAATGCGACAGTATACCACGGGCAACAAGCTTGGCAACACAGCTCATTTTAGCTGCGAACCGGGTTTTCATCTCAATGGAGCACCACAACTCCATTGCATGGGCGATGGTAAACATTGCATACTTAAAGATTTGAAAGGGCCTTATAAAGAATTTAGAGATGCACAGCAAGTTCCATTTCTTACAATAATTGAGTTCGCTAGAGCCAGAGTAGCCTAACTGCGATTTTTATTACTTGACTTATTTATATTTTGCTAGTCTAAAAATGTTAGTCTACAGAGACCGAAAATTGTTAACATAATCCTAACACATTTGTGTTTTTGTTTAATAGTACAAATTAATTTTCGCCTAAGTTGAAAATCATGTTTTTTGTTATTAGGCCATTCTGGTTCTAGCAGCCTCAATTAAGGATACGATATTTTTTAATACTGTCTATAGTTTACGCGAGTAGTACACATTTAAATAAAACACCTCAACGGTTTAAAACGCGATATATTAGTTAAACTTATTTGAAAATGATTTTTAACTTCGGCCCGACGTTTCGGATGCTTTGCAGCAGCCGTGGTCACGGGGAGACACGGGGAGTCTCCCCGTGACCACGGCTCGTTTTAAACCGTTAAAGTGTTTTATTTAAATACGATTTTTTTGTTACTATTTCTGTAAAAAAATGTATAGCGTTAACTTTACTGCATTAATCTAGTCTTAAGTCCTAAATTACAGAGTCATTAAAACTTGCTCTGTATTATTTCCACTTGAATATAAAACGAATGACAAATAATATTATATTTAACGTACAGGTCACTGGTCCTCCTTACCACCAACATGTGAGGAGACCTTCTGTCCCTTTTTTACGTCACTCAACCCGCATTTAAGTATTATTGAACACAATTCTTCATTTGGAGGTAGGGCAGTATTTACATGCTCCTGGGGCTATCGTCTCGTAGGGGCTCCTGGACTAGAATGTGAACACGACGGCCAGTGGTCGGGAGAAATGCCACAATGCATACGTAAGGACAAGTTCACAAAATGTACTAACGATATTATCTGACTTGACTTAGACATTGGGTTGGCGGTGGTGAAAAAAAGAAACATTTTAGATTTGCTTTGAGATAAAAAGTTATGTTTAGTTCGGGGGGTTATATTCTCCTCTTAGTTTATAACATCGTTTCAACATATAGAGTAAAAAACATTCATATAAAAATAAGTATAATTTGGATTCAACAACCTTAAGCTTTATTTCTACAATATTTATTGTATGTTTTAGCAATATACTGTCCCGATCCCATAATACCGGAACATGGGCAACTGTTGACTAAAACATCGTCAAAGGATGGAAAGTATCCCGTAGGGGATCTACTAATATATACTTGTAACACGGGGTATGAAGTTTTGGGAGAGTCATCTATCGTTTGCACAGAAAACGGATTCTGGTCCCACCCGCCGCCATTTTGTCTTCCACCAGCGGAAATTAAACCATCAGATACTATTTACATAGAAAATACAACACTCGTTCACTTAGATACTAATTATTGATAAATATGCTTTACCCACTAGGCCCTAATACAATAATTAATTTGTAATACTTATACTATTGCTTTTTTATAGCGCATTAAAACAAATATAAGCTCTACATTTATTTTGTTGTATGATTCATTAGTCAGTTTCCTTGTTTTTTCCATTTTCTAGAAAAAAGTAGGGTTGCTTAAACCTTTAATATTGAATTAATGTAATAAAAGACTTATTACCGTACAATTTCCTCAGCGATATAACAAGCAGTTTTAATTTCTAGTTTACTTTTCTTACTATATATTACGCTACGCTAAGCTATATAGCTTAGTTGCGTTAGATGTATAAAATACCAAAAGTGTTCAAAAGCTTGAAATGAACGCGGGAAATGACGACAATATATATGACAGTCGAAAAAACCACAGATATTACAAAAAAATATATGTGTAAGCAGTTAAGTACAATCCCGCCACAGAATATCTGTAAAAATTATAAAATAAATATGTAAACTTTTTATGGACAATTGCTTAAAGGTAAAGCATTTTATGCAATTTGAAGTTGTATACTAATAGTAGTTTTTAACAAATCTTTCTTCTTCTTCTTAATTTAGCTTTCCCATTCTGTATGGATTCTGCCAATGTTATGTGCCTGTGGGAGGAATGACATGGCGATAATATAAATTGTTAATGTTATTTTTTTATTATATTATTGACCTCTGGAATTAAGAAAAATAAGTGACACAGTTGATAAATGAAAGGTTTACTTGACATAAGTCACAAGTGAACGCTGACAAGAGACAGTCGCTAGATGACAATATGAACACCACAACTACTGAGTGATGACGGATCATGATTCGAAGTAGGAAGAAGATAAATGTGATAAATTTGTGATGAGTGTTCATATAATTTTGAAGGTACTTTTAACAATTGCTTAGTAAAAAGTAAAATTTTTTGCTGAATTGGTATTTCTGCTTAACGAAAATACTTTTTGTCCTTCAATGCTATCTTTATCTAGTGCCGAGGTGGCAATTTTGGATGTCAAATTTTTAGAATATTCTGGCCTTTATTTTCTTTATCGCTATTACATAGAATTTCATGACAATGCTTTTATTTGTTGGACGAAAAAAAATACGTATAATACGACATCTGACACGATATTTTCTGTCAGATGGTTGAATAAATAGGACTTTTGTATTGGGTATTAACATATCTAAATTAAGTTAACGCGATTATTCGTCGATATATAATATACACTAATGTGAAATTTAGTCTTAAAAATTTAAATTACGACTCTAACAATTGTCGCCAGTTATAAATTATAAAATAATATAAACAATATTTTCCCCATTAATTTTATGCACTATGCAGGTCATATTATAGCTACACCATTTTAATGAAAAATCTAATATATCCATATAAGAATATAGCTCATATTTATAGTTTATTTAAAAAATGTAATCCTATTTATATATTTAAAGTATATTGTATTATTAAATATATTGTTAATTTGTATTTGAATATTTATAAAGAATAATAAGGCAATACTGGTGTAACAAGGCTAATATATATTATGAATATAAATTCAATAGTAATTTTTATTTATTAAATGTGTACATCTATAAGTAGGCAATGTCAATCATAAGAGACAATAATTTATTATACTGTATTTTAGTTATGAGATTAGTAGTTTTCGATAACTGTATTATTAAAAAAAACTTTTTTTTTTAAATTTATAGTAAGTAACAAAGTTAAATACTTTTTATAGCAAAGGTACATTGTTGTTTTGTAAATATTTATTTTTGTATTATTGCTTATATGTTTGTAGATTTTTATGAGTGTATTATAATTTGTAAGCTATTTTTTTTATTTAATTCATCCAATATGCCCCTAAAATTTTATTAAAATATCCACTAGTCTTTAAATCATAATGAATTAGAATTATTGCATATTTACACAATTAACATTAGCCTGCATTGAAAATATTATAAATCAAGTTGTATAGTTAGCAATAAAACCTATAATAAACAATAAATGTAAAACTGGAACTTACGCTGTTGCCGTGCCTTATTGATCATAAAATGTAATCTATTTTAATGTGATATAAGTTAAAAGGTTTTAGAAACTTGAAAACTTTAATACTATTAAGATGTAGGCTGTGGAGGATGTTTCTGATAGCCTAATATCGAATTAAGGATTTTTTGTGGTTTTTACATTAAAACAATATTTCTATGGAAGTAGTAGTCTACATAGATACAATATGTAACAAATAAATATGGAGGATATTCTTTTAAGTGTCTTCTTTGTCTTCAGAATGCCCATCCAGGCGCCGCATTGGACGGACTACCTCAATTGTCCAGTGTGCTTCCGAGAGTTTGGTCCCTCACCACGTAGCCCAGTTAGTCTTGGCTGTGGCCACACTCTATGTGAACACTGTCTAAAACACTTACATAGGAAGCACTGCCCTTTTGATCAGGTACTTCAATTTTTTTTATGACCCCAAAAGGTTATGTTGCTGAACCTTGTTGAAAATTTATCCGCAGTCCTAAAAATAATTTTTAAAGATTAAGATATTGAATGTTTATATAGAGTTAGGTGGTTTTTACCAAGTTCATATAGTCTTTAAATATTAATAATGAATTACAGACAGTCATACAATCGGAACCAGAGGAATTGGCTGTGAATACGGCACTGCTACAATTGGCTGGCTACACACCTCCATTGCAACCCTTCCACCCACCATGCATCCAAGCTTTATCTGAAAGCGACCAACGTGCCTACGACGTCATAGTCAGATGCCTTGAACACTTAGCAATCTATTTGAAGCTCTGTGGTACTGTCATTCGTTTGATGGATTAAATATTGCATAATCCGAGATCATTTTAATATTTTAAGTTTGTCAATTTTGAGTTTTGTATTATTCCATGAACAAAGAGTGCATATGAGTCATGTGTTGAAGTTGAGCAGGCATTCAAAATAACTAGATGAACACATTTTGCTTGCATACCAATAATATCTCTACCTAGACTTTTTTGAGAAATTATGTAGGCCTTTCTTAAATTTCAAATAGAGAATATTAACAACTTATATTTATGAACATTATTACAATAAGTAAATTAGTTGTATTTTAGCATACATTAGTAGCAAGAATGTAGTGTTTTACTTGTAGGAAAGTTGTAAAAAAAATTATTCATGCAAAATATTTGATTTCCCATTATTACCCGCATCATATAATGTTCTTTTCAGCAGCAAATGCAAAAATGATTAATTAATAGATTTCATGTTTTGATCTGTCAAAAGTGTTCTATATAAATTTGCACTTCTCATAAAATACTTATACCTCATGCCTGTCAAAGCAATATAAATTAAGATTAAAAATAATGATTCCACAGCAAACAACAGCGTCGGGAACCGTCTGTCGCGGCCGATGCAACGGAAACTGGTGACACTGCTGCAGTGCGCCATCACAGATGAAGAGGGCAGAGGGAGAGCGGCCCGTGCAGCGAGATCGCTCGGCGAAAGATCGGTCACGGAGCTTATATTACAGCATCAGGTATGTGATGTTATAAATGACTAGCTGTGTCGGCGACTTTGTTCGCGAAGAATAGTTTTTCTTTTTGGGTATCGATACTTGTTTTTGCAAACCTGTTCATCTTTATAAACTTAAGCTGTTACCCAGAACGTCGGTCGCGTTCCGTTGTTCTTGCAAGTTAATCTTTAAAGATAGCCATATAGCATCGCGGACATTTTTTTTAATTTCATACATATTGTTTGGGTATCTTGAACCTTCGCAGCTTACGCAACGGAAACCCACAAGGATAGTTATTTGCCCCTACTTTTTTTCACATTTCACTCTGTTTCTTCGGCCTTCCTCAATAAATGCTCTAACCAACACAAAAATAATTTCAATTCGAACCAGTAGTTCCTGAGATAAGCGCGTTAAAAAAAAACTAGCTTTTTCAATTTCCTGATTGTTTGTTTCAACGTATCTTAGGTCTGAAGGCTAGTATAAAGTATGCGTTGTTTATTACTGTTATTTTTTAGTAATAAACGTTGTAGATGCATATAACAAATTAAAGAATAAATAGGTAAACCAATTGGAACAGAATCCTCAGCAGCTGAGTGCGAATTTGTGGGCGGCGGTGCGCGCCCGTGGCTGCCAGTTCCTAGGTCCAGCGATGCAGGAGGAGGTCCTCAAGCTAGTCCTTTTGGCACTTGAAGATGGCTCCGCGTTGTCGAGAAAGGTATATATTTTATTTATTTAAGAAAAAAAACCACCAGATCAATACATGCATCTTTTTATTTACCACTAATATTATTATTAAGGTTTGAGTATACTAAAAAGTTGTTACAAACCCAATAACACCCGGCCAGCTATACAAATAAAAAATATCTATCATATGTGTCCCGTCTTTTACGATAAGAACTAATATTTTGGAAATTGTTTATATAGCCCCATGCAACTTACGCTCCCTCGATACTCGCCACTATTGGGAAATTTTTTATTAGTTGCCTAATAACAATAACATATTGTCATAAAGAGGAAAATAAAAATAAATTTGAACTACTGTTTGTGTGAGAATTATGTTAACAATTTTCGGTCACTGTGCCCTTGTAGATTAAGATTTTTAGACTGTGATAATATAAATAACTTAAGTCATAAAATTGCAGTTCGGCTACTCTGCCTCCAGCAGCCTCATATTATTAGTTCGTAAATATAAACTAATAATAAGTATTAATAAAAAGATTATGTGTTGCGAGGTTTCTTATTAATGCTAATTTTACAACTAGATTCATTAGTGGTATTTGCGGGTGACTTTCGTGTGACATTGTGGGTAAGGTTCAGACAGAGAACTTCAAAATAAAATACTGACTATACGCGTTTTCTGTCATCTCGGTGTGGTGGGTGTACGATAACTCTCTACTACGACAAAAGATACCCAACATTGTACACATGTAGTACATCAATTTCCCCCCCTGTCTACTAGGAATGTACGATTACTAATATGTTCTTTTATTTCACAGGTGTTGGTTATGTTCGTCGTGCAAAGACTGGAGGGAGACTTTCCACAGGCGTCCAAGACGAGTATAGGCCACGTTGTTCAACTGTTGTACAGAGCTTCTTGCTTCAAGGTATCACTGTCTCTCCTTTTTTCAGCCTCATTAATTAATATTACGAAGAATAAGTAAATGGCCCGATTCCACTATGCTTAATATTGACACCATGTCTTAATTCCAACGTAGCTGAGTGGACTTCAGAGGCAACTGTATAATTCTGATATTGTTTGTAAAATTAGTTTATTATTGTATTGTTTTCTGAATAAACGTATTCTCTGTATTTGTTAAATACAGAGAAACCTGGTAATTATTGAGGGATTCCAATAATCCAATTATAGTTGTGCCAATTACAGTGGCCGCCGCATTTGTTGTAAATAAACATACCACGTTTTAAAACCTGATTAATTTGTGTCACGTATACAGAGAACTAAGCTATAGACTCTCAATTATAAACATTGAAAAAGTCTTTGTTGAAAGAATCCGAATCTCATTTAACCAGGTTTCACTGTAATAGCATACGTTCAAGTCGCTTATTTTTCATTTAAACACACAGTTCACACTCATGGGGTTATAATACTTGGCTTTTAAACTGTTTAAAAATGATTTGACAGGTATCGAAACGCGAATGTGATTCGTCCCTGATGCAACTGAAAGAGGAGTTTCGGACCTACGAGTCATTGCGGCGCGAGCACGACGCACAGATAGTACAAATAGCTACGGAGGCGGGCTTGAGGATCGCCCCCGACCAATGGAGTGCCTTACTGTATGGGGACACCGCGCATAAGTCCCACATGCAGAGTATCATAGACAAGCTGCAGACGCCGCAGTCGTTTGCGCAATCGGTTCAAGAGCTGTTCATCGCGTTGCAGAGGTCCGGAGACCCGGCCCAGCTGGTCGTCATGAGCATGCCCCTAGATAGGCTTGCCAATATTGATCCGAGCCCCGGTAAGACGCGTGCTGATAAATAGAGCTTAAATCTTTTTTATATAATATTTAATATTATGTTAAGAGTTACTTCATTTTTAAAGCACCAGGTGAATTTGGACAGTAGCTAGCAGTAATAAGTTGTAAAAAAACGGCAAATTACTGCGATGGTAGCGAGCCACAAAAATTTTACTATTTGATTTAATGTGATCTCTAATCTGACAAGATGAAAAAATATCTGTAACCTGATCTGTGATTACCTCATCATCGTTATTTCAATGCTACCAGCATATATTCGAAAAAATTTGTATCTAAATGTGTGTTAAGTTATGAATAATTTCTACTGTGTCGATTCCGAAAAGTCACTAAAAAGTTGAATTTATTGAGGCAATTTTGGAAAAGAGAGATCCTTAATATAACTGACATTAAGAACGATAAAAGAATTATTGCATGTACTTTATTGTTTAGCTAGTATTAATTACTCATGACATTATAATTTTTCTAGACGCTAAGAGTCCTTCATGGCAAATGCTAGCGGAAATATTGACGGCCGTTAAAGACGTTGTTTCCGGCCTTGTAAGCTATCTACAGCAGCAAACGACAGCGCGTGACTCGAACCACAATCAG
Source organism: Leptosia nina (assembly GCA_963661955.1). Classification (NCBI taxonomy): domain Eukaryota; kingdom Metazoa; phylum Arthropoda; class Insecta; order Lepidoptera; family Pieridae; genus Leptosia; species Leptosia nina. The sequence continues at coordinate 1,644,907 of CAVLEF010000279.1, forward strand.
AAGCATATAATCCTGGATAAATCGTCGGAAACAAGTACAAGTAAGTATATACGTGTTGCTTTAAAACGCGCTTTCAGAGGCATTCAAACTCAGTGCTCATTTTAGATATTAAAAAAAAACAATCAAACGAACCCTGGAACTCACACGTAAGGTAAGTAGAAAATGCGTATTTGGTCATTTGTCTTCGCATCGCAATGTAATTTAGAAGGACAAAGTATTAACTAGCGTTTTTTATTATGTGCTCATCCAAAATATTTATTGCTTAGCGTGCTTTGTTTAATCATATATGTCTAGCGTTTGAAATTGTTTCTTGTATAAACTAAATTCTGAAATGCTGATATAGAAGAATTAGTCTACAGATAATGGATCGTGAAATCGCCTAAGTAGGCTTCTAACGCATTGCTTAGCGCTAAAAGTCAAACCAGGCAGTGAAATCTCCTCCAAGGCTCATAATGAATTCTATATAATTGTCTAGATATAATAAGAATTAATCCCATTACCTTGTGTGCTATATAAGAAAATGCTGTGGTATGTTTTTGCCTGCGATTGTTTTAAAATTATGCTTAATTTTTAATTATACAGCTATTGGTACTGATGTCACGACTTCATTAATTTATTTTATCTGCGAGTGTAACTGCTTTTCGAATATACTTGAAATTACGTAAAAAAATATTATGTGTTGTATCTTATACAAAATGTTATCAAACAATTCGATAAGTAATAAGAATATAGGATGTATATTATATGAGCCACAGTAGCCTAACTGTGTTTTTGTTTTTTACTTCACTTATTCATATGTTTATGGTCTAAACAGTTTCACGTAAGTTAAGTGTGCATTTTTATTTTCCTCCTTATTAAAAATTGTGCTTTATTGTTGTTAGGCCACTCTGACTTTATCAGCCTCATATTAGGTTGAAGACAAAGTAATCCATTGCATATAACTAATCTTTGTCACACTCGCACCTTATTTGACTTTTTAACTTTAATTTTAACTTGCGAACTATTTTATGATAAATATTTAGTTAATGGAAGATCTGTATAATACGACTGTAGCAGGCAGTTCGACTTGGATTATCTGTCATGTTATCGTCATTTTCAAGACAGGCCGGTGCGACCAAAGGCAGCTGCTGTGTTGGCATCATTTATGCTTAATTTTAGTTGATTTTCGCCTTAATAAAAAACCCAACTTAAACTTTTCTTAACACTAACTTATTTTACAAACTTTTAACAATTGGTTAATATTAACCAAAAAAATATTAATTACTTTCATTATGGAATGTGTGTCGTCAATTTTAATTTTAAGTACAGCCATCTACCGGACATTGTCGATATCTTTTTCCTCGGTATTAGTAGTATTATATTATTTTTAGTTTTTCAATTTTGGCTTATTGTTTCCTTAGGACATTTGTGTACTTGATGTTTTTATGATTAAGAATAAATGATGAAAAGCAACCCTCAAAACATCACAAAATTTTTACTAGTCTAGACTTGACTTTATAACAGTTTTATAATATTTACTTGTAAAGATTATAAAACTGGTACACAAACAAGTTTAAAAGTGATATGCCACTTGTAGAGTGTGCTATGTGCAACCGATTTCTGCTCGTGTAGTCGGGTGTTTGTTTATTTTAATTTATATATGAATCAAACATCTGATGACATAAAATCTGATAGGTGGCCCAAGAGGTCTGTTTAAAAGCTAAATATTGACTGTATTCGTAATAAAAAATCCAAAAACCTGCGCACTTGGAACTAATCGATATTATGAACAGTTTTACATACTGTGAAATATGTATGAAAAGGCCATAAATATTGTATATAATTAGAATGTATAGTTATTGATACTATTTTATAGTACTGGAGTTTTTCATTTGTTTCATAGATTTGGAAATACCTGGATTCGAAAGCTACACCTGTATAGATTTATGGTATCATACATTATCGATATTACGGCCCCCTTATGACGCCCGCGCCAACCTGTATTTCAGTAGTTTGAACCTTATTACCAACGTCGTTTGATTGAATATTGTATAACTTGGCACATTAGTCACACATTCAATACTGTTGATAGGTATACAATTTACTCGCGTGGCCCAAAAGTATAAGCGGTCCTCGGAACATTATTTTTTGTTTGTTTTCAAATGGATGACTTTATGATTATAAATATTAAAGATTTTAACTTATCTGTACACGAAATATAATCCAATTTATCGTATATACGATTTCATAAACAAATGCATAATAAGAAACATTTATTATAATGCATTATTTTCGACAGTATTCAAATATAATAAACTAAGTTTTATTCTTCAGGACGAGTAGTTCTCTTCGTCTGGCTTTTGTAAACAGACGAAATCCAAATTTGAATAATAATAATTCGATTCCATTTTCAAAAATAACAATATAGGACAGCGATATTCGTTTATAACACACTTCGTTGTAAATGAATTCCACGCGTTTCCCGTTACATGCCCGCCACTGTAAACTACCCACATGCGTATTGCAGTCCTGGCAGTAGATGCGCCGTGCAACTATCTGCCGCCAAACCCGGCCGGCTAGAAACAGCCTGTTGCTAGTCCGCGATAATTAATTCATATCCCTGTGCTTGGCGCGTATTTCTTCTCCGATATAAGTGAATTGATAAAAACACGGTAATGTATTATCCATTGTCTAGATTGTTTTTCCATTGATTTACTTAACCAGCGTCCTTGACCTGTAGTCTCGTGATGTAAGCTTGGGGTTGGGGTAAACAATAATATGACCACGCTGAGCTCTTATAGAGCTTAGGCAAAGGGTTTGCACGGGTCGCTAGCTGTAATGCAATTTTGTCACGGTGAGCAGCGGGGTAGGGGTGTCCGAGCTTTCAATCAATCATGCTCTAGATGATAATATATGTTCAACTATTGATTTAGTGCTCAAGGCCGTCGAGGGATATGTGTGGTGCATTTTTGCTTTCGTTCAGGTCAGGTTATGAAACTAATTTAAAAAAAAAAATTGAAGAAGGAAAATATTTTATTTAATTGTAAATTACGGATTTTTTTTACTAATTGAGATATTGTTGAAGAAGAAAGTGTGTTCCGTATTTTTCGAATATTAGACGTTATTTTGAAAAGTTTAAGTATTCCGTCGATTGAACTTAAATAGATATGCTAATTAAATATTGCAACAACATCCTGGATGCAGTGCTAGTGGTCGGAGGGTGGGGGTTGCCCGGGCCTCGGTAGCTATTTCTGGGTATAGATTTCGCGCATCTGCGCAATCGGAAGTATAGACGTCATAACGTTCCTTTTAGGAAGTGTTCCATATTCAAATAAACGTGTAATCGCGCTGTAGAACTATGGTTCTTTAAAAATTTGTAGTTGGAACAGTGGTTGTTGTTTATAACAAGTAGAACAATCTAAAGGACGTTATCCAGGGGATAAGTGAAACGGCTGTTTGGCCGTCTGCCATTCGGAAGCAATCAATAATGGTGCATGTTTATGGTGAGCCAAACTAAACTCAAAACTGTACTTCCGATTGTTTTAGTAATAATGCGTTGTTTTGAATACATTCTTCATTACGCGTGTCATTAGCGTTTGGTCTAGGATCTTATTTTAGCCCAGTAGAGACCTCGACGGTAGGCGGGGGATGCAACCCCTGGGAATTTGTGTATTGATTAATTGTGCGCAGAAGGATAATTTAATGTATCCGAACTTTTTATTACATTTTTTCTCTCCATATTATTATGTGTGAGTACAGATAAATTTTGTCTTTGAAGTTCTTGCCTTATTTAATTTGTACATGTGTTTCTAAAGTGTAACTAATTTTATCAATTTCTTAGTATATTTAAATTGTATGTGTTGATAATTTTTTAACAAAATCGAATCAATTTGTATTATATTAAATAATACTTAAGAATTTTAAAAATATCGGTGCCTTGTGACAAATACAAATACACGCCATCAATGTTTGTTTACTTTACTTTTAAAAGGGGCATACATAAAGAAACATACATTTTTGATACAGCTTACTGTATGTAATTTTATAATTTGAAGACTTATGATGAATATGTAACTTTATACCGCGTATATTGTTGTCGGTGGGCGGGAAAAGTGTAGGCAGGGAATACAGTAAGCATTTGTGTCTAAGCATTTTGTCAAACTAATTAATTTAATGTTTATTTGTCAGCATTAAAAAAATCATATTTATTATAGTAAAGTTGCGAAATGTTTATTGTGGATGTAGTTACGCAACACATTGAATAAAACAATTTTAACTGTTAAAAACGCGAATATTTTGGATACTTATTGCAGCCGTGGCATTGTGTTTTATTTTATTTTTTTATTGCAAGATAAGCGAATATAATGATTTAATATTCTATTTTATTTGGTGAGATATTATTCGTAAAAGTTGATAAAACGTGAATAAATTGCAGTCATTTTTATCAGCACATGAGATTATTATTACCTGGAACCTCAGACAAGTAATAATAAGTTCATGGTAATGATCATTAGAAAATGAAGCTGCTGAAACAGTGTGACACGTAATCAAAATAAAGGTTCTGCGAATATAATCTTATCCGCCGGATGGCTCTCAGACGCCTAGCTGTCTAAACTTTGTTTAGTCTTAAACAACACGTACATCGTGTATCACCTTGAGCTTGGACAAATTTTCGCGCGCGCATGTTCGTAATTCAATTAATTAATTTCCTAGATTTAATTTATACTTACTTAACTATGCAAAATTTCATTGTTAACAGGTCAGCCGTCTCCTCAGGGTGGTATGTCATCACCGCAACAAACTGAAGTGGCTTTTTGCCGGGAATCGAATACGAGGGCCGGCTGTCCTCGCGGCAGCGGTTGTACATTTTTCCACGTGGAAGACGACATGGAAAGGTAAGATTTTAAAAGTAAACCTTTTAATAATTTAATATCAATACAAAAAATTGGCAGATTATTCACAATTCTTGTTATATTTCGTACAATCGAATAAGGCTTTTATCTTATATTTAGTATTTACTTGAGTACGTTAGCAGCATTGTATATAAGTTACTGATCTTTAGGGTTCACCTGTGAAAAATATTTTATGGCGAATCTGTATGATTCAAACACACAACTATCCCATTACTCTCTCATAATTGTGTGACAATGATTGGCATTTTATTAATTTGTGATTCACGTAAAAGGTACAAGGCACTCTACCCACCCCCCACTTACTCAGTAAGGTAAGAATCTTATGTGGAATGGAATGAGATGCCATGTCGGTGGTGTTGTTTGTTATGATGCTTTTAAGGGCGGATCCAGCTCTTAAGACGAGATGGAGCGGTTTACATCAACGTTCGTTAAATAAACAACCAGACTTAAGTTGCTAACGACGTAAGCTACAACTGCGTAGGCACAATAATTTGGGCTATTTTCGTCTATTATTGTTCATACATCGCTAAAGTTATCGTAAAGGTTTAAAATATATATTTTTTTTTGAATACTTTAATTTTTTTTTGAATTGGTTAGAACAACAATAGGGAAGGCTGTGGTTCAAGTCCTGCCCGCGTCGTAAGTTAATTGGGATCAGCCATTTTTAATGCTTCCGTGGCATAATGGTTTCGGCCGAGCAGGGCACAGAAGTCTTATCAACTAGTTATCCATGTAATATTTATATATGAAAAGACTAGATCATGAATGTTCTGGATCTGCCTTTTTTTGTTTTAGGGGCGTTTGTCTCTATGTAAACCGTTTTCTTCAAAACTAAAGCCCTATAATCTTTAGAATGACAGTCTAAATGCGTTCTTATTGTGATTCTTCTGAATTGTGGTGTTCATTTGTTTTCTTTTTATACGTTTGTTTTTTAACTTTCAATAGGGGACCGGACAGTGATCAAACGGAAATCTTGTATGTAGTTTAAAGTGTAGTTTAGTTCTAAATATGCGGTTTTCAATGATTTATAGAAAAGTATTGATTTATATGTTCTGAAAGGAACGATATTTTTTATCTATCTTAAAACAATTTCAGTGCGTGACGTCATTCGTAGGAAATCATAATCATTAAAAAAAAATCTTTATCGAAATAGGAAGATGAAGATCAATTAAAATAAATTTTGAAAATTTTGACCGATCCCCTATTAAAACGTTTTCGATGTTTGGTTTTAAATTAGCTGATTTATATATGTAACGATGAATGTGCTTATGTATTAAACAACATACGTACGAGAATGATCGTTGTTGCATCTTTTGACCCGTCACTAATCTTAACGCTGTACCAATGCTTTTGTGATATTTGAATGTTTTGTGTTATTTAACTACCAAATATTACGTATTTATAAAAATATTAAACTTATGAAGTGTAGTTAGGAGGGGTTTTTATATGTTACTAAATTTGTGATGATAATTGGGGCATAACGCTGTACTTTTTTCGGGTACTAATTTTTCCTGGAAAAGTTCTAAATAAAAGTCGAGTACAATGTTAAAAAAACATCTCACGGCAAAGAATTTCGCAAGTAGGTTATAATTCAACAGTCAAAAATCGGATCAAAATCATTATAGTAAGCCAATTTAAGAATCAATAAAAAGAGAATAAGTTCCCGAAAGTCAAACTTTCGCTGCAATAAACGTCTAATTTTTATATAACCGTGCACTTTTTTATGTTTATTTCCATCTCATTAGGTACAGGGCAGTCCAGAACCCGGGCAATAACAATGGGAACGTGCAGTTCGTTGGACCGCAGGCAATGCCTCAGATTTCAATCCGGCTTTTTCCGAGCGTTCAAGACCAAAACGCGCAATTGCAACCATCACGAATGCAGAGGCCTGTCTCTTTGCCCTCAAATGAGATCTACAACGATGGCCGACGTAAGTTAATTTTTGAATCCAGACTAAGTACTAGATAAAGGCCTCCGCTCGTGAACTGAGAATTTAAACAAAACTTTTTAACTGTTTAAAACGCGAAATGTAATGACTTATTTACAATTTATTTCAACTACGGTCCGACGTTTCGCATGCTTGGCAAACATCCGCAGTCACGTATCGACTTTGCGTTTTTAACGGTTTTAAACGCGAAATATATTAGTCAACTTATTTAAAATTTATTTTAACTACGACCCGACGTTCGAGTACTTTGCAGCTGCCGGCGTTTGCAATACTTAATCTGAGAATTCTAATCACTTAAGTAACACGCTTACGTTTACATGGAGCGATTTTATTGATTATAACAATCTCAAATTAATATTTATCAATTAGTTAATACGTAGATCTACAACTAGAACAGCCATTTTGAACCTACTTATCTAAATACACATTTAATGTGTAAGTTTGTTCATTTTTATATATTTTCATCATGTTTCAGAATTATTGTCACATAAATAATTATAAGGTTTTCGCATATCGATTAGACAAACAAAATACTTTTCTAGGTATGCATGTATTGACCTCCCCCGCAGCAAGGCATCTACGCGGCGGGCCTGCCGAGGCGTGGACCTGTCAACTATCATGATGCTGGCCATGGCACTGAGGGTACATCAAGGTAAAATTATCATCTACCTCCTCGTATGCGTCTTAACTCAACCATTTTTTTTAATTCTGTGTTAAAGGAACAGCCGACGTTTTTATATTATGTTTATTACTAGCTACCCGCCCCGGCTTTACTCGGGTGCAATGCTGATACGAAATATACCTACTATAGAAAAACAGTTGTATATACCTTCCTCTTGCCTCACTCTATCTATTAAAAAAGTCCATATCAAAATCCGTTGCGTAGTTTCAAATATTTAAGCGTATATAGGGACAGAAAAAGCGACGTTGTTTTATAGTAATATAATCACTACATTATAAAGATTATATTAACAACATATCATATGACATCCGAACAACAGACTGACTCTCGTATGAAAATTAAGCAGCACCGCACACGCAGTTGCATTGATGTTTAGTTGTTTTGCCATTCTCCCGTTGATCATTGCTACCATTAGAGCAACCTGCCCTTCAAAATCTCTTGTAGTTTTTGTTTTGTGGTATGTATTATGAATAATAAAGCTGTAATAAATAAACCTTATCATCGCGGCATCGCTAATGTCTAACAATTTTTTCAGTGTCTATGGATCGGGAATCGTGCCGAGCCCTCAATTGCCGATGCCTAATCACAATAACTTGATAATGCCGGTGCCGGACAGGCCGTTCTACGGCAACTATGCCGGCCTCTTGACTGTGGTCACAGATGACAACCCGAATATTTACCAGGGGCAGGAGTACATTAACCACATGTACCAGGCTCCCAACTCGTCAGGACATATCACCAATTATCAGGAGGCTCCCATCCAACAGACGATTCAGTCGAATGTGTACATACCGGTGTCTGATGCGACGTACACCTTTGATAATAACAGTAAGTGTAAATTGATATCAGTTAATAATTGATAATGTAATGCTGAAGAGTTTGTTTGTTTAAACGCCCCAATCTCAGAAACTACGGGTTTGAATTGAAAAATTATTTTTATTGGTTGGACCATTTATTGAGGAAGGCTTTAGGCTATAAAACATTAGGCTACGATCAACGGGGACCAGCATATATCTATCTTTTGAGATTAACGTGTAATTTGATGCCCAAAATAATATATGTTATTAAAACAAGCAGTCAGATTTGCGCGAATTTCATATGATCTTTATATAAGGTTCTTTATTCAATACGCATTACCAAAACAATGCATTCAATACCAACTTTTATCAATCTACAGAACATCTTCATTAATAATGTTTTTAATTACAGTGGCTTTACCAGCTGGATATCGCAGCCCCCCCGGATTCCCTCCACTGGAGCGTCGTATGGACTCAGCTTGGTGCAACACCTCGGTGAATAATCTGTTATACTCTTAATGAAATACTCATTTAAAAGAAGACGTTATTTATATATTTTTCTATTACAGCCCTTCAATTACAATCAAATGAGCGATGTTTTGCCACCCATTTCATCGCCACAGGAATCTGTAAGTATTGTGAGAAGGAGATGGAATTACCCCAAATTCATACATGTCATCTCTTTCCTTTCTACATAGTTCATTTGTTTTCAGAACTATAACTTCAGCAATGTGCGCGACGCTCTGCCTATTATAGGCGGCACTGCTCCGCGAACTGAAAACGTAAGTTTTTTTTTCAAACGTTTAAAATCTGTTACTAAACCTAGCAACTTAATCAACAAATATTGTCAGAAAATACAATCTATATGAGCTTTTAAATAAATATTGTGACGTACAGATGCACTATATTAAAAATATATATAACACCTGCAAATTTAAACCGGCATCCACAGCGATCCGTGCTGTTGCAATTTAGCTACCGTGTCCTACACGTCATCGTCGAATTACAAATAATATATAAATAAAATAAAAAAAATCAACCTTTCGATACATGCAGCTCTCGCGCAGTTATCTAGTTTTTTTTTACATTCTAAAATCGATTTCTAATTTATTTAAAACTTTATGTGAACAATATTAAAGTTTTCAAAATAAATAATAATTTCTAGGCGTACCACATGCCGAGTGACAGGCGTGTAGTTGGCGCTGACAGGGGCTTCCCCGTGGGAGACCGTACGAATGCTCCTCAGCAGTACCCAGTTGACCCAGCAGTAGCGGCTGATGAGCATAAGCTGGAAGAAGGACTGATGGCGCTTGAACGCCGTATCGACACCGAGTTTAAAATAACATAAATGCTTTATAACAAACAGGAGAGCAAGCTTTTGTTGCGTTCAAAAATACGATTGTTACCCCTATACAATTCTATGTATGCCCCAAATATCTTGACACCTCTGTGTCTGAATCGTGTAGCAACCGGGGGATCTTTTTTTTTTAATTGAAATCAGTCAGACAGACACAGATCTGCGTCTGTGCTACGTCACACCGGACACTTCCATTATGGTCCCACGACATTCGACTGAGGGCTTCCTCAATCGTTATAATCTATAAAAGTTTTTTTTTGATAAAAAATATCGGATTATTTTTCAAATGATTGAAAATATTACGTGTTTGATTCCCGAATTAAATGTGTCTCAATAGCCACCTGGCACTGTCTATAATGTTATATTAATTGAAAGATATTTTTATCCTACAATTGATAAATTATTTATACGGTTTCCTGTTATGAATTCCTCTTATTTCATTTCCTCAATAACGCAGATCTCTTTAAACGAATACCTTCCTAGTTATATATCACTAACCGATTCTGTTACAGACTATCAACTTCCAAACTGCTCTAGCATAAGCTGTCTTTTATATTACACGAATTTCATTATTTGGGTGCCGTCCAAATTTCACTTCTACAACCGACATTTTTAGACATCCAAAGTTTACTTAATTATTTTAATTTTAAAGTTTTTCCATTTTTAAATTATTAGAAGTTCCAGTGTTCAGGGCTTTTTTAATTAACACTTCCAGTATCTGATTTTGACATTCACCGTTCGTATAACGTGGTCAGCTGTAGTTGAATAGTATTAAAATAGTGATTTTAATTCCATAATGGCCTATGGGAATGTCTTCGAAGTTTAGACCTTTTTTTCTATACTTTTACAGAGTATTATAGCTAAATATGGATGTAGAGATTTGAAACTTACTATGTGTTGTAGTGTTGTGTGTATTAGGATGTGTAACTTCGGATTGTAGATAGTCTTAGATGTTTAACTGTTAAATGCTCATTATTTTCAGTTTCCGAATGCAACGCTCACATACTAGATTTAATTCCGTATTTGAATGTTACTTGGTAATGTCTTCGATTTAATAACTATTGTATCGGTGTACATTAGATAGACAGTGTCATAACTCATTCTTGCCATTTCATCTCCCCCGCATAATTGTTTGCACCTTTACGTTTGTAAGCCTCGTTTTCGCTGTCGTGGTCGTGTCTAGTTTGATGGGGATAAGAAATATTAAAGACTCGATTTTGCTCTATAAGAATGACGGAGTGTTATTAAGCATTGTGCTATTGTATATTGTTAGGAGTGGAATTGAAGAATAATTTATAAAGTAACAGCTTCAAAGAAGCCTAGTTATCTAGATTGTATTAAAATTTGGTATATCGTGGACGAAGTTTAAGGCTGGTGATACGTCTATTTTCTCTACATATAGAGGTGTTTGAATAAGGTAATGTAAGGCTGTATATACGCAGCTGAGAGATTCAACTCGATGCCGCTTCTCATCTGTACCCCTAGTGTGAGTTCAATACTTAGCAAGACCGGAATTAATCGTACTGTGGTCACAAGGACATTTCAAATGAAACCATAGACAACAATGCGATTGTTTTTAACGTTTTCGTTTACTGTCAAGCTCATACTAGTCACAGTACCGCAATGACTAAGGGGATAGACCTTACCTTATATTGACTTAACCTTTAATGCACAGTGTATTGATGTAGTCTTTTAGAACATCCTTTAATGGTCTAAGTTTGTATGATCTCAGCCAATTCTGGTTTTTTTAATGTTTTAAAGCTTATTAATGTCCTCTATGTCCGAAATGTGCAATTTTAATTAGAGTTTATTGTCACATGGTCAACGTAACTCGTGAATATTAGACACATAGTTAGTGATAATATATACGTTACTCCTGCATCCTGTTATATAGTTTTTTTTTTTGTTAACATTCGCGACGCGTGCATGTAAATGCATTAAATATATTTTTATTTTCAGGTTACAACATTTTTAGATAAGACGACAAATGTATATTTAAATTATTATTATGACTTATGCCAAATTTTTTTTGGTGATTATTTGTTTTTCCTAGGAAAAGTTAGTAATTATGTTGTATTTACGTGAACGGTCTGTTTAAAGACCCAGTTGCGGTTTGGGGAATGTCTCAGCTGATGCGAAAGGAAAGGCGTAGAATGTCGGATTGGTATATTGCATGTTTAAGTGACTCACTGAACCTTTATCGGAACGGTGGTTTTCAGAGAAGTGATGTTTACTTTTGTCGCTAGCAAATATGGCATTGGCGACTCATGTCACTTTTTTGAGAATCGCCCCCCCCTCCCTTCAGCATCGACTCCGCCTCATTCCCGTGACATAACTCACGTCATTATGTAGTAGATGTCTATGTTGCTGTAATGTATTTTTAATATTCATAATTTATTACAGTAGTCTTAACTTAAGTTTAAACTCCAAAGGCTTTTATTAATCTGTTATACTTATGCATTTTAGTTGTTTACAACGCAATCGATTTAATCTTTTAAAAAAATCAACTATGTTTGGCGAATTGATTCTGTTTTTTTACATTTACTATAGTTAATATATTTTTATACCAGTAGTCAAAATATCAGTGATGTTATTATATATAATCGACAGGTTTTCTCTGTATCGTTTCCTAAGAGACAATTCTCAGCAACATTCAGACGAGAGACGTGCACTCATTAGTTGATATAGGTAAAACTCGAAAAAAATTCATGAAACACTATTTTTTGTCATTTGACCTTCAAAAAGGCTTTATTAGTCACTTAGTTGAGAATCGTCCCTTAATATTTTTCGCGGTACCGCCGTAGAAATCATTGACATCCATCACTTACATATATAATTATATTTTTTATTAAATATGAATTTTGCTTTAGTAACATCACATACACCCGAATTATTAAAGCAATAATGACATTGATTAAAATTGACGGACCGTTAAATCTGAGACAAATTCACTTAATCAGTGTCATCATTTCTTAGTGAAATCGGGCCCTAGACATGAACGTGATCCGGCGTCGGGTTGCAATTGTGGGTAATATTTTTATAGAGATATAATATTAGATGTGTAAAAAATCTAAAGTCATCTTTGCATTTGTTTAAGAATGCGTAGGAATTATGATTTTTTTTCTATACTATTTATTGGCGTCAGTGGGCGCTAGATGAAATCTACCACTGATATCGTTACTGTTACGCTAAAGATAATGTGATTTTGTTGTACAATTAATATGAATGTGTAGAATCTTAGCTTCCCGATGGTATTGTACGACTTCCGAACGAATCCCTTACTTAATCTAATGTTAGTAGTGCCCTCGAGACGATAATTGTAACTATTATCTGTAATTAGAGACGTACTCATAATATAAAGGCATTTTATTGTTGTTATTTTGAGCTTGAAAACATTGTGAATCTTTTTCCTTATGAATTAAACTGACATGTGGTATACAAGGTTTAGTCTTTTTTTCTTTGAAGTCGCCTAATTTATAAAAAAATGCTTACCTTTTTAAATTAAAAGTGAAGCTGAGATTATCTTGAGTCACCTTTCTCAACCACGATGGTCGAACATCTCGTACCCAAGATCTACTTGTAAAATGGTTTCGGTATAACCAAAATCTGTTTAAGTAACGGTTCTAAACGTGAATTAAATTAGTTAAACTACGAAGAAAGCTTTGCAGAAATGGTTGCACTAGTATCTTTCGCGTTAAACGTGTTTTATTCAAACCTCTAAGAATTCGTTTGTTGATTGTGTTATAATAATACATCTATTTATTTGGCTTTCATTTAGTTACATTCCTTAGTAATAGTATTAGAAATAAATGTATATGATGATATCCTGATTTTCAGCAAAACCCTACTATTCGTCTGTCATACAACTATTTGATATTTTAAATAGCAGTGTCTAAGCAGGAATTATAAAGTAATGAATTAGTAAATATTGCAATTGATTTTCTGTGTAATTATAAATTTATATTTTTGTCACAGACGAATGCTAGGACGTCATAGGTAAAGTACGTAGCTAGGGACAATGCTCTAATCGTATTAGCGAGTCTATTAAAGCGTGATTCATGCGTGACTCACTATACACCCCTTAAATACAACGCCCCGAAACGTTCATACGATTCGTCGAAACATTGTGGCGATATACTTTTTATTTTTATAGGTCGCGGTGTTTAGTGGCACAAAAAATAGTCGATGGTCTGTCTGGTCTAGAGTTCCATTTCCACACAAAACACAAAACGATTAAATAAAACACTAATGGTTTAAAACGCGATATATATCAGTTAAACTTATTTGAAAATTATTTTGACTACCCGACTTAGCCCGACGTTTCGGATGTTTTGCAGCGTCGTGGTCACGGGGAGTCTCCCCATCTTAAACCGTTTTTTATTATTTTCTATCGGGGACACCCTTGGCAGGACGGGTGATCAGTCCACATCTTAAACCGTTAGTGTTTTATTTAAATGTGTACTACTCGCGTAAACTACAGACAATTCACAAAATGTTCTTCGTTTAAAAATTGGCTAGCACTAAACCATTATTATGGTTTAAAATATTGAAAAAGTCTGAACGCATTTCCCCCCGTGGTGGTTGGGGCGAGCACATTTCTGTGTCCGTTTCACTGATCAGGTATTTTACGTGCAAGCAGTTGATCAGATCACCGAAATAACCTTTGTTTCAATGGAATTCAAACGCAGATGATCTCGCGTTTAACGCGATGCACAACACGTTTGTCTACAGAGGCGGTCAAGTAATCAATATTAAAAACCATGATTTAAAATGACGTCATCAGTCAATCCATTCGCTAACAAGCAAGCAGTTGATCAGACGTATATACCCTGCCCAAATGAAGCTATTAATTGTTTCCCCAGAACCCAGCTGATTATTTCACAATAGCCACGTTAATCGTATTATTGTGCTTCCAAAGCTCGTTATGAAGACTAAACCACCCTCGTCAAGATGCAATTTCGTCTCGCTGTGAGGCTATTATAAAATTAGAAGAGGAAGAATTTTTTGATTTCCAACGTCAAAGCACTCACTTAAGTACATTTCGATCTGTCCCTTCGTATTTGGGAAGGGTTCCGTACATACGTTTTGTTCGACAATCTGGCCTTCTATAACTCCCCTATTAATCTCAATCATTTGGTTAGCACGCGCATGCCTAAGTGTTGAAATTCTAAACAAAACATAAACATATGTCCCTATATACTAAATGATACTAGTTATATAACGCGCTAATCTTAGAAACTACTGGTTCAAATTGAAAAAATATTTTTGTGTTGGCTAGAACATTTATTGAGGAAGGCTATAAAACATACAACGCGCTGTGACTAATAGGAGCGAGGAAACAATGGAAAATGTAGTACAAACGGGGAAAATTATTTATCTTTGGAAGTTTTCGATGTGTACGCTTCGAAAATGGTTAAAGATACCCATATGGTATGGAAGGATGATTCCTCTTTAAATTATATAAAAAAATGTCCACGGCACTATATGTCTATCTTTTAAGGTTACCTTATTAGAACAACAGGACGCGACCGACGTCGTGAGTAACATCTTAAATTGATAAATATGACGCGGAGGTTTGAATAAATAAATTTGGTTGCCCAAAATTACTATTTTCTTTATATTCGCGGACGAAATCACTGCCACAGCTAGAATTATGTAATGCAAAAAAATCTTCGCCGTTCGCAAAAAACATCTACTGTCAAGGGTTCCTAATGGTAATTGCACGAATGCACACTTAATGAAAGCGGTTTTAATGAACTGACGATATGCGACTCTGGGGGAACAAGGAAACACCCCAAATATAAACCAGTCAGCACTGACCTATCCCGGTACGCCTCTTACAAGCGACAACGGCTCATCTACATTTGCCGTGTCATGTCATCCATGATATTATAAATATACGGATGTAAATACAGGTATTGTGGTCTAAAAATGAATTCTATTGCATTGACATAAAGTATTTAATCCTAAAACAATCCGCGAACAAGTTTTATGCGATGCGACAACCCTTAATATTATTTTGGCTTAGTATGGATTTTAATTTTAATTCATCGTGCATAAATTAAATGTGATTAATTAATTAGGTTTAAAGTTTGACTGTCTTGTTGGTAGTTTATACAATCGACAACGAACTTCAGGCTGGATCGAAAAAATACAATTTTTTATTAGAAACATATATTTATATTTTTTTTAATTGTCCTGTAGTCATGCCCTACTCACATATGGCATATCTACAGTACACTGTGAGATATTCAGAGCATTATAATGAGTTTAAGCTCTTAAGATCCTTTCTCGAATGGAAGAGGAGTTCTGTACCAAGCAGTAGGACATCGAAACAAATGTTTTAAAATAAAACGTATACATAGAGAATGGGGAATGTCCACACAATTATATCGTACCCTGCTGTACCTGGCATTAAAAGTCCTAGTTAGTGGAGGTGAAAAGTTTATTTGAAAAGAAGTTTTGAACTGTGACACACGCGTTTTTAGTGACACTTATTTTAATTGAAGTGTTGATTGAGGTATAGTATAGGTTTTGTCTTTAAATATAATAACTGAATAGCGAATTATATTATTGTTTGCATTTGCGATGTGTATTGTCTGTTTTTTAAACTTACAATAGTTTATGTTTACACCTCAACACAATATTTTTTATTATTTATGCTGCTAATAAAAATAATTATTATTTATGAGAAATCTTGAACAAATGTATACATTTTGAATATTAATTAATATAATACTGTGTGAGAGATTCTTTATATTATTTTAAAATATTGAAATTCATCTATATAGATCTAAAAATAAATAAAATTTAATGTCAAAATATTTTTAATTGTATAATACTTTGTAAAATTTATCTCAGTTAACTTTTAGTATAAAGCCTAAAGTTCGTTATAGAAGTAGCTAGGTAACATTGCGTTTTATTTAATACTCGCTGCTCAGCGACTTCGGCCGCGTAGAATAGTTAATTAGAGCATTAAGTTTGTTTTTGCAAACCTCCTGTTCAGCACCACAAAAATTAAGCTTTTACCCACGATTTCGTCCGCGTTCCGTCGTTTTTGCAAGTTTTTAAAAAGATAGACATATACTGCAGCAGACTTTTTTTAGATTATTTAAAGAGAAATCATTCTATATTACATATTTTATGGGTATCATGAACCGTTTTCGCTTACGCAACGGAAACCCAGAAGCATAAACATTTTCCGCCGTTTAATCACATTCCCCGTTGTTTCTTCGCTCCCAGTAGTCACAGCGCAATGTTTTCTTCCTCGATAAATGCTCTAACCATCACAAAAAGAGTTTTTCAATTCGAACCAGTAGTTCCTGAGATTAGCGTGTTCAAACAAACAAACAAACTCCTCAGCTTTACATATTAGATAAAGTGTACATATGTAAGAGAAAAAATCTTGGTAAAATCTCTTCAGATAAAAAAAAGTTTGTGTTTATTGATTTGTTTTTATAATTTTAGTTCTTTTTACGTGTAATGACAATTTCAATATCAAAATTTCATATTTCCAATTTTCAATTCAAATTTTTAAATAATTTATAACTTGTATGTTTCTTTTGTCATACAGGTTTTTTTAGGAACGCAATACAGTTTTCCATAGTAAGTTCTTACTTTTCTCAATGCTAGCTAATTTCATGTTCTTCGTAAGGTTCTTTTCTATTTCTACCCTACTTGCAGCGCACGTGACTCACTCAGCGAGGGAGGTTGCGTGTATGAATGCATTTCTAAACTTCCACTATAAACTGACCTCTCTACAGTCAGAAGTTGCGTGTAATTTGGTATACGTACATTGATACATAACTAACTGGGGGGGTCGTATACAACTGGCATTAGCGTGTGGATAGGGTTGTGCCTTGTAGTGTTAATTTATGTTTGTTGTAGGTGACTCATAGTGGGCCTAAATTGAACATAATTAGAAAGATCTAGGGTTTGTAATGAAGCGCGAGAAGGCCTGGGTTCGAACGACACCTAATGCAACATATTTCAGGAATTTTCTGAACAATGGGAACCAAAAAATTGTTTCAGTCGAGCGAGGTACAGTAGTCTGTTTAACCACTTGCATAACTTGGATTTTCGAACTGTTACTTGTGGGTTTATTGGCTTGTAAATAAAATCGATAGGGAATCGAACATAGAAATGTATCTTGCAGGCCGTCAGATAGTAAATAAAAATCAATTATAAAAAAAGAATATAAAAGTCTTGTACATTTTTTATATTGCTGATTGTAATATTCCTAAAATATTTTATTTTGAATAAACATTTATAACACTCAATCCTTCAACTCCGGGTTTTGAGGTGATGGAATCGAGTCCCGCCTCTCTCAGCAAATATGTTAACTAGCCAATAATTTATTATTTATGTGCAATGGTAATATTGTTATAATTCTAATAATCATTTTATTCACGTCTTGGTGTTATTCGTTTCAAAATTATAAACTAGCCCGATTCTACCCTTGTATTTATAAACGCACACACCTTTTTCCTATATCAAACAACAGGCTAAACAAATACACGAAATTTAATAAGGTTTTCATGATTAAACGAGGGGAGTAAAAAAGAATATATCCAAATAATATATAACCAATATATTCCCGCGTATAGTACATATTACTTATAAAAAATTATTGTATATACATATTACTTAAACTTCTTTGAAAATTATTTTAACTACGGCCCGACGGATGCTTTGCAACAGGCGTGAAGAAAAAGCATTCGAAACGTCGGGCCGTTTAAAGTAATTTTCAAAAAACATTAAATAATGTATATCTCGTTTTAAACCGTTTAAGTATTTTATTTAAATGTGTACTACTCGCGTGAACTACAAACAATATATACTTTAGTTAATTTGTATATCAATTTGGTTAACGTGTTTGTTCCAGCCCTAAAAATGTTTTCGAGCCGTCTCGTGTTTTTCTGCTTTGTTATCATCAAAGGAGCTTGTTCTTCAGATCCAGGTATTTCGCTTTTATTAATACCTTTTGCTATGTTAATTTCCGCCGGAAATTTTGAAGTGTCTAGGTACAATACGGATATTATATATTCGCTTGTTTGCGTTGATTATTGTTTTGCCTTTCGTCCTGTTTGGGTTGAGGTTTAAATCACTGAGGGTGAGTTCTGACAAATTAAAAGTCCTTGTCTCGTTTTATATTAATTAAAATTAGTCGATTAAAAGGTGGCTTAAATTTAGCTTTCAATTGAAAGTTATTTGAAAAACGTATAGTTCTGCGTCGACCGCGTGGTTTAATTTTTAAATACATTACCTAGTGTTGTTCAAAACTTGGGATGTATAAATCAGTCTGACAGGATCAGTTGGACCTACTTCCTATAAATAGAATTGATCATTGAATCGGACATAGAATTGTGTCCCATGCACCGTGCCGGCGTGCGGTATAACACACGAGAAAGCGACTAACTTTGTTTTTTCTGTCTGAAAATTTTAATTTATGACGTCATGCAACCTTCTACTTTTCCATCCCTCCACCGTCAGAGAATGTCATTATGTATATTTTTAGTCGAATAACATAGGTTTGGGGAATCGATACCCAAGTATGTTTGAAAATGGTCGCGCAACTCCTACGCTATCATTTGACAGGCTCGATAGTAAAATAGTTTCTGAAATTCAATTTACAATTTTACTCAAACATGTTAGATTTCGCCTGAAAAATCTTTGAATTGGTTGGATAATATTTAAAAAAATGCCATAACATGTTATACAACTTACCAACTTTTTTTAAAGTAAATTAATAATACGCAAGGCTTTGATAATGAATTGGGTGGTAAAATTATCGATATTCTGCTATCTGTGGATTTCCAAATGTAAAGAGCCAAAATAGGGTGACAATACTTGTCGTATAGCTGGGGTATTTCTCCTTGCATTAAGTAAACTCCATTTTAGTATTTCTTCCTCTGGCATAACAAAACACTATGATTTAACTTATATTGTTTTATTTTAGAGGTGGTAGTTCTGCGAGCAGTTCGTGGTCGAGATGCGAGACTGCCTTGCGGTCAAGGCAAAGTCTTCTTAGATGGGCCAGACTCCTACGTGCTATGGTTGAAGAACGATAGAGATTTTTTATATCGATTCCCAAATGAAGAAACGGAAAGAAGGTAGTTAACATTAGTAAAAAATCTTCATATGTTATATGTATTCGCACATGTATTTATAACATATAGTCTTGAATTTAACTTAGAAGACTGCTCAGAATTGCATGGAGTATTGAGGAGTCATATTTTTGTATGTTTACTTATCCATTAGAAATTACAATGCATTTTGAGAACAAACACATGAAAACATTTTTATATTACAAATATTAAAAATCGATGTTCTTCTAGTCGTATTAGATGTGTAACTTACGAGAGAATATGAAAGTGGGGCCCAATAGAAGCTAAATCCAACCTTTTTACCCTAGGCCTTCTTACACCATCATATATGACAAATTAATATACAGATAAATAAAATAAAAAACCCTTTACCAATACCTTCACAGATTACTTAATCACGATCGTGTCTATGGCACTTCGTGTGACAGTGGCGCTTGCTATGACGACACCTCGCTCTTATTGAAGAGAGTCAGCGAGCAGGATAGCGGAATTTACAGATGCCGAGTCCACTACCAAGCGTCGCCATCTCTTGACTTTGTTATTGACATTAGATTGGTCGGTAAGTGTGTTTTGACTGCCTTAGGATGATTAAATATGGTCTGTAGTTCACGGGAGTAGTACACATTTAAATAGAACAATTTAACGGTTTAAAACGCGATATATATTTGTTAAAGTCAAATGAGTTTAACTAAAATATATCGTGTTTTAAACCGTTAAAGTGTTTATAAATGTTTTAGGATTGTTTGATTCTCGATTATAAAGGATAAGTTATATCATTAAATCTACCTCTATAATAAAACTACTTCAAATCAAAAAATATATTTTAATACATTTATTGCGGTTTTTTGTTTATATACAAGTTTAGTAGAGAAAGTCAGAAACTAGAAGATGGCAAAAAAATGACATCACGCACATCGCAGTCATTAATGACTAGCTGTGCAGACATTTTTTACATAATTTCAAGAGAAATCATTCTATTTTAAAAATCGAAAATAAATTGAAAAAAAAAAGTATAAATTGAAAGTGCAATAACATGTAAAAAATATTAAAGTTTTTAAAATTCGCAGCATTTGCAAAGGAAACCCTCATAAATAAATATTTCCCCCCCTCTTTTCCACATTTTCCACTGTTTCTTCGCTCCTATTAATAGCAATGTTTTGTAGCTCAGACTTCTCATTGATAAATAGCGAGACTAATACAAAAAGATATTTTCAATTCGAACACGTAGTTCCTAAAATTAGCGCATTCAAACAATGTTAATAAATTAAAGTAAAACTAAATACTTTCCATATACTTTTAAGGGATTTAACGGAGTACGTAATGAATTTAAGTATGTAAAAATTGTGTAATATATGATGATGATAGAAATTTGACAAGGAAAAAGTTATATGTAAAAGTTATAATTTATATTTCTATCGTTAGATTCACCCGGGCGGCCACAGATATACAATGAAGCTGGTGAAGAAATAAAGAGGGGATATGTTGGCCCACTCAGTCTTGGTTCTGATCTGACGCTAATCTGCGAAGTAGATGATGGTAAGGATATTTTTAATCACCCCTTCTGCTTAGAAATATATATTTTCTAGTATTGCAATTGACATCGTCTTTGCTAGTAATTCCCACATCACATTGTTGTTATGGTAGAAACGTATAGCAACGTAACGATTGTCGGGTTAACATTTTTCTAATAAATTTATAATCTCTATAGTTTACGCGAGCTTTGACCACGTTTTGAGTTTGACCACGTTTTATTAAATTTATATTTTTTTTATTTAAATTTATAATGTTTTATTTAAATTTGTAATGTTAACCCGTTTTATTTAAATTTATAATTTTTCTGAAATATCGGACTTCGTCTAGAAGTCTGGATATTAAAAGGAGTGGTAGGAATCGAAATTCCATTCAGATCACGAACCACAGTCCACAGATAAAAAAGCCATCAAGTTAATTCGCGTTTCGGTCCGTCTAAAATAATAAAGTTTGAATTCGAACCAGTAGTTCCTGAGATTACCGCGGTCAAACAAACAAACAAACTCATCAGCTTCATATATTAGTATAGATTAATTTTGAATATTTGTTACCAGAACAACCAGATACCCTTGTGTATTGGCGTAGAAACGGCGTAGTTATAGAAAGAGCGCACACTATACGCCCAGGGGTATTGCGAGCTGATGTGCGCCTGCGCAACGCAACACGGGATGAGCTCGATGCGCATTACGAGTGTCTTGCGCAAAACGCTGACGTCACAGATCCGCTAAGCGCGAGCGTTGTCGTCAAAATGTATCGTAAGTTAATCTGAATTATTTTCGCTCTAACGGTGCTATAATAATAGAGTATTAGAGCTACCTCAGAGAAACTGATTACAAGGCTTGGGGTTTGATTCCCGGTTGTTTCAATACCTTTATCTCTCTACATTCGAATAATGCGGTTCAATTACATTTATTATTTTACGTTTTAATCAGTCTGTTTAGTGTTTACCACTTTTATAAACTCGTAACGATTCTTTTGTATTTAAAACAATTCAAATATTAATCATAAAAGGTTGTGGAAATATTTTACCAACGTATTTTCTATTTTATAAATTTACAGTTCCACCAATAAAAGTTGAGATCCGTTTGAACAACAACTTTGATTTCGAGGCGGGTCAACCGAGGGTGGTTGACTGCGTAGTCGTGGGTTGTGTACCACCACCTTCCATAACGTGGCATCTTGGTGATGTGTTGTTAAGGCCGACCGTTCATAAGGTAAGAATTTCTATATGTCTTTTGCAAACTGTTAAACTGTTAATTCATTACGAATAATGTTCGTAGGTAAATACTGTATACACATTTAAATAAAACACTTTAACGTTTTAAAACGCGATAGTTAAACTTAATTATATAGGATCCCCGTGACCACGACTGCATGGTTAAAATAATGTTCAAATAAATTTAACTTATACATATATAGAACGGTTGAAGTATTTAATTTAAACGTTCGTAGTCATCTATTTCCTTGTTTGTAATATTATACAGTTAATAGCCATATTTCTGTGCCTCTTTCACTCTTCTTGTATATTGTGTTTGTGGATTGGAGTCTCAATTCAACCTTACGTTTTTTCAACTCACTCGTTCTGTTAATAGGAACTGCATGATGGAAATTACACAGTATCTTCACTGACACTTGCTCCGTCTCTTCGGGACAGCAAACATGACCTAATCTGCAGAGCACACAACTCTCATCTACCCACAGGAGTTTTCGAAGACAAAGTGACACTCAATGTGGGATGTAAGGATAGCTTTTCAATTCGCTACTTTAATTATTACACTATACTGTACTTTAAAAAATAATCTTTTATTTAGGCCATGGAGAAGCTTTGGAAAATTAATTAAATATTTTATTATATACGCGAGTATCTTATAACGCGAAATATTTTAGTTAACTTATTTAAAATTAATTTAACTAACTAACTTCTAGAATGCTATACAGCAGCACTATTTAGCGTCAATAAGGCGGCTTTGTATAAAATATAAACAACATGCAACGCGAATATGTTAAAGATCTGATCGAATTTTGATTCAACTAACAAGATAAATTCTCATCCAGACCGTCCCCTGTGCATCTCAACTCGGGAAGAAACAATTGGTGCGATAGAAAGAGAAGCGGAAACAGCGACGTGTGTTGTGGAAGCTTCGCCAGAGCCTCTTCAATTTAGTTGGACCTTCGCTGACTCAAGGACACTGTATACAAGTGTCAAGGTAAGCTGTTAAGTTAATTTTTCTGAAACATGTTGGACTTCGTCTGGAAATCTGGATATTAAATGGCTGGTATGAATAACAAAATGTATATAACATGAACCACCATCGACAGATAAACAAGCCGTGTAGTTTTATCGCGTTTCGGTTAGTGTGTGCGATTCAAAGCTAGAATAGGCCGACAGCGCATTTTCCTTAGATGCGTTGTCGATCTAACCTAACCTCCTTTATTACAAAAAAAGAACTCGTAATAAAGAATCTATTCTATTCTATATTTTTTCCATTAGAAAGTACCTGGACATCACCACCGATATTCTTCCACTTTGACCTGGCTACCCCGGGACAGCGATGTGGGCCTTCTTCTCTGCCGAGCCACGAATTCTTTTGGAGAACAAAAGCGGCCATGTTCTTATACAATATCCGCTGGTGGGCCCCCGAGGGCACCAGACTGCGTTGTGCTGAGGTCGTATCCCCACGCAGTGCGCGTACAATGCCAAAAAGGTATGCAATCTGTATTTATAATTTATCTGATAAATATGATTAACAAGTTATGCCCGCGACTTCGTCCACGTGGAATACTTAGTTATTATGGGCATAATATGTTTTTTATAATGCTTCTCATCTTTATAAATCATATACGTTACCCACGTCTTCGTCCGAATCCCTTCGGTCTTGCGAGTTAATCTTTGATGTTGTTGAATACATATACTGTCTGGGATATTTTTTTTGAAGATTTAATTACTTTTTAGCTTTTTTAAATCGTTTTTGTAGCGCACTCAACAGAAGCTCTTAATAAATATTTAGCGCTTTCAAACATACAAACAAACAAACTCGTCAGCAGAATTTGAATCCAGAGCCTCTAGCCCTACCGCAATACCTGGTGATTTTAACGGAGAATAAATTTATGTCAACTAAATATATATGCTGATTTTCAGTGTAGAGTTGACAGCTATTGTCTATCCTTACCAACATTTCGATGAGTTGAGTCTAACGATACATTTCTGTTCCAGGCTGGGATGGAGGTAGACCACAGACTGTATACTTGGAGCTCCTTAACGCAGACGGTACAGTCATCCAGAATGTGTCAAACGCGGCCGGACATTTTCAATTACCCGATATAGAGGACGATAGGAATTTAACTGCAGTTATTTATGCAGCTAGTTCTAGAGGCCGGAGCGAGCTGAAAACTCTACATCTTCAGACCATCACACCTTTAAGTGCATCAGGTACCTTTAATATAATATATGCATACGAATGTATTCTCATACCAATAAAAAATGATCAGTTAACGCGAACGTTTCTCATCAAACAGCTTTAAGCATTTTAAACAAAAATCATCAACAATCTTAGTTATTTATTTTTGATCAGCCTTACAGCATCGGGAAGTGAAGTAAGTATAGTGCAATTTTTCACACTTGGCATTTTTTGTAAACAAACACGATTTACATAAAATCGTGATTTGTTCACGAGGTTTACAAAGATTTACACTAAAAACACTTTGAGATACTGGATTATATATCATACTAATGAAACTATTTCAAATTTGCTTAGTAAAACTATTTTCTAATGCAAAATAATAAACATCCTAAAAATTAATTGATATAAATGGAGAGATCAAAATTTCTTTAGTAGTTATAAGTCCCACTCAAGCACGATCGCTAAAATATGTAAAAAAAGTCATCATCAAACTGTCAATTTTTATATTGAGATCATTCAGTCGAATCTTACTTTATCATATGTTTCTTTAGCTTTGTGTCATCTGTGGCAACAACTTCACTCTAAAAAGGTCATCACTAGTTATCTATGGTTTAATATCGGCCATATTTGTCGTGGTGTTTTGCCAAGTTAGAAAAAATACATTTCCCCTTTTTAGTTAAAGTTTTAGTATGACACGTTGAATATGTAACACAAACTTAACATATATTTCCCAGCGGTGAAAGAGTACTCACAGGCTGGTAGCTGGACACACTGGCTCGAAGGTTTTGCGGGGATTGTCGCAGTAGCTGCTGCTCTGTCCGGAATGGCGGTCTGTGTCAAAATATTTAAAAGGAAAAGAGACAGCGTCGAACACAACCCAGATCTGGTACCACGATCGGATGGTAAGTTAAATTTTCTAAAAAATTAATTTATGAACTGTAAAATACAATATTAGACTTACCTAGTTGCAATTGCATTCTCATTTTAACAGTCTCGTTGGTGTAATAATAACAATATATAATAATGAACGGGTCGCGGATTCGATCACCACCAAATTCAACATTTTTCTAATCATGTTGGAACTTCAACATGTTGGACTTCGTCTGAAAATCTGGTTGTCGAATAAAGTAAAAAAATAAAACCGCCCTCGATAGATGAGAAAGCTGTCAAATTGTATCACTTTTCGGCTTCAGTCTGTGAATTTAATAATAACTAGCGGAAACCATTAAGTACAACAAGTTTTATGACCGAAATTATAGTTCAAACATTTGACTAACCGCCCACGCCTTCCAAATTAATCTACATATAAATATAATAAATTGTCAAAAAACACGTTTAAACTAAAGCACGATTCAATGTTTTAGGTACTTTTCACCGAGAACCGGATTTTACACGGGAAGAACGCTTATTAGGTACCACTAATATAACTGTTAACCAGCTGGCTTCATGTCAGAATGTAAGTATTTACGAAAATTTTAATTTGTCTATCGAGCATTATTACAACAAATGCTTCTCGGAACAGTGTATTTCAATTTTTCTATTTATAAAGTTTGACTCTAAATCTATGGGTAATATAATTCCAAATTCAAATTTCAAATACTACACGATTGCAAACCCAGAACCTAGTGATCTACACTGGACTTAACCTATAAGGGAGTTATTTTATGTTGTCGGCATGTAAATTAAAAAAAAACTTTTTCCATACCTGTCTGTGGTTTACGCGAGTAGTACACATGTAAATAAAACGCTTTAACGGGTTAAAACGCGATATATACATACGGGAGACTAAAGATGGAGGATGTCTCTGACGACAAAGTAAAAAACTGCGAAACTTCGCAAATTTTCGCGAGCTTTGCGAATTTTCGAAAAGTTTAACAAAAATATATCGCTTTTAAACCGTTAAAATGTTTTATATTAATTTGTTTTATACCTTGGCACAACAGTAATGATTGCAAATAACACAATACAATCATTAACAGTAGTTTGTAATACATATACAAATCCATTGTTTTTGTTTCAGCAATATTCCCCTTCGCCTGTGCCATCTTGTAGAGTCCTCGTGGGTTGTGCTCATCCACCACCTCAAGATTCTTGTCCAGCTTCCCAGCACTCATATTTTGTTTAAATATACTTTGTAAATAAATATAACTTTTATAGCTTGTAGGTATGTCTTTCGTATTATAAATGCATCGAGTATAAGTTTTCAAAGCCTGATTCTTTATAGATATGGAAAATCATCTTCATTTAAACATCTAAATAACGCTTTATTTTAAAACTTCATAGGGACTCGTATTCGGGATCAGAAACACTGTACTGTTGGTTTTAAATGTTGTAATTTTAAATATAAGTTGGATTTAAAATGATATTTTAAGTATTAATATAGTTATATCACTATCAACTAATAAAGCAAATAAAGTACATCTTTCAAACAGATACTTCGTTCAATTAATTTATTATTATATATTTTAATCAAAGTCTGTGATTTACGTGAGCATTTTTTTTTTATTAAGTTACTTAGTTTCATTTAACTATTCCGGCCCGACAATTATTTGCTGCAGCTGTAAGGAACTTAGCGTTTTAAACAGTTAAAGTGTTTCTTATTTAATTATTTTAATCTAGTCAGTAATTAAATGTATTGCGTTGTATATGTCCGTCTATTTCGCACTTAATAATATAAAACAGACATAAATACTGGAATTATATTCAAGGGCGATTGTATCCGTATACTTCAAAATTTTATATGTATATAAAGCAAGCGCTTGTTTATATTTATATAATAGAGTTATAATAATAGATATGTAAGTTCGAATGGCGCGTTAGCTAATGGTAGCAAGGAATGGCTAATAACCATCGGGTTGTGGGTTCGGCCCCACCGGGTCCGACATTTTTCTAATAAACGTATAATTTTTGTCTAGATATCTGGATATTAATTGTGTAGTTCAAAATTCGAAGTTCACGGATCACGAACCACCGTCCAATGATGGAAAAGCCGTGAAGTTTAATTGCGTTTCGGTTACCGTCACTGTATTTCCGAAATCCGAATAGCCAAAACCAATTTTGGTCCGACAGCGAATCTTGATGAGATGTCTACGATCTTTCAACTCTTATCAAGCGAACCTAACGTTTATCTGTTATAAAAAATACTTTCGTAATATTTTAATACACTGTAGTTGCTATGGCGATATGTATATAATTTATAGTTACACAATTTATGTAAAATACTGAATTACACGAATACAACATATCGAGTTGTTTTTATGATAAAAAATACTTCCCTTCCAGTTTAGACTGTTAAAGCTAAACATGAAAATGACAGTTTAGACTGAACAGTATATTAACAACAAAATTACACTCGGTTACCTTAGTTTAGTAAGATCTAATGTAATAGAGAACCAACATCTAGACCCACAACAGTAACAGTTATAAACTTTTATTACACTTTCAAGGTCCGTAAATTAAAATTGCATCAAGTTGTTAAAAAACTGATTCATCATTAGAAGGTCGTAGAGTGTCAACTGTGTGCCTTTCAAATGTTACAAAAAGCTTAAACACAGCTTTTATTTGTAATAATTTGTCTTAAAAGCATTTTTATGTAGTTTTACCTTGAACTTGAGACTTACAAAAATAATGCTTATCTTATTGACCTTAAAGATCTTTTAGCTCCAATGTTTAGGCCAAAAACATTTGTTACCGTGAAATGTTTGTTATCCTAATAATGTAACCGCCTCTGTAGCCAAATGGTTAAACGTGTTGCCTATCATTGAGTTACGCGCGAGAGGTTCTGGGTTCGAATCACAGGAAAACAAAAAATGTTTCAGTCGAACTACTTGTCTGTTAAAGAACGGATCAGTGAAGCGGACACAGAAATGTGTTCGCCCCATGCCCCACGAGGGGAAACGGGATATCACACTAATAATGTAAAGTCCTATTTTAAAAAATCAACTCTTACAAAGACCAAGATACAAGAGAAAAAGTAAAAGAAAAATTAAGCGCGTTGATGTCTTTTTTTAAAAGACATCGTAAAAATTAAAACCAAATATATCCAAACAGTATTTATAATTTAACATAGTTTGTAAAGATGAAGCTTTAAAACTCAATGAAGTAATTATAAAATAACACTGAATAAACGACGAATACATGAAAAATAGTTTTCGTGTATTTACGTCGATGGATTTTAAAAAAGAAATTCGTAATAAGTATAAGGTACTAAGAAAGTAAGAGGAAACTATCAAGGCTTTTACGGAAGCTTGAGGTATATGCGATAAAACTGTCACCACGTTGTTCTTCATAGCGGAAAATAAGTATTGGTTTATCGCAATCAGTTGCTTAAAAATAAACTTCAAAATATCGTTTGAATGCATTTTCTTTATTGCATTAACAATATTATAAAAAAGACTGAGGTTTAAGTTCTTTTTATTAATTAATATAAAAAAATACTTGATATTAGTTATATACATATAAACAATGTAAAAAACAGACGCGTTGAAAGATTGCTCAAAAAGGTATCTGGACCAAGTAAAAATCCATTATCAATGGCTATTGAACAGCGTGTGGTTTTCGCTTTCTTTTGTGAGCGACCGCAGGCTAAAATGGAGGGGGGAACTCTTCGAGAAGCGCTTCAGAAACCAGTTACGCGGCGTACGGTCAGCCAAGTGCGTTTGTGAACTTTCCGATAGACGCAATAATTGTAGCTAGCGAGTGCGGTGTATAACTAGAAGGTAAGAAATATTGTTTCACGCTTCGAAATACAAACTCAAGTTTTAAAATTAGAACGTAATTGTGTTCGATTTTTAAACTATCATAAACTTACGCGTCCGATACAACTAAAGTCTCGTATTTTCGAATGTTAACAATAATAATGCGCCCGCGCATAGAAAAGCCGTATCAACTTACACATATTTCTATTGTTATTTAATTGCAGCGTAAACGTAATGGTATATCTTATTTAAGACACCTCACCGTTAAGTATTTACCTACTTTCTATATTACAAGATCCTGTTTTGTAACAATACAAAAACATTGCATATTCAACGCCGTTATTTGCACTTAATTGTGTTACACTTTACGATAAAGTACAAAAAATTTAATCACGCGGTATACCTTTTTAATAAAGCACATATAATCATGTTAGTTTTAAAAATTATTTAATGTAGGGCAATATTAAAAATTTGTGTAAATTGATACTTTGCTTGATATAAAATAATGAGTTTAATATTCACGTATATGGAGTATTGTGTTTTTCAATTAAACCCATTTAGAAGTAATATTGTCTTTAATTATAATTACAGAACTTAGAAAAAAGTTTAAAATTAATCTAATCTAAAAAATCTAAATGGAATTCCTTTTTATTTTTACTTGTTTAAATTATGCTGAAAATGATACACAAAAAATTAATCCCAACAAAAAAAAAACTAGACCCAATTGAAAAATTTATAAACTTGGTTATATTATATAATATCATTACGAGTTAATTGTGTTGACTAGATTACAAAATGGGTAATGTAAACAAGGACTTATTAATATCGTATTCTATACGGCCTTTAGTGAAAGTTAATCATTGTAAACAGTTGTAACTTCGTAACTTATTCATGTAGGGCAGAGGGATACTCTCATAAAGAAGAGGGAGACCCACCACGCTGCTTTAGTACGCGTAGGTGGGTTAAACACTTTCCTCCAGTAAATTTTTAATAATAACAGTACCAACGTATATGGAGTATTGTGTTTTTCAATTAAACCCATTTAGAAGTAATATTGTCTTTAATTATAATTACAGAACTTAGAAAAAAGTTTAAAATTAATTTAACCCAACTAAAAACTAAATGGAATTCCTTTTTATTTTTACTTGTTTAAATTATGCTGAAAATGATACACAAAAAATTAATCCCAACAAAAAAACCCTCCCCCCCAATTGAAAAATTTATAAACTTGGTTATATTATATAATATCATTACGAGTTAATTGTGTTGACTAGATTTCAAAATGGGTAATGTAAACAAGGGCTTATTAAAGTTCTTCGGCCTTTAGTGAGTTAATCCTTGTAAACATTGTAACTTCTGTAACTTATTCATGTAGGGCAGAGGGATACTCTCATAAAGAAGAGGGAGACCACCACGCTGCTTTAGTACGCGTAGGTGGGTTAAACACTTGGCAGTAATTATTAATAATAACAGTACCAACTGCTTAAGTCCCCAAAACACAAGGGCCATCCCGTTCCCGAAATCCGTGATTGTGTTTTGGGGCTTTGGGTGTCACAGCGGGAAAGAAAACGTCTGTTGAACCGTTCCATTTTGAAAATCATTGATATTCACTCAGCATCATGCCATACCATGCCAGAACCTGTTAGTTTGCTCGCGGTAAATTTGATATACAGGCCTTTGAATTTACATAAAACGTCATAAAGTCGTTGCTATCTGTACGCCATTTACAAACAATAAATTAAACGGGTTAAACGCTTTTTAAGAAAACAGATGGCGCTGGATTTGACTTTACTAACATCCACTCTTATTAGAACTATATCCCCGTGACCGAAAAGCACTGCTATTGAAATTTAGAACATCAACTATACTTTTAATACAATTAACCGCTAGTTCAAATGAAACGCTTTAACAGTTTAAAACGCGATATATATTAGTCTAACTGGGCTGCTGCAAAGCATCCGAAACGTCGGGCCGTACTAAAAATAATTTTCACATGTTGAACTAATGTATATCGCGTTTTAATCCGTTAAAGTGTTTTATTTAAATGTGTACTACTCAAGATCAGTCTGACAGTATTAACCCATTAGTGTGTAAAACAGTACATAATTTAAAAATCGAAAATAAATTGAAAAAATTTTCGACTCGGGCAGGAACCACAAGATTTTTTTTTTTATTTATTTTCGATTTTTAATTTATATAGTGCCTTCGTGTGCAATAACACGTAAAAAATAAGAACGTTTTCAAAACACTACATGATCGAAATTAACATAGTCAACGTCCAATTAGATTCCTATCTTAACTGTTGTTTTAAGTTCGATGCCGTTAAAATTGCTAGTTTAGCCTAATATATTCTATTCAAGACTTTATGATTTTTTTTCTAATGATAACTTAAACATGGGTTTCTTTTTGGTGTTTGTGTGTACAACACGATGTACATAGTAATAATTATTGTGAACGGTTAAGTGAACCATCTAAAAGCACGTGCGTGTACATCCGGTAGTTTATTCTTTTATTAGTCGTCCAGACCACAAGCGCAAGCGGAATTACAAATAAACAAAATACTAATATTTCTAGTACTTTAAACTGTTAAAATGTTTTCAACAATATAGAGTTATTAAATTTGTGTATGTAGTTAAAAAGCGTTATTCTTTGGGCTTGTTTAATTGAAAACTTAATTGTATTTTCGTTTATGTTTTGTATCCAGTGTATGCTTATGTAATTGCTTTTAGTGAACTTAAATTAATTAAACACGTATGTTTGAGAGTAATTAAATGTTTATTAATATTTAAGTAAAGTAATGATTACTAACATTTAAGTTAGACAACTAAGACATATGTACGCGAATTTCGACTCGTATGTAAATAAAACACTTTAACGGTTTAAAACGCTATATATATCACGAAAGCTGCAAAGCATCCGAAACGTCAGACCGTAATTAAAATAATTCTCAAATAAGTAACTAATCTCGTTTTAAACCGTTAAATTGTTTTATTGAAATGTGTACTACTCGCGTAATCTACATACAGTATTTAAACCCTAGTGTTTAACACACCATCGTGGTACTAGTTATCAACTACTTGTAATCTTCGTTAGTAATTTGATATGGCTTGTTTGATCCAAATTGACATACAAGTAGTCAACACTGTAATCAGATTTTTATATTATTTTCAAAAACTACAGACGGGATTTAATTAAAGTTTTTTTAATCATCTATTCTTCTTTAAGCTTAAGTCTTGCTCCCATTGACCGTGCCCACGGCGTTAGTCTTTCCACAAATGGAAGCAGAGTGGAGAGCTGAACAAGTGGGTCGCTCTGACGTGTAACACTCACTGTTTCGCATCTAGATATTCTAGAATAACACATGTACTGCGCACTATCTATACTAATATATAAAGCTGAGGAGTTTTAGCAAGCTAATCTCGGGAACTGCAGTTTCGAATTGAAAATTTTTTTTTTGTGTTGCTTAGAGCATTTATCGAGGGAGGCTTTAGGCTATGAAACATAACACTAACTAATAGAATGGGAACGAAGAAACAGCAAGAAATGTGGAGCGAAGAAAAATCGGAAAAATTATCCATTTCTGTGAGTTTCCGATGCGTAAGCTGCGAAAACGGTTCAAGATATCCAAAATATATGTAAAAAATATTGAATTGTATGATTCCTTTGTTAATCTTAAGTGATCTAAAACATGTCCTTGACACTATATCTATATATAGTCTGCCTTTTAAGACTTGCCAGAACGTCGGGCCGTAAGTAAAATAATGTTCACATAAGCCGTAAGTAAAATAACTAATATTATCGCGTTTTGAAACCATTAAAGTGTTTTATTTCAATTAAAATAGTGTTATTTAATTGAAGCGGTAAATTATATTATAGTTACACTCGAGAAATGAAAGTAAACAATTACATATATAGAATCGCCTAGCAATATTGATAAATAAAAACAATGATACTTACATTAAACAATAACTCAAGAGTGTAATGTTATCTTGTGAAGTAAGCGTTACAACTTACGATTAACCAGGGAGCTATTCTCAACAGAGCGAGAAATAATCCATGTCGAATTTTATTACTAGTTTAATACAAATTTCAAAATTAAATTGACATTTTATTTTACCTTATTCTCGATAATTATTGTGATTTAATAATTGTCACCTTAACTGCCGCTGACATAATTTAAGAGTCATGTAATGTAATGTCACGGATTGGGAATTGCCCCCCGTGGTACTTATTGAGTATTTGACACGCTTGTTAAATGCGCTGAAATCGAAAAACGTCTCTATTTTACGCGTAATTTCGCAGGCCTTACGAGGTGAACGCACTGGTTATCGAACGGTTGTTGGTCTAGAGTTTAGTGCGCATCACTGCAGGAGGTCCCGGGTTTGATTCGGGTCAGAAATTTTAAAGCAAGGTATTGTAACGAGAAAATAAAAAAAAAATTTTGAATAAAGTTTAGTAATATAAATAAATAAGAGTAGTAGACAAGTTTGTTATAAAATTTTTATCTCCGTTTCGATAATCGATTTACGAGCAAACAAACTTTTGCGACAGTCCGATTGAGACTACCAGTTGAACAGATCGGTTGTAGGTAGTCCATAATATACTAATATATAAAGCTGAAGAGTTTGTTTGTTTGTTTGAACGCGCTAATCTCAGAATCGAAAATTATTTTTGTGTTAGAACATTGATTGAGGAATTCTATAAAACATCACGTTGTGGCTAATAGGAGCGAAGAAGCAGCGGGAAATGGTTCAAGATACTCAAAAAATATGTATGAAAGAATGATTCCTTTTTAAAAGATCTAAAAAAAATGTCCGCGACTGTGTATGTCTATCTTTTAGGTTAACTTGCAAGAACGACGGGTTGCGAGCGACTGGACGCGTCCGATGTCGATGTGGAAAGCGGTTTAAATTTATAAAGATGAAAAGGAAGTTTGCAAAAACAAATTCGGATGCCCAAAATCACTATTATACGCGGACGAAGTCGCTGACACGGCTAGTATATTTTTTTGCGTTATAAACGCGTAAAAAGTATCCAGTATTATTATATTATAAAATATATCTATTAAGTGTTTGTAATATCGAACTTTTAAATATTTTCTCTTGAGAAAATGCAAGCTTTGACTTGAGAATTTCTCCAACAAGATAAGATTCCTAAGTATGTCAACTAAGAACACAATTATCGTTTTCTCTTCGTTCCATAGAAAATACTGTCGATTGTTCCACTTACAATTGAAACCTTGTTTTTATTTTGTCATCGGCATAATGAACGATGACATGTTATTTATATTAGTCATTATTTTTATGACAATTTCACAAAAATATCTCACTTTTCTTATTTTCTGTGCAAGTCTTACTCATGGCAGGTATTTTATATTCAGCCGAACGTCTGATATGTTAAATACTGTTTGATAACGGTAGCTCATGCATTCTTTACCACTTGTTTTTATAGTTCCTTTTAAATCTTCTATTTTAGGCAACCTGTCAATGACTTTTGACGAAGACAGTGCAGTATGTATTAGGGCCAGTTTTAGATATTCCAGTCCAGCAATCCAAGCTCTAAAACAGGCAGCAAAAATTGTTTTTTTTTTTCAATGATAGACTAGTAGAGACAAACATAGCGTTAACTTGATGGGAGGTGTTATACCCCAGCTATATAATCTATACAAATGCATTCGACCTATTTGACTTTGGACGTTCAGAAATCCAGAGACTTAAACCGAAACGCGATTAAACTTCACGGCTTTCTCATCTGTTGGCGGCGATATTCCATGTTGGACTTTTTAGAAACATTATAATTCGAAAAATTTGAAACACGTTGGACGCAGTGGGGATCGAACTCCCGACCCGTTTATAATTGCTATCATTAGACCAACGGCCCCGTCAAAATTGTTCCAGTAGCGCCGGACGCAAAAGTAAAACTCAAAACCAGTTTAAATAAAACACTTTAACGGTTTAAAACGCGATATATTAGTTATACTTATTTGAAAATCAGTCTCCCCGTGACCACGGCTGCTGCAAAGCATCCGAAACGTCGGGCCGAAGTTAAAAATCATTTTCAAATAAGTTTAACTAATATATCGCGTTTTAAACCGTTAAAGTGTTTTATTTAAATGTGTACTACTCGCGTAAACTATAGACACTATTCAAAACCAGTTTCTAAATTGGATTACTCAATTCAGTGCATTGTAGTGCCTGTTTATATTATACAAGTAGGTAGGAATCTAGTACTGAATCAATCGCTGGACTGGAATTATGAGAGCCGGCCATAGGATAGAAGTCTAACAATATAACTACATAGTAAGTAGTACTACACAGTACTAGTACAGGGCTGCTCAGGGCACTCGGTCTAGCCCAAACGGCCGGTTAGTATGGATAGCCCCAGGCCAAAATAGATAATAGTAATAAAAGCACAGTACAACCTGGTAGAGGAAGGTGTGTAAAAAATATCAGTGTAAAAGATAGATAGAACGTAATCCTATAAAAAATGGTCTCGCTTTTAAAGCGATAATAAGTATGTACATGTTCTTATGTCTTATGTTTGTGCAATAAAGAGTTTTTATTAATATTATTATTACCAATCGCGTCTTTTTCATCGAATTCTTTTTATTTAATTTTCGTCTAACAAATAACTAAACAATTTTGCTAATGAGTTTACGATGTCTGTTTGTAGCTGGCCGGGGCATGGCGGATTATGCAAACATCAAGGCCAGCTGCCTCCAGAAGTATCAACTGTGGGAGGACCCTGATTTTCCGGCGACACAAAATTCTGTGTTCTATCACCAAGTGCCACCGTTCCAATTCGAATGGAAGAGACCTCAGGTAAACTTAGCAATTTATTTGTCTACCACAGAACCGCTAAATTTGAGCTAACTAATAACGAAAGACACACGCTGGATTTTTAGGTTAATATGGTTTTACATTGTTAGTAATCTACTATACTACAGATATAAAACTATTGTCTAGTCCCGAGTATGTGAATAATATATTTTTATATCCCGGAAAAAACAAATATACAATTTGAATTGAGAACCTCCTCCGCTCTTACCAGTTTAAAAAAAGGTTGAAAACCTCTGTCCAACACTCGAAATATAATTTATATCTACGCTATATAGTATAGTATTTTTTCTAAACCAAGTCGTATAAACAAAAAAAACTGTTTGCAAAGATGACGCGGCCTTATCGCTCTTAAACTTTCACTATTCTTAAACTACCTATCGTTTAAAGAAACTTGCATTTTCTATTTGAACAACAATAATATTAAATGACGTATCAAATTTTTGTTTTCGTGATCCGCCCATTTGAAAACTAGTGGTGGTGACGTCATCAAATTGCGCAAGAGGTGCATGTAGCAATGGATTCTAAAGATGAGCTCGAGCGACACGGTAGCTCAATATTTTAGAGCAGCAGCACGGATCGCAGTGGATTCAAGTTTAATTTCCGCTTGTAAAATAAGTAAAATCTATATATAATCGTTTAAAAAGCTAAGATAGATGCTTTCCATCCGAACAAATAAATAATCAAATCTATACACATTTTTTGTTTCGAAGTAAATGATCTCGAACAAACGCTCATTTGCTTCTCTGTAGTAGTCAAATGGCTAAGGTCTCACCTGTCCTTCTAAAAAAGAACATGTGACTAGGTTAAGCATTTAGCCTTAAGCCAAATACCATTGAGAAATAAGTGAGAAGGAAAACCGATTAATTATTCTCACGTCGACTTGTTTACAACAAATGTCATCCAGTGTCTAGTATAACTGTATATGGTATCTAATATACCTATTGAATATTTCCTAGAAGTACCGAATACCAATTATGTAGTTTATTTATCTGGTTTCCAAGGTCACTGCCTCCTACGGATTTAAAAGTCACAAGGTGTATTATGCGTACGAGTAGATAACCTTAGTACTCCCACACTATATACATCTTTTAATTTTGCATGTTTGTCTGCAAAAACAGTTAGAACGGTTGGGTTTAGATTTGACTTGGTACTAATTTTATTAATTCACAGTCTTTGGGGTTCAATGGTTAATAATGCGTTAAGCGTAGTGGTCCAAGATTCGATTCCTCGAAATATATGAATTTAGATGCGGTCAATAAAACCGTTGAAATAAACAGACACAGAAATATGTCTGCGTACTGGTCGAACGTTATTTTTTTATGATATTTATTCAACGTGTGGAAATGAAGATTATGACTAAATAATCCCTTTACTTTTATTATGGTCCAAAATTATTATATTCTTTATATGTGTCCGCCCATCACTTGTTTGCCGTTTGGAAATTCTAAACTAATTGTCAAGATCCTGTTTATTTTTAAATGTATGTACTCACGTGAGAAATTATATGAATAGAAATGTTATTTGAAAATAATTTTGACAATGACTGAAATTAATAACCCACCTACGAAGGGTTCTGAGCCTAGGTTAGAACGAATGGTACAGTACCCTTCGTTGAGAAATTTGGACTCACACTTAATGCTGTACCTAATAAGTGTTATGCTTTTGTCCTCAGCAATTATACACAAACCCGAAGTTTATTCACGAGGGCTATGACGCGTTCGACGTGGTCACCGGCACGCTCGGTAAGTTCTCGAAACCACAATATTTCGTAACAACTCGTTTGACAAAAGATAACAAAGCTACAACAAAGTTTATATCTAAGCAAAGCGACAAAATAATTTTGGCGAATTCTTATTATATATGTTGGTTTACTAATTTATTTTATGCCTGGATTTTTTATGATCGAGGGTGACAAGCCTGGGATTCATTTGATGGTAGGTATAACATTTAAAGATGCACTGTCAACTTATGTTGGCCTTTTCATATTTCGAAAGACTGAAACTGAAACGCGAATAAACTCAAAGGATTTCTTCATCCGTGACTTGGTTAGTGACGCGGAGGGAATGTCCTTATTCCTACCCATTTAGTATCCAGATTTTCAGAAGTCCAACATATTTTAGAATTACAAATTGATTAGATAAGGATCCAACATTTATTGTTATTAGGCATACATTGCTACCAACGAACTATGCTACAGCGAAGCGAATACTTTATGCAACTTTCTTTCAACCTGTTATCTACACTCTTATAAGGGTTTAATTATAAACGACGCGACTCCAGCATGATTTAGTGAGCTTTGACGGCTACTAAAAGCGACAAATGTCGAACAAACGTTTCGCCAAGATTTAATCACAACACTTTACTCTAGTGTAATAACTTCTAGATTAGACGCTTATTTTTTTAATATGCAATTTCCATTCTTGATTTCTTGTCTTAAATAGACAAAGACTATGAAGCTAACTTTTTTTTGAATTTATTTTTAATGTATTTGGGACATATAAAAGTAATGCGAAGGTTTTAAGAGGTCTTTATTTAATCTGATCTATATATTTCTTTATATATATATGTTTTTGCGAATAATAATAAAACGAATCAGTTTATATTACTGTTTATTTGCGGTTTTGCACTTTTGCCCCGTTCCTTAAAATGCGAAGCGTTATTTTTGCGAAAGTAAATAAATATTATAACAATAATCAAAATGTCATTCAATATATTATTTGATTATTTGTTAACTACAACGTCGTTTACTACGATAAGCCTGGCGAAAGTATAGGCTTTAAGGCTTATTTTATTTAATGTCTGTAAAAGTAAATAAAGCGTTTGTTTTCCAGGTGATAAATGGTTATTATCATGTTTCGGTCTACTCCACATGTACAAGGGTCTGTTCTTTCGTGTCATACCTGGAGATCAAAAATTGGATTCTAACTATGCTGGTATTTTTAGGTAAAAGTAACTTATAATATTTACTTTTTTAAAATATTGTTATATACAGAAATTGTTTAATGTATTGGGTACTATCCGAAGTTTAAATATTTTATGACATTTATATAATTAAATACTGTCTGTAGTTTACGCGAGTAGTCAACATTTAAATAAAATACTTTAACTATTTAAAACTCAAAAAATATTAGTTAAACTAATTTAAAAATTATTTTACTACAAACCGACGTTTCGGATGGTTTGTGGCAGTGGTCACGGGGAGATACAGTCTCGACCCGGACATAGTTTAACTAATATATGTTGCGTTTGTTTTAAACCATCATCATTATCAATGGTTGTACAGCCCCTTGAGGGCCCTATCCTCCTCTAGTCGCTTCCGTAATTGGCATCTATCCCGTGCTTCCTATTTCCGCGTTTTAAACCGTTAAAGTGTTTTATTTTTACTATTTCTTTCAGGTTTCGCATCTGGTGGTGTGGCCAATGGGTGGAAGTTCTAGTTGATGACAGATTGCCAACAGTACACGGAAAGCTCGCGTTTATGCATTGTAGCCATTCGGAACAGCTCTGGCCTGCATTATTAGAGAAAGCTTACGCCAAGTAAGTCTGTTTTTAGTTAAGAGTATTTATCATGACTTATCACTATCTATTAGCTATCAAAGTTTCGGTTTTGACTTTGGCCAATATTTTATCTGCTTTATTAGTCAAGGCACATGACTATACTTAACACATGGTTTGTGTCATTGGTTTCGTAATATAAAAAAATACGACATAAGCAGGATACGGACCGGCATCCATAGCGTACCGTACCGCTTTAACCAATTGAGCTACCGTGTCCTGCTTACGACTAACTTCTGTACTGATTTTCTCTGCTGACTTTATGCCCTTGCTAAACATATTTTGCGATCTTTGGTCCGTGATTATATGAATGAATATCTCTCACACGATATGTATTGCCTGTTCAATAGAATGCATGGTTCGTACGAAGCTCTGAAATACGGGAACCTACACGACGGCCTTGCAGACCTCACTGGTGGAATTACTGAAACAATGACTGTATCAGAAGTTGGGGATCCATCGAAATTACACAATTTATTACAGACCACTAGCATAGTAACAGCACACCGCGGAACTAACTCAGTAAAGACGATAGAATCCGGCATTCGTTACAGGATACACAATATTGAACGAGTGAGTGGGATTTTTAATCGGTTGTATTAAATCTAATTTAATTTAACAAACTAAACAAAACAAATATACTATCGTCACCACAATATAACAAAATAAGAAGATTTAATTTGAAGATATTCCAAAAAATAAACGAGAAACTGCGGCCTTATCGCTAAAAAGCGATTTCTTGCAGGCAACCTTGAAGATGGAGATTTACAATAATAGGAATGTTCTTAGAGTTTGACTTATCTAACGTAATTTACATCAATACGTTTGAAAATAGAGTTATGTTTGTAATCCTACAATATAAACTTTCTATAGATAAAAAAAAGTTTTTTGGAAATTTGGGATTAATGATAATAATATATAAAAAGATTCTCTTAAAAATTGCATTTGTTTATTACAACTTAATAATCTATAACGTCAAGATCGATTTTAAAGGGAAATAAATATTTCTATAGTTGTATTGACTTATTAAATTTACAGGTGGAGACCACAGTCGGATTTGTACACTTGGT
This sequence comes from Leptosia nina, assembly GCA_963661955.1. Taxonomy (NCBI): domain Eukaryota; kingdom Metazoa; phylum Arthropoda; class Insecta; order Lepidoptera; family Pieridae; genus Leptosia; species Leptosia nina. The sequence continues at coordinate 1,685,781 of CAVLEF010000279.1, forward strand.
GCGATTAGGGAGACCGTTAGCACCTGGAGATACGCCATTTACTCATTTCATTTTGGACAAACAAGCGTAAGATATTATTCTATCAGCCAGTTATAGTTATATATATATTTACCCACATTTTTTTCTGAACTTTGTGTACATACTTATACGCCCTCTTCTGTGAAGGAAAAATATTGTGAGATAACTGTCACGTCTCAGAACCTTTGTTTTTTACTGATGGTGTGAATACCTAATGCGTCGGGCAATAATAACTTCGAGAGTGTGGTAAAGCGTACTGCACCCTCTTTGGAGACAATAGCCAACCAGAACCACTAAACACACCACTAGCCTGCTACGGTGCTCTGAGAGAGGACCCCTTTTTTCTGATGGTGTGAATGCCTAATGCACGCCCACGTTGGGCAAGTGTGACGTGGGGAGTGTGGTAAATCGTATAGCCGACCAAAACCACTAAACACACCACCAGCCCTCTACGGTGTTTTGAGGGAGCCCTGGGAACACGCTTGTACGACTCCAAATCCCAAACCAATGCCCATTTCATACAAGGCGAAAGCGAGATTAGCGAGATCTTGGAGCTGCAAAGGTCGCCTCCTTGATCCGTCTCGCCGCTCGCTGTGGGTCATTAGACGCCATCGCTTTGAGAGAACCCTAGGAACACGTTTGTACGACTCCAAACGTCTTGGAAGTCCAAGTAGCCTAACTAGGTGAACAAGAAATAAAGAATCGGGCCCTCATCACCTCTTTTCACATAGTTTGAACTTATATAAGCCTCCAAAATTATATATGTGAACAAAAAAACTTCTTGTAAAAAAGTTTTTCTTCTTCCTTTCTTGTTTTCTTTTACGCTTATCTCATTCCAAAGCTGAGGTAAGAAGGCCCCCGGGGCCCTCAGAGACCTGTTACTGCCGAGGGGTCGCTGAGGATGCACGTAATCCAGCTGTGGGAAGTCAAAGTACCGTTGTTCATCATTGTTATTAACTCTTATATAATTTCAGGTGGAGTTTAATACCCGCATCAGAGCGAGACAGACTAACGTCGATAACAACCGGTTTCTGGATGTTGTATACTGACTTCTTAAGTACATTCTCCCGGTTAGAATTAGTGCATATGGATGGTGAAACTAGTCAAATAGAAGCGACACTCGCTGATAAACATAAATGGCAAATCAAATCTCATCAGGGCAGATGGATGAAGGGCGTCACAGCAGGCGGTTGTAGAAATCACGCAGGTATATAGTAACTGCTAAGGCAAAGGCATCAGGACAGAACTTTTAATAGAGGGGGAGAGACAAGCATGGAGTTCTCTTGATGGGAGGTGAAACACACCAGCCGTATAGAATCTAAACAAGATGCGCTGTCAGCCTATTTTGGTCTTGGATATTCGAAAATCCGCACACTGAAACCGAAACGCGATTCAACCTCACGGCTTTCGTCTTTACTTCGCAAGACTTGGCTCAAAGCAGAGTATTAGCAACTAAAGAGTGAGAGAACATTTTGTATAAGCTACTCGCATATATCATGGGTTGACGATGACGTGCAGGACGCGGTAGCTCAATAGTTAAACCAGCAGCACGAATCGTTCTGGATGCCGATTCAAGCCTAGCTCGTATCGTATTTTTTTTTAAACCTTCTTTTTTTAAACTTCCAGAATTCTTCCACATGAATCCACAAGTTCAAATAGTACTCAACGATCCCGACACAGTGTTTATATCGCTCAGTCAACACAGCATAATGGAGCCGAAAGTAATAGGTTTCAGTATTTACAAGATAACAAAAGCATTCACTGAGATTGCGCCGTCGACGCTTTTCAAGAAAATGAAAAGTTCAATCAATTCACAATACACGAATAGCAGACAAGTTAGTGAAAGGTAATGTCGAAACTACGCGTCTTTAAGCTAATATTGGAGTGACCGTGATGTTTGCGCGTTAGAGCGATCATACAACGCACGAGGCAAACAATAATTGACGATTGCGTCATTGGATTCAAATCTCCAACTAACTAGTGTACTAGACACATAGATACTGTCTGTAATATACGCGAGAACACATTTGAATAAAACACTTTAACAGCTTAAAACGCGACATATGTTAATTCAAGTTATTTGAAAGTTATTTTAACTACGGCCCGACGTTTCGGATGCTTTGCAGCAGCCGAGGAGTCTCCCAGTTTAACTAATTTATATCGCGTTTTAAACCCTTAAAGTGTTTAATTAAATAGTACATATACTATTAAAGTTTAGGGACGGTCTGTCCTAATGGGGATTGACTGATCTTTTATTTATTGATTTATTCATACTTAAACAGATAAGAAAGTCTACACGGCCTCGTTCGTAGCACATAATATCTATAATTAAAAAAAAGAAGTAATACAGATTAAAAAATACTTAGAACAGTTTGTAATTATATAAAATTGTTTAGAAAAGAGTAAATTTATTTATTTGTATTTTTACTAGTGGGTTCTTAACTTGAAAATACACCTGTCATAGCTGCTCGAAAAACAATTGTAAGCTATTCGTAAGAGAAAAATGTTTGTAATACTATTCATTATACACATTTTATTTCAGATGCAATTTAGATGCCGGTTCATACTTAGTCATTCCAACCACCTTCGAGCCCCGTCAAGAGGGAAACTTCACTCTCAGAGTGTGTTCTGTAAAACCACTCAAAATGAATGTTTTAGACAGCTTTCCCCAAACACTAAAGGCGGCTGTATTGAAAGCTCCCTCCGATATCAACTCGAATACATTTGAACTCTATGACTCCCAGTTTCTTCAGTTAGCTGATGAACATAAGACTATTAATGCTTTTGAACTACAAGAGTTGTTAGAGAGATGTTTACCAAATGATTATATAAAAAGTTGTGCAACCATAGAGACTTGTAGGCAAGTCGTTTTGTCTATGGAAGTATCCTTTTTACAATGTATATCATAATATGATGAATTTAAGCTCGTTTAGAATAGAGCATTCGCTCTAATTCTGAAACATTTTATAAAATAAAAGTTTAATTAGATTTAAAAAAATTACGATACGAACTAGGCTTGAACCGGCATCCAGAATATTACGTGCTCCTGGTCTAATTAATGAGCTACCGCGTCCTACACGTCATCGTCAACCCGTGATATATGCAACATTCGCGTGGCATTGAACGGCCACAATTGTGACATTTTTACTTCGTCATTTAATTAAAACTTGGCGAAGGATATTTAAATAAATCTTGATTTGAACTCACGCGGTATGTGTAAGGAAAAAATATAAATAACATAAAACCTATTGCAATGTCTGAAATGGTGTCTCAACTTTTGAATGTATCTATCAAAAGAAAAAGAAAGCCCGAGAAAACCTTTGAGTACTGCTGTTATTATTATTAACTTTTATATTTGAAGTAAAGCAAATACGCGTTTTAACTTTAAACATTGGATATTACCGTTTTTAATGAACGGGGCTTTCTGGGAAAATTCTGGGATATTATACCATTCACGAAAGGTTCCGTTGGGAAATGTAAGAAATTGTTTTAGTCAAGCCCGGGGCAACGGAAAACGGCATTGAAGACACATTAATTTCCTTAGCAGCTCAACAGAAGGATGGTTCAGGTCGTATTAACCTAAACGACTTCAAGGACCTAATATACAGCCTTAAGTATTGGCAAGAAGTTTTCAAGAGGCATTCAACAGAAAAAATGGGTGTGTTGAGGGTGGAACGGTTTCGTGACGCGCTCAGAGACGTCGGTTTCGTGGTCCCGGAGAGGGCGATGACTTTACTGGTTCTAAAATATATGAGGAAGGATGGAATGCTCCGGTTTGGAGATTTCGTATCCGCAGTGGTCCTCTTGCATAGAGCTTTTCGTAAGTAACGCCATGTATCGCCAAATACATACGTAACCGTCGCGCCAAACGCAATCTGTGTAGTCTTTGCAACGTATAAGAAAATGAGCTTTTTACTTCGAAACAAACAAAGATACATGTTACACGTCCTGTAAAATTTATCCTATGAACGCTTCTAATATATAAAAAAAACACATTTATATAGCGACAAGTTATTTTGCAAAATAAGGCGTCGGCTTTAAGATTAATGTGTATTTATTGTATTATAAACATAATGCTCATACGATATACTAACAAAAACTTAGCTTGCAGTTTTTTAACATTGGCTTCATAAGAATACATATGTACATATTTTCGGGGTTATATTCTTAATTGCTAGTATATTGTATACAAGGACCACATTATATATTCCAATTTCAGATATGTTCTTCAGTAACTGCTCTACGCGTACGTACAAAGTAAAATTAACATTTCCAGAGGTGGGTATTATTATCTATTTATTATGCTTTATATTTATCTATTGTATAATCAATACTATAACAAAGCAATATATGTAAAAAAATATTATATTATTATACATAGTACATTTAATAAAATTACCAAAAATATGGGCGAATGAAACAGAACAATTTAACAAAAAAGTCTATGGCCTGGCAACTCGATCCCGTTACTTGTCTTAGTTAATGCTAAGCAACGTGTGGAAACATTCAGATACGGGGCAGTTTTTGGAATTGTTATTCTACTGAATATCTAATATCTTTATTTTCAGTGGCTGAAGTTGGCTTTGACGTGCTAACACTTGGATATGGGTAATAAAGCCAGCTGCGACGGACCTTGGCTTGAGATGAGAAAACACGCGCGAAAATCAAACCTGGCCACAAAGACCGGCAGTAGACACTACGAAGTGAACTCGTCCCATACTGTTTCATGCTTTTGTCTGGCTCGCAGTTCGCATCGCTGGTCGCCGTTGTGATGCTTAATCAATACATAGCTATATAGTTGTTTCAATCGTTAGACGCGTCGCCGTTCGCCTGCGCGTGTTCCGTGGCCAGGTCGACAGTGTTGTGATACGTTTGAATAACCGTTGACAGATATTTGCATTTATTACGTTAGGCTGTATTAGGAACATTGAAGAAGTATTTTGTACATATTTTTAATACAATTCTGAGTGTGTATTCTATTTTGGTTACAATATAAATTGTTATCTTATTGATTATTTTTTTCTTTCCCTTCCATATGTATATGTATTCCAACATAGGCGCATGCGCTTATCAACTCATTTGGCTGACGGTCGTGCGTTTTCGTCTCGCCTGTGGCAAAACTTCTTTCTATCTAAGATACGCGTTAAAAGTTCACTCTGAAACGTATCCAGATTAAATGGACTGATTTCGATAAATAAATTTCATAAGTAGTTTTATTTCTGAACAGTTAACTTCTAACATAAAATATTATTTAAAAAATTATATAAGCTAAAAAACAATTGTAATTTTTATTATGTCTTTAGGTGATTTAATTATATTGTATATTTCTAGGACTATATACTTGAGTTGTGTGATCATTGCCTTTGTGTATGTACAACTTATTAAAGTAGACATAGATCACATCTTTTTCAAGTATGAAACAAATTTATAACAGGATTATAGTTTTGTCTGATAATTCCAGCCCCTCTGAGCAAAATAAAAGTTGAATATCTGTACTCCATTGCAATAATCACTCACATTTATAGAAGAACTCATAAATAAATGTCTTACTATTTTCACTTTTGATTTTGTGTATCGATTGGGAGTTGTTTTGAATCTTCATCACTTTCTTGTGATGCCGCTTTATGCAACTCATAGAGTTGAACAAGTTGGTCCTCAGTCATATGATCCAACATTTGCGGATTTAAATAATTTCCCACAACCTTCTGTTTTGCTTGGTTTAAGGGTTTCGTCTGTTTCGCTAAGTTGATTGCATAATCCTGAAATGGGATTTTTTTATACATCAGTATTAATTCATATAATATTTGAACAGATTAAAGGAAGGAGCGAGAAGCACAGTGTTAACATAAGGCAGAAGAGGTACAAGGATAGGCTCCAATTGAGAAAAAAATTAGGACGCTCAAGATCCTAAATCCAACTTGCACACAAAAATCAATTGGTTTGGGTGCTTGATGAACCAATAAACCAATAAACCAATAATGGGACTATACACTACACTATGTGTATATGAAACTTAAGTATTGATTCATAGATCTGGGTTATTTACATGTGATATATGTAATAAATATCATTTGTTGAATTCAAATCATAACTAATGAAGAAAGAATTCTTAAGTTGTTTCCAAAAATATAGTCAAACTAAAGGACAGTCAAATCCTTGAATTGTTTACATGCTAGAAACATAATTCAGAATCAAAGATTTTTTAATTACATATATTGAATTTCACCAATCATTATTTCATAATGTAATATTAACTACATGTGTCTTTCAATTCACAAATATGATGTTAAGATTACATAATGCCAGGATAAAATTATCCAATTGTTTTACCGTCCATTCGTTGAGAAATATCGCGGCTTCTTGAGGATTGCAATTTTTGTGCCTTTTGAATTCGTCTCTTGCGTAATTGTCTCCAATAACTCTTAGCTCCGCTGGCAAAGCACGATGAACGCGTAATATTAATTTATAAAGAACGCGAACACGTCCTACGTGTTCTGTATTAAACATCTTTTTTATGTTTCAAAACATTGCGCTTTAGTTTTATTTTAGGATGTGGCAGGTGACCAATAACTTTTAAAGTGAATTCAATTTATATTGTCCGTAGGGTTCTATCGGTGAATAAGAAAAACAGGCCAAAGCAAAATTTGAGTTACTGCTGTAGACATTAAACTTAAACTTTGGTTTTAAAAATATTCGGATTTCTCAGATTATTCTCTATTTAAAATCTTACTTATTGTCAATTTCCACCTTCTGCTTTGTTAAGATGACAATCACATGACAACATTGACATTAGTGACGTGCAATATAATTTATATATACTGTAGAGTGTAGTCTGAAACTAAGCTCTATCAGTTATTTCGAAATAAACAAATAGTAACTTCAACAACTAACTTCGACTAGCAAACTTGTTAAAACAGAAGAGAAGCAGCCAGCACTGCGGTAATCTCCTTTATTTTAGAGACGATACAAACGAATCTTGAATGGAAATCGAACTAACGGTACCAAATTTCCAGTATAATTCTAAACACTGGGTGAATATCAGTTATATTGAAAGTCCTGACTTATTTTATGTAACATTGTGCACATCTAGACCATTAATTAAGAGTATGAATCTTCCAATTCAAGAATTGAAGAGCAGAACCCCAACACATATAAGCCTTGGAGATATAGTCCAATATAGATCTAAAAATGGGGGAGACGCGATACTCCGTGGAAGAATAAAAAAAATGTATGGGGAAATATATTATGATGTATTCGCTATAGACTATGGCTTCATTGATCTACAAGTAACTGTTAAAAACATATGGACTTGTTCTTTCACCTATCCACCATTAGCCTATCCATGTAGACTTTGCAATATAGCACCACTTAATAGAGATCGGACATGGTCAGCAACTGTTAGTAAGGCAATGAAGGATGTTGTTGGTAATAATAATGTTCTTATGATTTTTAGAGGCCGTGACTTAAGTGGCATAAATAAAGTAAATATTAATATTGTGCCCCAGGATCTAGCTACTATGTTAATCTTGGCTGGTATAGCCATCATTTGTGCCGACTTATAGAAGAATCGGTATTCTTTTTTTATATATTCTTTAGGAAGTAATGCTACTCAAGTCCAGAACAATTGAGTCCACACACATGCTTCATGGGCTATGCTAAAGAGCAACAATTTTCAATTCAGTGGAAGGTATACTTATACTTTAGCAAGTTTCCACCTTTCGTTTTGATATAAGTAGAGCACTTATGGATGCGGCATATGTAACATTGTGACCCTACATGCTCCCATTTTCTCAAATTGTAACGGCATATAATGCAGCATACATAGTAAAAGTAGAAACACTGTTAAAAGAAGGTCGAGATAATGACGATGAAATCTCAAAAAATTTACCTATGAAGAAAACCAATATGGTATTATTATTATTTCTGCAATCAGTCTGCCCTTCCTGTAGCCGTGTTAGCTACAAACTTTATTTAATCCATTTTAAAGCACTCAAAATGAGATTAGGATCGTCTAGCTCTTACTTTACTGCAAATCTTATATTCTGTCCATCTTCAGGTCTTTGATGTCAGTTTCCGCTATAGTATTAGATCCTTTGTGTACTTACAGCATTCAAAGGGTGGATACAGACCCATCCATTGAATGCTTTAGATCATACTCCTTCAAATTGCATTAGCTTTATTGGCCGGACTGATTTGATGCATACACCCATCAATGTTTAGACCATCACTATTGGAGATACAATGTTTATTTATTTGCCGAGTCTGCTTCTTTTCAGGATGGTGAACAGTCTCTTTTTTTAAGTTTGTTTTCATTTTATTGTTACCTAGATTATATTATTACCTTGAAATAATTATATTTCTAGTCGATCTTCTTTTGTTTATGCAATTTAGTTTTAATTAATTTATTAGGAATCAATTAATTTTGGTTATTTCTTGTATCAACTATTTGTAATTTTTATTTTTTGCTATTTAAAAAAAAAGTATTTTTCCTCTTTTTTAAGGTTTTGAATTTAATTAGTTATTCATAAAAAAAACGTTATTTAGAGCATACTTTAGTAAATTGATGTACCCTTCAATTTTTGTTTTTTATTATATTGATTGTTTTAATGTGGGGTAGCTTTCACTGTTGAAGTTCTCTGAAGTTTTAAAAATGTATATAAATTATTTATTTGAAAAAAATGTATTTTACTAATTTAAATACCAATATAAATATATGATTAATTTAGAAATAAAAGCGAAGAATGTAAACAGTCCCCCTCTGTAGCTAAATGGTTATATTACTAGCATGGGGTTCGGCGGGGAGAGGGTTCGAATTCGGGGAAACAATAGAGTGAAACGGTCACAGAAATGTTCTCCCCATGCTCATGATGGGAGCTATTTGGAGAACGACCATTTGATTATATGTATAATGTCTTCAGTAACGCAGTGACCGTTCAAATAAATATAACCAAAAAATAGCTCTAAATTATACCAAAATACCAAAGCAACCTTCCAAATATAAGCGGAATATACGTTAATATAGTATATATACCTATTTATGAGAATTTATTATCATTTTTATTGTATGTGTTATAAGTGAATTCCTTTAAGTTTTTTTGTGTAGTAGTTTAGTGTACATTGTAAATGTTTAATTTTCGTTTGTGTTTTGTTTCTAAATAAATGTATTTCTATTCCAAATAAATATCAAATAGTATATATAAGGCCTTGATAGACTTCCGAGATGTGGTGTTGGAGAAAACTGCTCCGAATCCCTTTCGAATACCTCCATTTTCTCTCAGGTCAAAGTCCAAATAAGGCTCTACTATACCATATTGGATTACTTCGGATTCATTACCAGGAGAAATTGGGAATCTATTAATCTTTAGAGGTTTACGCTGCGAAAACGGTTCAAGATACTCAAAAAATATGTATAAAGGAATTATTCCTTAAGAATCTATCTTCCTGCATTGCCCTATTTTATTGAGGCCTCCTAGAAGGTTCTAGAGAGTAGGTCCTCTCTCACTCCACAAATAAATATAAAAAATAGTGCGATTCTTCATTTAATGTAACTAGTGCAAAAACAAACTAACTTAGGCCTTATAAATGTTTAACGCTATGCTAAGACCGCCGTGTTGGTGCAAAAATTAAATGTTATAAAATATCAGGTTTTTAGACAATATTAGGGGCGAAAACTAATTTTTGTCATGGAATGTTTGTTAAGCCGGGTCGCCCACGGTTTAGCTGCAAGCACGGCGACCTCAAGTGCGCTCACCAAAACTTCCTGTTCATACTGGTGGAACCGGGCCAAAATAATCACTCAAAAAAACTTAGGACTGGTAAATAAAGTTATCGGAAAAAAAATGCAATACGATGTTTTATCAATGTATAATAAAATCATATGTACAAGCCTCACATAGACATGCGTCCCTCTGTACAAGCACATTTTTTAAAATGTGTGACAGCGACTAACGTAAGCTTGTTGAATCAGATTCATCTTTATATTTTAGTAATATGATTAAATAATTTTTTTTTATAATCAACATGTTTCATGCAAGTCCAGAAAAATAATAGACTTTCTGCCTCTAGCTAATGATAATACAATAAAGATTTTAAACATGCCAATCAATTATGGAACTAACGACCCCGGAAACACTGAAGTACTAGTCCCTGGGCACCCACAAACTAGTTATCCGCCCAGCTCACGTGTCAGAGTTCCCAGACTCTGAATAAACTTAAGAACTGCTAGGAGGAAGGAAAAATGCGCCCTTAACAATCTTTGTACAAAAATAGGAAAGTAACAATCACATTAGTTTTTTTTTCTCTCGAAAAAGTAACTAGGATATTTTCTCCTGAATAAAAGGATGTGTAAGACAATGGTTCACCGAAGCACGCTTTGTAGGATCTATCATTAACATTCTTTCCAGCAGGTCTTTGAGCTGATTCATCTTTTTGGCCTCCGTGGTTGGTAGTCTATTTAGTGACGGTGCCAATTCTGACAGCAGGTCTCTCGTTGGTTTTATACTTGACATAACGACGATCTTTTCCTGTAATGAACACAGATAGATATTTCAAGTGTCATTAATGTGTTATAAATAGCATGACAGAAAGAAAGCCATAGAAGGAGAAAGCCATAGAAGGAGAAAGCCAAGAAATGTGCTTCGCTTATAGTGACTTTTTTTTAACAACTTCAATCAAATTCACTTAGTAAAATCCACAATTTCATGCTAAATTTAATAACAATCTTGAAAAAAAATACGATCGCTAAAAAGGTCTATATAGGCGTCGTTAGCCCCAGCTAAAGAAGCTACTAGGGCCGGTGATAATATATGTGGTTGTGCTTACCCTTTCAGTGATTTTATCCAGTTCATGATATAAAAAATTACAGTTTGAATCAAAGTGAGATTCCTTAAATTGCCCTTTCTTTATTATTTTGTTCGGTATCTTCCCTTTGAGATCCATAAAGTATTTTAACATTTCATTATTTGATTTACCACTGAACATTATTTTGCCCGTGGACATCTCGTAAATGGTACAAGCGGTCGACCACATGTCTATGCCATGATCGTAGGGCACGCCCAAAATAATCTCGGGCGATCTATAGAATCTTGACACCAGATAAGGAGTTATTTCGTTGTCTGAAACGCTTGAGGCAGACCCAAAGTCACACAGTTTCAATAACAGTTTACTGTCATTGACCAATATATTGTCTGGCTTAATATCTGCAATAAAAGAATAGTTACAAGGATGACTCAAAATATACGCCGCCATGCCGTCTAGGGCAAACAGTTTTCTATGATATATACACTACATGTTAAACATTGTATTCCTGGAGTTTTACCATCAATTTATTTGTAAGGTATAATAAAAAAAGCACAAAAATTACCAGCGTGTATGATTCCAGTCTTCTTTAACAGTTTTAAAGCCAATAGCATTTGTTGCATGTAACTTCTTACAGCTATAATATGAATTCCGCTATTTTTTCCATATTTCTTGAGGACTTCTCTCAAGTTCATCGACAGGGGTTCCATGACCATACAAAGGTGTTGTTTGTGAAAGAAATGACGAAACAATCTGAGACAATGTAACTTGTCATCTGGATCTGCATCATTTAACTTCTTGAGTATATCTAATTCCTTGAGTCCTGTTTTGTGCCTGGAAATAATAAACAAATGATTGAGTCAATTGATACTCAATTGGCTCAATCAAATCAAAACAATATATTTTAATAAAACACTAACGGTTTAAAACGCGATTAAACGCGTACAAGTGTTTTATTTTAATGTGTACTACTCGCGTAAATATAGATAATTTCAGAGTAAAGATTACTATTATATAAATACATACTTAAATTTTTCTTCTTATTAGTATACAATATAAAAACACATATATATTCATACATATTTAATAGCACAATCTATCTAAAATAATATATAAAGCTGAAGAGATTGTTTGTTTGAATGCACTAATCTGAAGAACTACTACTCAAAATATGAATTTATGAAAAATATAGTTTTATAGTTTTTCAGGTTTAAGGAGAAAATTGTCTGTTGAACTGATTGCTATTTTATTAAAGATCAGACTACTATGCGGATAATAGGGTGGTCCAACGATTCAAACCCATACGAAGCTATGCCTCGAGTTTAGTCGTTGAACTGCAGAGGCGGTCGTTCAGTTTGGTAATTACTTACATTATTTCGTTGTTACGTATAATTTTGACAGCCACCTCAGAGTTGCCTCGCGCCTGATCCCTCGCGCGGACCACGTTGGAAAATACACCCTGGCCCGTATATCCATAAACGGAATATCTGTTGTCCAGTATCTCTCCTATGCGAACTCTGCATACAAATTATTATGCCTTTTGGATATGTCCATAATAATTATTTTTTAAAAAGTACATCAGTAGTCAAAGATAATATGAGATATAATTTACCAAAAAAAAAAGGAAAATGCCACAAAACTTGCCACAGAGTAAATATGCAAGCGATATGAATTTTATCAGGCCATACTTAGGGGGATCAAAACTGGAGCAAGCCAACGTGGAAAATATCTTAATTGACACGTGTAGTGCTTCTTGTTATATATTAGTTGGTGTGATATGATATTTTAGGAAGTGACGTTTACTAAAAAGTCTCGACCCTACATTTCTTTATAATATGATTAATAAGTATTTTGTTAACAACAAATGTGTGTACACCAAATTACCTATAGTATCCTTCCGCATCGTCCCAGTTGTCCGTTAGAGATGGATTCTCTGGTGCCATTTTGTTTTTCATTTTACTTGTGGTGGGGGTCTGAAAGTTTCATTAAAATTGTTATATTGTTAAACCCGTCATATTGATAGATATCACCGGTTGAACAAAATAGCAACTTAAAGATACACCACTAAACTCACGTCAACATTATCAAAGTTGTCTTGATCGGCAAACATGTCCCATTCGCCTTTTTTAACAGATTTCTCTAATTTTATAGATTCAGGGTCCTTATCTTCCTTTTTGTTGCCAGCTGCGATAGTTGCATCTCCTTGCGAGATGAGTGTCGCGGATGTGATTTTTTTCGCGTTAATAATAATATTTGTCGCATTGACTTTTGGATTTTTCGTGTTTTCGTGTGACTTTTTCGTGTTTTCCTCATTATCTGCATCTTTTCTTTTTGAATTCCTTCCGTCGTTGTTGTTATTTCCTCCTAGACGCTGTTAAAACACAATAATATAAAATATTTACATTTTTATCGATAGGATAATTAAGTGCAAAATGAACCTTTAGTAGTAGCTCGCGTTGCTTCCTTCGTTTTTCTATTATTTGTTCTTCTGTTTCTTCTTCATCATCTGTATTAATAGATATATCAAGTTCGTCACTAGAACTAGGCAAGTGGTGGATATCATTAGTAGAATCCTGTAAATGGAAAGAATAATATAATGTATTTTTTTATGCCAAATCATGTAAAGTAAACATTTTTTCATTTATTATTAAAATTAACTTAATACTCGATTCTTTAACGAATTCAAATACTATAAGGTTTTAAGTTTATCTTAAAGTACATAAAGCGAGATTTCATCGGGAATTTAGTTAAAAAACCTGCAAAGAAATCGCGACTTAGATGGTCCCGAGCCTAAAAAAATACATCTCCTGTTTACTTACTCTGCGTTTATCTCTAATATTTCTATGACGTGAGTCTGTCGCATGCGTGTCGCGACTACTTCTCGAACGAAAGTAACGTCTATCACGATATGGAGAATGATCTTTAGCTCTAGCCCTCCTCCGTTCTGAAGATTTTATTTCTATTCGCTCCCTTTCTCTGCCCCTTTCTCTCCTGAGTCTTATGTCTCGCTCTTTTCCTCGTGCTCTCTCTCTTTCCTTTTCTCGTTCTCGTTCTTTCTCACGTTCTCTTTCTCTCTCCCGTTCTCGTTCCCTTTCACGATCCCGCTCCTTTTCGCGACGATCTCTTTCGGCTTCCATTTTACGTCTTTGTCTCTCTTTCCGCTCACGGCAATCTCGTTCTTCTTTAGATTTATCATCGCGAGACTTATATCTATCGGTAACAAGCGATACTTTCTTATTTTTATCGGTTCCGCTTACACATTCCTTTTTAGACGGCTTTTCCCTTGATTTTTTAGTTGAAATATTAATCTCTGTAATGTTTTCTGAAGCTACAACATCATCATCACTAGTATCTGATGATATGGCAACAAGACTGGCTTGAAGCAATTCTTTTTGCATCATTAATTCCTCTAAATTGAGATCATCCTCTGAACCTATTAAATCTGGGCTAGTACAATCATCTTGATAATTTTCTGAATCAGAATTAGATGTCTCAACCTTTTTATCTGACTTAACTTCACTACTAATTGATTGTGGTTTATTACAACTGTTCTCTATTATTATTGTATTCACTTCAATTGGATTTGGATGCTTTTTAGATTGTCTACACTGTCGCGATTTTCTGAGCAAATCTTCTATATCTGATAAAGATGTATCACTGTATTCGCCACTCCGATCTTTATTCCTTAATTTTCTTCTCTTTCTAGGTGTTTCAACTTCATGGTCGTCGTGCTTTTGTTTTTTATGCTTCTTTGACCTTTTTCTTTTTTGTGTGTTGTCATCTTTTGTTTCGTTTTCGCTTGTAGGTGAATCATCTTTGGACCTGTAACAATTATATAAAACACTTATTTACTTACGGTTTCCAAAGATGTAGTAAGTTCTCCAGATGATCCATTATTATAATGTTTTACAACTCTGCAATCATGCAATATCTTGTCAATTTGTGATCATAATTGGAATATGGTTTTTGTGTTGTGAAGCTAATTAACAAACTTTGGCTTTCTATTCAATCTATTGTATAATTGTATATTTATATCAATGGAGAACCCCATAATAATTAATAGAACTTTTAAAACTAGACAATTTTGACAGAGGTTGACAGGTCCATAATTGTTCATGCAAGGAGTATTGTTTATTAACTAATCTTCGTTAATAAACAAAGTTATTCATGTAACAAAATTCAAACAGTAGTTAAATTATAATAATAGTTAATAACTTTCCCGAAACGTAAATAGTTAAAAACCAAAGGATGCAGTATAATTTGAATTACTATATATATTATAATATTTCATAATCTAACACGGAAAAACGTTATTGGGCACTCTTTATTGATATATTGCATATCGTTGTCTTCGGGCTGTTCGGCCGATGTGAGCGAGAAGAGGTTCTCGACGTTTCGCCATCAAGAACAGCCCGAGAGACAATGATATGCTGAACGATGGCCGTGAAAGCCATACACAATTTATCTTTTTAGATTATTAAGAAATTTTGTCATGTACTACAGAACATTTAAATAAAACACTTTAACTAAAATGATTTTTAACTTCGGCCCGACGTTTCGGATGCTTTGCAGCAGCCGTGGTCACGGGGAGACTAAAGATGGAGGATGTCTCTGACGTCAAAGTAAAAAATTGCTACGCTAGCGCCATCTGTTCCGTCGAAGTTGGTATTTGGCGAAACTGGCCGGGTCCTTACAGAATTGACTAACTTAAAAATAAGTTTCACTAATATATCGCGTTTTAAACCGTTAAAGTGTTTTATTTAAATGTGTACTACTCGCGTAAACTATAGACAGTATTTACTACAGAACAGTTATGTATTATTAAATATGAATAAGGCAGAGTAGTTTAGCAATTTGGGGATAATGCCTGTGAATATCATGTTAATGTAACTTGTATTTAACTTATCACAATAAGCCCTGTCAAACGGTAAGGATCATGTTTCCCATTTAATAGTGCTTAATGCAAATAACAATTCATTGAGAGAAAAGTGATTTGGTTATTTATTTTTTAAATATATTAAAAACTTACTGTGTCTCCATTTTGTATACCAAGCAATCTGTAAGTAAATTAAACATCCAATTATTTTTTCCTTTTATGTAAAATTAATTAAATTTTAAGCAATTGCAACTAACATCATTAAATGAAATTGATACCTGCCTAATTGGTCTTGTGGTTACTGCACTTAACTACAGATTAGGAGGACCTGGGCTTGAATTCTGGCAAAATCTTATTTGGTTGGTAGTAACGGTCTAGTACCAGCCCAATCACATTAAAAGCATTGTAGGTTTAGAATCTTAAAATCCTACTCTATGTGAGTGTAGACCTGTGCCTGGCAACATGAATAAATGCAATTTGTGATCTTTGGATAAACTTAGTATTGTACTATAATTATATTTGTTAATTTTAAACCCTTAATGGGGGCATTTAAGGGTTTAAAATTAGCTAGGCTCAGGTTTCTTCTTTTGTTAATTATTAAATATTTACAAGTACATTTCTCTTCTCAATAGAAGTTGAAATTTATTAAAAGTGAATGAGGATACCTAGTTTTAAATGAAGACAGCGCTAGTGTTTTTTTCGAGAACAAAAAATTTGACAGCTTGTCAAGTATATTTTTTCTCACAAAACTTGTAACAATTATAATATTCATTTTCGACCATACTCTACTTTTAAAGCGACCTTATATGGCAATGCTTTTTATAGTAAATGAATTTTTGCATTTAGATTATGATGTATTGAAAGACCACTGCAATAGGCTCTAGTGTTCTTACTGTACAAATCAAGCTCTAAATTAAAAAAAAAATTAAATTTAGATACACCACATTGTCATATATGTAGTTATATATGGCTGGAGCTCTTTTTAAAAAATTTAACGATAACAATTCGGCAGATCTTGTATCACTTTATTGTTAACTCCGATGCTACTGAGCTAATTTTGAATTTTTATCTAATAATAATCAGTATCTCAAAAAATGATTATTTTCTTTCATTGTTTGTTTTGGCAGTTATGGATAGTCCTTCACATTTATACCTAGATATCTAGACCATCTAGAAAGACTTTGATAAAATTTTGTTTGACTACCTTCGACATTTTGATAAAATTTTGTTTTTGAATCAAAGCTGATTAAAACTTCTGATACCTACAGGTATCAGAAGATCAGTTCAAAATGTTTGAAATCAAAGAGTTAACAAGTGAAACAATATCTAATATGAATAAGTTCGGGGAGGCCGAGAAAAATCCGAAAAGTTGTAATGTATAATGTTTATCATAATTTAATAATTTTACGTTTTCTTGACGTTCACACGTGGTCTAGCCACCGCCACTGAATTCTTCCATGTAACAACATTTTCAATGTAAATTTTTTGCACTTGGTCCGTAAGTGATACCCAATATTTCTTTTTGTATGAAGACTGTTTAGTTATGTTAGGTGTTTACCGTTTATACACCATAAATGTACGTAAGATTGCAAATATAAGTTACTTGAAAATGACGAAATGCACAAATAAACATGAACATCCTAAATTAGCATGGATTTTTCCTTTTATGCAACGAATATACGCATAGCCAGAAGATACTTACTTTGTAACGAAACAAGTTTAATTAGAAAATTCACAAATTAGTCATTATTACACACACGATACATGGAATACGTCTCTTGAACAGCGGAGTAATGACACGAGACGCCGGAAACCATAAAGTATATAGATATTCTAAAGTATGTCATTTGTGGTTTGTATAGATTAAGGAACAAATCCATCGATTCATATACTCTGTGTATTTTTTTTTCAGTTCAAGACGTATATTTCTAATTCAGACAATGGACATGTAACTAATGATGTAATGTTTTATAATTATTTTACAACAATATTTAACTTATTTAATAACACTACGACTGTGTATAAGACTATAATACTATATAGAACGATTTACAAAGAATATATAGGACGTATATTACGAGTCTAGTGTAGAGTTGTCATATAAAAGAAAATTGCTCAATATTCGCTAAATTTAATAAACTTTTATACGCCAGTACGACTGTAATTTAATAATCAAATCAAAAAAAAAACGGAAAATATTTGAATGTTAAAAGTATGATGCTTTATCAAGGCCACCCTGATATAGCATCATACTTTTAACATACAAGGAAGAGGAGAACAAATGTTTAACTCTTATTTTTCATACTACTATATAACATAACACACCATTTTCGAAAGTTTCAAATAATCTATAGAATTTATTATGGCAAGAATTATAAATGAAGAATGTCTTAAATTCTGTGGTTAGAATTCAAATCCACAGGAAAGTCATAAGTCAAATTAAAAAAAAGAACTGACAATAATTTTGTGGTTTGGAAAATTATGAGGATGAGTCACAATCGAAAACAACATAAAGTTCTGTTTTGTTTTAATACGTTTTTAAGGAGCATACTTGTTTAATGTTACAGTAATAATATGACAGTAGTAATTCTAGTTGTTAGATTGTAGGCACCGCACCATTGCGAAATTGATCTTTACTTTTAGGATATTACCATTGAATATTTAGCACGTAAGTATGCTTTCCTTTATTCTTTGAATAAAAATACATGAGATGATATCAATAAAATTGCCTTCAGGTAAAATATGACTATCCTTAACCGATTTCGATGTGATGAAGAAACTGGTGAACTCATAACATATCACGTAAATGAGGAAACAGGTGAACCAGCCATTATACACAAAGATGTAACTATTCAATCAACAATACAAAAGAAAACACGAAAACAAGTTCAATTCCCTGAAGGGTACATGAGCAAAACTAAGGAATTCCAAAATCTGAAGCAACAAATTTTGACAGGTTCTAACACTGTCAGTTATAGAGTGCTCCTCACAATACCCACTGTCATGATATTTCCTAGTATCGTGTGTGTGATGCTCTTTTTACTTGAAATATTCTTACATGTTCGATGTCATAAAAAGAATAAAATGCTCAAGGATCCTGGTGTCTACTATCAGAGTCCATTTCACATTGTAACCAGTATATTTTGCGGTGTTTGTCGGGATTGTGACACAGCATCAAAAATTACAGCCCTACAAGATAAAAGGCGTTATCGTTACGACTACTTGAATGGTTCCTTGCATGCTCTATGAATTTAACATATATTAAATGCATCTATATATTGGTGTGTCTGCAGCAAGATGATAGGTTATTATAAGTATTTGTTATCTCGATTATTTACATATTTAGGTATTAAGTTTTGTAAAAACATTTTTTTATGTTATGGTGATTTGGTAATTTGGGTGATGGCATATTAGGAAAGAAAAAATAAAACTATTGAAACAAAGGTTTTTATTTTTATTCCAAAAAGTGTTACTTTCAGTGTACACATAACATATAGTTGAATTTTTCATAATTTTACATAAATTTATATTTTCTCAGTATTGTTGATTACTCATATATTTATATATCATAAAACTTTTGGGTGATAAATTCATATATGTAATTGCAATTATACATATAAAACAAACATTATTAAAGATTAAAAAATTAAAATAAATTTTTCATGACTTCTCAGGTTAATATAATAAAAACAGTATGCATGCATACAAACCGAGATCATACGATGATTAACAATACAACACAAAACAATATTTAAATAAAACATTTGTAACGTTTTAAAACGCAAAATATATTCAATAGTTTATTATAACTATGGCCGAAAGTTTCGGATGCTGTTATGGCAGACCACGACTGCTGAAAACCGTAGTTAAAACAAATTGTAAATAAATCAACTAATATATTTTATGTTTATTAAATGTGTTCTCGCGTAAGCATAATATATACCCCAAACAGAAAAAAAATAGTTTTTAGCCAGTTTAGATATCTGATATAAAATAAAATACAATAGTCGGTACCACCTCGCTGATTCCCTTGTAACCAGACACTAAGATCTATACTATAGACAATAAATAGATAAATGATCACTTTATAATTTAATAGTAAAAAATAATAGTTCTCTCTTTTGTAATACTTGGCTGCGTTAAAAATAGTAGGTACAGTTTTAGATTGTATGCATGCACATATACTTAACTATATACATAACCGGTTATTGTATAGAAGCACAGATAAAAAGTATGGGTCACTGCTGCTTTATTGTTATCACTTTTATGGCTTATAACGACACAAAAAGGCGACATAGAACTTTAATTTAGTAGCCTTCAACGTCGTAAAGCGTTTGATATTTTTTGCTGTGCCATCTTAGTCATAAGATACTTATAAATACAACAATTTCATGAACAACCTGTTTCCTAATAAAATTATTTTTAACGCCCTAAAGCTAAAAGTTGCTTGCTGACGGCATACAAGTTTCAAATTGTTGTCCCAATATTAAAATGAGACATTTTTGTAATTTTTTATAATTCAAATAACAACGAGCATTTATGAAATGTTGTATTGTACAAATTTTATCTAAATTAAAACTAAAACCATGCTATATACTAATATTATAAATATCGTATAATGTCTCAATCACGTGTCGTTATTTAAAGCTTTTTGATAACGATATAAGAATTTACTTGCGAGTGCAACTTCGCAAGTAATTAGTATTTTAAACACGTGAATATAATTACCTATTTATAGTATTAGTATGCAAACCCAGCAACAATTTATATATCAAATTCCATTTGCTCCATTTTTTTCTTTTTATCAGAGTTTCAATAATATAATTAACATCCTTTCTAATAATTGCTAAAAATAAAAAATATGACGGTCCACTACATATGAACAGCACGGAGTTAATAGTGCTTAAAGTTTGTAAAAAAATGCGGCAATGGGGTTTTTCATATTTTATACAGGTGCAAACAAATAATGGTTACTCCGTTAAGACATTTTATTTCCACTTATCAAAAGTTGGCTTAGTCCAGTGAAGGGCATGGTCAAGGACAAGTTCTTAGGGTCAGAATCAGGGTTGGTAGTTAGCAGTGTTTTAGATATCTGTATTAAGAAATGGAACAAAATTTAGCAACTCAAGAATGACGGCTAAAACCTCATAACAATTAGAAATGTTTTTATATATTTATTATATTCCGTACGCGTCCTTTTCAATAGTTAAAAGCGAGGGTACTTGAGTTGTATCGTAGAACAACTAATTGTATCGGTTGGGTAAATACAATCTGTAATATATACGTAAAATCAGTAACGAAAAATCGTGTATATACATATAAATGACCAAATAGGGTCAGTCAGTTAGTAAGATCCCAAGATTCTTTAATAAAATGACCCTAAATTTTCTTACCTGAGGTCGCATAGATGGTGGATCAGATCTCAGAATAACAAAGAAAACAAGACAAAAATTTTATATTCATTATATTGATTTCATAACAATTACATTTTGTCTAATACAAAGCTTCATGAAATTCGATAAAAACAAAAATAAATCCATTAAATGCCAATTTTTAAAACTATTATCGTTACGTTCGCATATTGGCGATATTTTATCAAACAAATACGTGACCAAGGGCTGAGGTATCACTTTTATATCGCTTCCTTCTTTTATTCAGCATATTTTGTGCGAACGTCCTTAATGCATAGTATCATCATAACAGGTTAAAAACATGGCGCCATGATTCCACCCTGGGAACTGTGCTAGTATGTGTTTTGAAATACTCCAACAGTATGAGTAACAATAATTAAAACAAGTAAAACATGGCGATTAAAACATGAATTAATGCGTTATAAAAATATCAATTAATGCTTCTCTTATTTATGAAAATAAATATTCTACATAAAAAATAATTACATAATGATTAGTGTCGATTAATTAAGATACTTATCTTATTTGAAGCCTGTTTGCTATTGGCATTTTCTTGTTCCATTAAATTTACATTAGACCGAGCATTAAAACACTACGCTAATACGGAACATAATGGTATGAATTATTTAGTATATAAAGAGGATTAAAAAACAATTCTGTGATCCGTAGCAATGATTGTTAATTTATATGAAATTATTCCTTTAGTTTCAAATAATATAAGTTAAATTAATCTAAATATTTTCGCACACAACTTACGGTTGCATTTAATTAAGATCCAAATTTGAAAGTTGTTGGTACTTGTGCTGGTACGGTGAAGGAGTAACCTGTGTGTAAATAATTATGTCACTTCTAGTTACAAATATAAGAACTCCCGTGGCTTAGTTGTACGAGAGTACATTTAAATGAAACATGAAAAAAAGCGTTGGGCAGGGCACAAAACCGAAGTTTCGGAAGACAGGAGAGAAAATAAGACTGCCACGCTGATTATTAAGTGTCTTTGATTTTGAATAAAAGGAAATGATTCCTTTAAAGTTTTCATTTAATAAATTAAACTAGCTAGAATAAAATCATGCCGAGCATGCTTTGCACTTATCACTTAGCATGGTGCATTGGTAGCTTAGATTTTAAATTAGGTACTTTATAAGGTACAAACAAGCAATATAAAGCCTCCATTCAGTGTGTTTGCACATTTCAAAGCAATATTTATTAACACGACCGTGTCAATTATTGGATGCAAAGATTAATAACATTCATTTTTCGGCTAGTCAACAAGTGTTTGTACGAAAGTAGATTTTGAAGTTTGAATCTACGGTTTTCTAGTTAAGCATGACAGCGGTACGTCGAGGTAGCCTCGTAGAGTACCAGAGTCCCAGCATTGGGCAAAAGGGCTGTTAATGAATTAAAAGCGTTTCTTTCATGGTAAGCCAGGTCGTATGAGGAAACAGAACAAGTGCCAACAAGAACATGGAAATGGGTCAAGCGTGTTTAAAAAGCAAATTCAGACAACAACAATATTAAGTTACGCATATGCAATTGTTATTAAATAGAATATGATAAATGACACATCTACATTCGTAGATATAACATACCACCGCTCTGTTCAATGCGCTTGCTATCTTGTTGGGCCTTGCGTTGATCAGCAAGAAGAAATACAGCATTCAACTGTTCCTTTTGTGCCTCATCCAGAACACTTGTTAGAGCATGATAAAGTGCCGGCTCGCTTGTTGATAAAGCTGTAAGTGAAATATGATACACTTGGATTTGATAACGTAATAAAATTCATGTCGACATTGCTCGCGAAAAATTTCAGATAAGAATTTAATTCCTTGAAACGAACTGGAATTTTTAAAGCGTAAATGGTCACATTCACAAACTCCTAAATAATTATCAATCCGTTAAGGTTGTTTGCGTTACGTTACATCCCACAGCCGCTCACATATAAAGCTATTTGGAATATCTCCAAATTCATGAACCTCAATGTGATAGAGCTAATCTATACCAATATTATAAAGCAGAAAAGTTTGTTTGTTTGTTTAAACGCGCTTATCTCGGGAACTAATATTTCGGACCATTTATCGAGGAAGGCCACATCACGCTGCGACCGACAGGAGCGAAAATGCAATAGAAAATGTGAAAACAGGGATTTTTTCATGTTTAACAGGTTCCGTTGCGTGTTTAGGGACCAATGATTCCCCTCTATATGGTCTAAAAATGTCTGCTCGTAAAACGACGTCGTAGTGGTATGAAAAAAAAAGAATTATTGCCAAAATAACTAGTTAACGCGGGCAAAGGTAATAACTTTTTTATCCACTATGTTTACTGGGAGTTGGCCTATCATGGTCCAGTTCAAATCAAATTCGACATCGACTTTACTCTGTGCTGTACTTTTGGGGCATTTTTATACCTCTTTATTCCGATGTAATGCAGAATAAAGGGGGACTAAAGGATTGTAGAAACATTGGGTATGAAGAATGTTGTGCTTACCTGAAAGTGTATTTTTAAATCTGATATATTCATCATCTGGACAGTCCTTAGAGTCCAGAACAGTTGCATAGCATTCAATTGCAGACTCATCCGGCATGTAATCTTCATCATCCTGAAAAATAATATTTCATTTTATTAGAGAAACAGAATAATGCCTCGGTAAATAAACCGCACTTGCTTGTTAGGCTAGAACCATCTTTAATCTAGTAAGTGACATGTTATGTCAATAATCCAAGTTATTACTGAGTATTATATAATAGAAGCGTTAAAAATGACCGGCCCAGTTTGGTACAGATCGTGTTACGCAAGCCGTCAAGAGGGGTGCATTATGTTTAAGCTGAGGTATATAAAGAAATTACTAATACTATATTTGAATTTTCATCTGAACTTTTATATGTTTGAAAACTTATACATTTTGTACGTGTTGGTATTTAAATAAAAAAATGATTTTGGATTGAAAATGTTGGGCGGGACTTGAACGTTTAGTATTGACAAGGTAGCTTAATAGGTTGGAGCAACAGCACGGAACGATGTAGATTCCAGTTTAAATTTAGCCCGTGTCGTAATTATTTTTCAATCCAAAATCGATTCTTATATTTTACGTATTATCATATTTATTAAGATGCCTAATGTTGTTTTTACATGACGAGAACACACCTGATTGAACGCGGGAATTACTGTAAAAACTTACGTTATCATCACTTTCATATGAAATCTTTGTAGTGACTGTAATGTCCTCAGCGGCAGCTTTCTTCGCAGTCATTCTAGATAGATTTTCCAGATACTCGTTGTTCATTTGGTCGAAGTCATCATCATCAGTCGACAATACCTCTGTAGAAGTTGATGATAATCATTTAGAAATAATTATACGTGAGTGACAATAAAAGATTGTTCTTATACCAAATTCACGTAACATTTTTCATGTATAGGCAGTTCATACACATTGAAGATCAAGAAAAGAACAAACAAAATACAGTAAAACCCGCTTTAGACGATTTCTCAGGGCCTCTACCAAATACGCGTATTAAGCGGGAAAACATAATTGTGATACGAAAAATACGAACAACATAATAAATTAAATATATAGTGTTATTAAAATTACTTTATTTAAAATAATTACATACTTTGGTTTGTTTGAAAGATTTTCAATTTTTTTGTACGCGCTTTCCCGCATATTATAGACCCATTAGTGCCCCTATATTCGATACTAGTAGAAAGTGATTTTATATCAAAACCAAAACGGGGTGAGGGATCGTATTAAGCGTTAAGAAATGTATGAAGATATGTCTCAAATTGTAGGGACTTACGTAAAGTGGCGTATTAAGCGGGATCGTCTTAAACGTACGTTCTACTGTACTATATTAAAAAAATACTGCCGTTCTCGAATCAACATCTTAAAACAAAGGAGAAAAAGAGACGTGAATCTCTTCACGACATTGCCTTGATGGTTTGACATGCAAAAATCTTATTTCATCCGTATTAACATAATAATCATTTACCTCCATCTTCCTCTTCGTCATCGTCTGATGAAGAACTCTCCTCTTCACCTTCGGCTTTAGCTTCGTATGCCTTCTTCAATCCGTCAAAAAGCACTAAACATGATGGTAAAATGTTTGGAAGAACCTCGTCCAAGCTCGGTCTCTGTGGACCCATTTCTAGGAGTGTACATATACCGAGAACCGATAGTTTCCGATCGTGGCATCTAAAAGTACAAAGTTTATGCATTGTATATAAAATAAAACACATGTGAAATAGTATATTGTGTATTTTTTTTGATAGAGGAAGAAAGACAAGCATAAGGCTAACTTGATGGGGGGGTGATATACCCCAGCTATATAACATCTAAACAAGATGCGCTGTGGACCACTTTTAGCTTTGGATATTCGGAAATCCAGACTGAAACCAATCCGATAAATCTTCACGACTTTTTTTGTTGAGGGTGATTCGGGACCCAGATGGAATTTCGATATTCCTACCACCCATTCTCTATTTAGATTTCCAGAAGTCCAACATGTTTCAAAAAATATATAAATTCATTGGAAAAATGTTGGACGGTGGGTATCGAACCCGAGACCCGTTAGTTATTAGCTACACATTGCTCAAATACACCAACAAGCCAACCAAATTAAATAAGATTATATCCGTATAATCCAAATTAAGTTAGGTAACCTAGGATATGGGTAGTTTACTAAAAATTAGTTCTTACCCCACAAAACAATCAGTATCGTGTATCCACTGTTTTATAAAATGCTGCGTTATTGAAGCATTGGGCACAGCGACTTGCAGCTTCATTAGAATGTTCAGTAGCAGTTGAGGATTACAATATAATATTGCTATAAGCACCTGCAATCAAGAAAGTTTTAGTACAGCATAAGGTATTAATTATACATTACAAATAAAGTGTGTATCTAATAATTGAATGTTTACTCCACACTTCAAATCATTACTTGTAGGTACATAAACGATTCCATGTTCTGGTATTTTCTTAAATATGTGCTAAAATTTCTCTGGCTGAATTTCTTGTAATATTGCATTTAAATAAACAATTTATGATATTTTATTTATACCTGTAACAACATAATTCTCAAGTCTACTGTGTTGACTTTCCTTGTTAATCTATTCAACACCAGCTCCACAAACGAAGGTAGACAGTTGTCAATCTTCCCAGAACATTGAAGTACCATGACCTCAAGGAGTTTAGCTGCATATACTTCAGATTCGTCTTCCGCGTCGGAATTTAAGATCTGAAACAGAAAAAAAATGTCTTGCATGGCAGAAAGTTCAGCAGAAAGGGTTTTAGAGAGACCCAGCACGCTGCTCTGGGTGCCGGTTGGGAAAATAACTAGCGATATTTTTATTGCTATCATAGAGGAGCAGACAAGCATGCGATTCACTTGATGGAAGGTGAAATACGCCAGCCATATAAAATCTTAATACGAAACACGATTAAACTTGACGGCTTCATCCGTGGACAGCGGTTCTTGACCCGTATATTCAATTATTACCTCGCATTTAATATACAGATTTCCAGATGAAGTTCAACATATATCAAAAAATAAGTATAGATTTGAAACATGTAGAAGCCGGCGGAGATCGAACCAACGACCCGTGATTAGGCATGCAACAGTGCCATTAGACAGACGAGCCCGTCGTATTTTGTATTTTATTTACTACGCCAGCATATTAGCAACAGGTATAGTAATACTAGGAGCAGATCTAACACTGTAGGGCAACATTTATAAAAATAGAAAATCGCAGTTTGTAAAAAATAACATAAGGACATTTCTGCATTATGTCTAGTGACATATGTAATCAGTCTATCCCGAATCGAAATAATTTGCAACCCGAGCTCCGACATTGCCTCGTTCGCTAAGCTCGCACTTCCACAACATAACCGTAATAACAGTTGTTGTATGTGTTAGTAGGTAGTCAAGCCTACCCGCTTTTAGTATAGTAGATGTAAGGTAGCTACAAGAGATAATAAAGTAGTTGTAACTGCACCTTGTCTTTATCTAGTCACAACAACAGTTACTTCGTAAATTACATACTCAGCTGATAGGTAAAACATTTATTGGCAATATTATTATAATTCTAACATCATACTCAAATCCCGTTTCTCCCGTGGGACATGGGGCGGACACATTCCTTTGTCTGGATTGCTGTTAGACTTTTGCACCCTACCCGACCGAAATAATCTATTGCGTTCGAGGGACCCAGGGCCTCTCGCGCTTAACGCAATACTAGGTAACATATATAACCATTTACTAACAGAGGCGGTCAAAATACAAACATAAGCCTCAATAATGATTTAAAATTATAAATAACGTCAGCAAAATTCGTTTGAACAAAAAAGAAGAGTCAATTTTAAGAAGACGCAGAGCATGGTAATAAGCAGAAATTATGTGAAATTCGTCGCAAGGCCCGAATTTTAGTAAATATATATTATAATGGAAATAATCAACGCGAATCAACCCGTTTCTTGGTTGAAAAACTTACTATATTCTTTCGTCCCCTCTCGGCCCTTCAAGTCGTACGTGATTAATTGATGATATCCCTTTAGACGCTAAGTGCTGTATCACATTTTACGGTAAAATAAATACTTACTGTTTTTGCCATGTTAAACATAGCCAAGATGTGGTTCTCATTGGAAAGAAAAGCATTTGTATCCACGATGACGTAATTATAGAGAACCGGCATCATATCAGTGAAATACTCAAAGCCTTCTTTTTCAAACACAGTGTAGAGTAGTTCTAGAACTTTCCACATATTTTCCGAAATTGTTTTCGATGTAACAATCGTTAAGAGTGACATTGCTTCCTCATAGTACTCTGGAAGAAACAAAATATAATATATTTCTATGGTATTTATAATTGTTAAATGTGGGAAACAAATGTTTGAAAATCTAATTCATTGTTTTATATCCAATTGATAATATATACTTGTATAAACATGGTATTGGTTAATCATATTGTATTGTTTAATATTAAGATTAAAAAGACTTTAATATATTTTAACCTCCCCTTTATAAAACTTTATTAATATATCATATATTATGTTAGGTTGTTAATAAGTAACAATAATTTTTATGTTGCACAAGGTTATTTATTTGTAAGGCATTAGTTCAATGCAATACTTTCTTAGGCATAAAGAGAATGTAATAGCGGCCACAATAGAAAATATTAAAACTAGAAGCCAAATGCTAATAGTAGACAGGGAGTAGTTTTATATATTTTTTAAGATAATTTATAAGCATACCTATAACATTATGATGTAATATATGTCCAATTACGCGTAAAATGGTAGGTTCTAATTGCGACATAATTTCTGGATTATCCTCCATGACATTAATCACAATTTCCATTGTGTTAAGCAGCCCCATAGCAGTGATCGCTTTCTCATCTGTACCGGAATCGGTTTCTATTACTTTACTAAATGTAGTCGCCAAGTGATCTGTGATTTCAACAGCCATTGGCATTAACTGCGTAGTGTAGATGGGAACAATTATTTGCAACACACTCGCTATATTGTCATTTTCTGTTTCCCGAATGACATTTAACAACTCAGCCGTAACTTCTTGCACTTGCGGCTCAAACATTTTATAGACCCTATCTTGTGATGATAATAACATTTGAATAGCAATAGCGGCTTCAACTTTGATGGGTAAATCGGTACTAGTCATAAGGGCATTTACTACAAGCCGCAAAGCTTCAGCTAGGAGGGCCTCACTCTTAAAATTAATGCTAGCAAAACAGTGAAGAACCCAGCAAGCTCTTGCCCTCATATACCCGTATGGACTGTTGAATTCTGGGAAAACGTATTGGCTCAGAAGTTTATCAATTTCATCCTTGTACATTTTCTTTTTAATCAAAACGTCACTCAGTGTGCCCACCATATGTAAGGCACCATCTCTTTGCCTGGGACCATATGCTTGGTTTACAAGTACTTGCATACAAAAGTGCATTGTTTTCTCAAGCATTTCTTTTCTCTTTTTACAACAGGAGCCTAACAAAATCTGTGCAGCGGTTACTGGTGAAACGAAATCTTCAAATATATCTAAAAGTAAAAAGGAGAATTAATGAAGGGTTCACAAAGTATATATGGTATACAATAAGATCTTTTAGAAATTATTATCAACTTAGCAAAAAAAAGCTATTAAGTTCCAAAATATTGAAGGGCATATTGTAAAGTCAATTAATAAATTAAAATATTAAACTACTTTCTATTTAGTTTAAAACCCATTAAAAAAAAATAGTATTGAGTTATATTTATGATTTCGTCTTAATGAACTTCACAATTGACATATTATGTGAAGTGAGCATATAAAAATAATAGAGAAACTATTTTACTCACCAAATCTACTTCTTATGTATTCATATGGATCTTCAAACCATAATTCTTCATCTGCTTCAGAGTAGGACATAAGTGGAAATAGCACATCTTGAATAATAGCAAACATGTGAGGCTTGAGGAGTTTCCATGCATAGGAATGACTTACACTGTAAATATAAAAATACTTGAATTGTGTATATTACTTTTAGGTATGTATGATAAGTAATTTATGAGTTTGTCACTATGTCTGATCTGATTTAATGACAAAGAACAACATTAAATGTTTTTTCTGGACTTGCACTAGATACACTTACCATTGATCAATGTAACTGATAGTCTGTTGTAACACACGAGGCGACACATAAACTTTATTTCTATACTGATCTAAAACTCTAAATAATACATCTAAGATGCCTCTCGTAAATGTAGTCAAATACCAATCTGCAAATTCTACATATTCAACACGAGCATTGACTGGACTTCCATATCTGAAAGAAGGATAAACTTCAATAAACATTCCTTTCATATTAATAGGATGTAAATGTTGCCATATATACCTTTCAAATAATCTGTATAATGTATGCACTGCCCATTTTTTACATTTCCACCATGGCAGTTCTATCCTTTCATCTTCATCAACTTCTAGTGTATGATCTGGTACAGGCCTTTCCATTACTTGTCTAAGAACTTCCATCCATTTAGTGAACACTTCTTTGGTAATCAAATCTAATGATAAAGTGTACTGAAAACATGAAATGATATATAAATGAAACAGAACGAAAAGAATTACGTGGAAAACAATAATTTCTTTGAAATTACCTTAACAAGGCAATAAAAACACTTCAATATTTGTTTCTGAATAAGAACTGATTCCATTGATGGATCAGGTTGTAAAGTGATGATCAGAGTGTACATCATAGGTAGCAACAAGTTCATTGCCTCGTTGAGTGGGGCTCTTTTGTCTGAGACGTGATATTCATAGTTCTTGATCAGTTGATACAGACACAATAATGCACCCATCCAATTGCTAGGCTCTGGATTTTGTAAGTAAATGTGTATTTTGTCCACTATCTGTGTCCATTTTGCTGGAAAATCATGTTTGATAATGGTCTTCAGGCAAACACATAGTTGCACTTTTATTAGTTCAGGTGCCTGAACAATAGCTTCAGTGATCATATCTCTTATCATGGCTCTGTCTTGTTCATGTATACTGAATGGTATAGGCTCCCCTTCCTCTGGTTCCTTTTCATGCCACCCTGAGGTAATCATATTTTTTAAATATACTACTCCAGCCTGACGTACTGGCTTAGCAACTTCATTTAACATAACCACTTGAAGTAGTGATGGGGCAAAACCAATGATTTTGTGGATCTGCAAAAAACACAGAACTTTAAGACCACAAACAATAAGAAATTATATGAAATGGAATATAAAAAATGTTATATTTCATTTATGATTTTAATAAAACCTTAAATTGTGTTAACCTACTTTGTTGACAAATCATTCATGAATTTTGTAAGATGAGAGCATATAATATTAAAAATCTATATGAAATAAGCTGACAATGATTCTGTAGAAAAATGAATTCATTTGATAATTTTAATATTTTTGTAACTAGTTGAATAATTAATTTAATAATTTGTTTCACTCAAAATATATGTGTGTCTTCTTTGAAAGTGAAATATAGACGATTTTACAATTGAAGTGTTAAGAGTGTAATATGTTGTTAATTAGTTAATAGTGTTAAGAGGCAACATTGTCAATTAGTTAATCTTAAATGTACTTCATACATTATTGCCTCATATATCATAGATATCTAGTATCTACTATATGCTAGTCTTCTAAATATAACACTAAAACTAAAATCTAAATTAAGGTAACACAAGTTTTGTAATCAAAAATCCCATGAATGAATAAATATTTGTAATTTAGTAGTGTTTTTAGAACACTGTGATGAAACAACAATAACACACCTAGATTGTAAATAATGAAAATGTTTGGTGACAATTTACTCTAAACAAATCACTACAAAATTCCCAGAGACAAGTTATTTGTCGAATAAAAGATTTTAATCAAAAATAATAATATAAAACATTATTTCGTAAGAACGAAAACAAAATATCTGACAATTGAACAAGTACGAAGATCTCTCTAGAAAGTTCGAGGTTATAATATATTAGTAAATAAAGTCGGTAGACAGTATAAAACATTCAGTAATGAAAAATATCATCGTAACCGCATATGCAAAATAGTTCAAATCGTGAGCCATATTATAATAATATGATGCTACCCTACAAATTGGTCGTGTTGTAATTTACACATGTGGGTAATCACATTCTTACCTGAGACAATTGTTCTTCCGCTTGTTGCCTTTGATTAGGATCTATAGTAGCACTCAGAATTTCAGTTAACTTCCTTGTATCCATGATTATTGCCCGTCACATCAGATTTTATAAAAAATACAGCAGAAAGCATGCGCCGACATTACCGGGCGTGGATTGAAAAGGAAATTTTTCGAGCGATTTTGAGCCAGGGTTGCTGCTTAAAAAATTTAAACTGCCTACATCCACAAATTATAAATTGCTAATTTACATTTACCAATAACTACTGCCCTATATTAAAAAAAAAAAACGACAATCCTTTATATATTGTTTCTTGGTTTTATTCCTTTTTGTCCTATTAATATAATAAATCTGAGCATTAAATGGACGGTAGGAAATTCTACCCGGGTAAGTTACTACCATACACAGATGGTAAAGTTTCAAGCTTCGATTGCAGAAGTGAAATTTGGTATATAAAAATAAATCCAGCCTATCTTATATTCTTAAGAATTCCCTTATGAATTAATTGAAAGAATTGGTTTTATTATTCAATTAATACTAATGAATGTAATAAACCTTTATATATTGCAAGAATTTCTAAATTACCGTTTCCTAATTCAATAATATTCCAAAAGTTTTGCAATACCTATTATTGGCTTAGGTATATTAGGTGTTACAAAATTTAATATGCAAATATTGATTTAATTGGAATTTTAAAAAATATATTTAGGCTAGTGTTATAAAATCTGTACAGAAGTAATAGTTTACTTTAACGAAACTTCGTCCAAAAAATAATTGATAGTAAAGTAAAATGAGAGAATTAGTTTTGTCTCACAATTTTATAAAAAACTGATTACTAAAAAAAGACAAATGTTAATTAGAATAATTTACTTTCTTTAACCTCATAAGAAACAGCGCTTAAGGTGAAGATGTACTTAATGTGTAATCACAAGTCGAATATTGTAATTTTCCTACGAAATTATTGGAAACAAATATTTTAAGCGACATTTAATTTAAGAAATGTTTTAAAAACGAATTAATTACGTTTATTTTGATGTGGAATCAACATTTCATCTGTGGTCAGGGTTTTATTCTGCGCATGTACTCTGTGGTTTATACATTAATGTGTTTTTACAAATTATATTACACTGATTATATTATAATTTATTTCGACTAAATTTTATTATCTTATACTATTGTGAGCTAGTGTTAAAATAAAGACATAGACATACCAACTGTCGCAGATTTTTTGATTATTAAAAGAAGAATAGGTCTTTTATACATTTATGCTTAAGGATGAATAATTTCCCTGTTTCCAATTTCACATTTCTGACTTTTACTTCACTCGTATTACCTAAAGTCTTCCTCGAAAAATGGACCAATCTGTACAAGATTTTCTTAATTCGGTCTAGTCTTTCCTGAGATTATCGCGTTCAAACAAACAAACTTTTTATAGTATAACTAAATAGTAGTGAATATCAGTTCGTTCATCGTTCAGTATGGGAATTATCTATAAAGGTATGACGAAACTTAGCATAAAGAAAAGTGAGTATGGAACACAGTCCGTCTTTTTATTGTTGGTGAACCATTCAAAGTAGGATAGGCAATACACATTCAAGTTGTTGGTAGAACATCTTTGACCCTTTTATTTTTCTCGGCTTTTTATCGTCTCAGCGGCCATGTTTGTAATTGTCATTGGTCATATGTCAATGCAAATTGACATAGACATTTGACCAAACAGTTAATATTGCTGAAAATATTAAATTAGAAATTCAAAATTTTTTTAGACCATATTTTTTATTTTTTTAGAATTATAAACCGTGTTTGAAATAAAAAAATTGGTTACAAAATGTGTGCAGTTTTACAATGTGGATAAAAACTCTAGGAAAACTAGTTGTGTGGATTCTAAAGAATCGCAAATCCTGCCGAGAGTGGATGCACCTTTCTCAGAAGGATATTAATTTATATTATTCTATTCATTATCTTTCCTTAATTTGTTTTAGCCGGCTGGCAACATGACTATTACTAACCTTTTTGTAACTGTTACTAACCATTGTTTTCAGGGACCTTGAGCTGTCCCGGAAATTTATTGGGATGCTTTTGAAGTTGCTTTTTCTATCTGTCAGTGTAGGATACAGTGGATATTTCTGTACTTGAAGATTATCTTATCCCTTTATTTAAATGTGTTTCCTCCAGGTTGGCCCGTGGTTCAAGTGCATCGCTAGGTACTTAACAGAGTATTGGAGTGCGAGCTGGGGGCCATTTTATGTAACTGGCGGGCAGTCACCTTTACGTGATATGAAAGTCATATTTCAATTTTAGTCATATCATGATAACATAAATTTTCAATGTGTAATGTTTGTATATTTTATGTCATGTAATAAAATGATAAACGAAAATTGTGTCAACTTTTTTATTTAGTATCAAGCAGACCATAGATTTTTACTGTTAAAAATTTTCCCCACTTTTCTCCAGAACCCACAATTGGGCCTAGAACCTCTATGGTGCATTTATACCACTATTCTGTGTACATGTATAGCTTTCATCTATGGTGTCTTATGACTCTTCCTTTCCCGGAGCACCGAAAAGTATCTGGATCAGAAACATGAATGTCCGTTCATTTGTATAAACACTGCATACAGATACATCACATTTGCGTTCGCAAACAGCTTTGCAAACTCAGAAGTACTTGGAAAAAAAGTATTGTCTTTGTCTGAACAAACAGACCCCGACCCTATCTAACATGCACAGGACATGCTCTAAAGACGGTCTTGGATGTAATGACTACATCACAACTGTTGTACTTACTACATTATTGGGAGCAATTGCCTCACGAATCACACATACAGTCACATCGATTCTGTGAATAATCGGTACCAGCTTTCAAAAACTGGAAAAGTCACACTGCATAATTTATGCAATGTCTGTACAACTATTTCAATTTAGTTTCGATTAGGCATCTTACTGTGTACTATGTGCATACAGAACATAAACATATTTATTATTGATAAAGATTATTTAAAAATAAACAATGTATATTTGATATAAAAAAAAGAAAATACCAATGAAAAATATATTGTAAAATTTAAAATAGTATTAGTTTCTTAGGAGGAGTAGGATTGGTAGTTAGTAGGAGCCCCTACTTCATATTTATACACAGGTCCTCAGTTGCAGGCTTTCCAGGATCATTAATAGACCGCTGGGAATCAATAAACCCCGCTAGCCACATGCATGTCGCCTAATGATATAAAGGTATTTTGACAGGCGGAAAGCCTATATCTTTGCTTGATGGGAACGGCCAATGATTTGCCGCATCCATATTGAGCAAGTGTTAAAACAAAAAATGGGCTACTGTTGCATATAGCTATTTAAAAGTAACTGTACTTATTCTTAACTCAGATTGAGTAGTAATCTTTGTTTCGTAATATCTTATCGGTTCATGATCTTCTTTTAGCGAATCGGTTTTAAAGGGTAATGTCAATAAAAATGAGGTCTGTAAGTAAATAGTAAAAGTAATCAAAAGGTTTGCTACCTCTGAAATTCATTTATATTGATAATTTATTTTTTATAATCAGATAAAACTAAAACATTTACAGTGTCATAACTGTAATTTAGTAGTAAAGTATAGTTTTAATAATTACCCCGCCATTCTTATTTGACATCTCAAAATGTTCAAAGTTTTAACTATTAAAGAACGAGTAAAACGTTTTTGGGTAAAAAGCGTATATAGGTAATCTCGTCAGCAGTCACCAAGGTTCGAGAGAACTAATGAGGAGCGACAAGGGTATACTTAACGATGATTACAAGAACCATTTTTCACCCCCTCAAACTCAAGAACTATTTCAGATAAGTCATTTAACATAATAGGTGTTTTAAAAAAAATATACAGTAACACCAGCTTAATACGACTTCTCCTAGTCCCTACCAAAGACGCGACTTAAGCGACATACAAAAAATAAAACGTACAACATATTATTGTCTTATGCTCTAATTTTAGTATATGGAGCTAATAAATTAAACATAAGGTACATTAAATACATAGTATAATCGTATTAAGCGTGATCGTCGTAACCGGATTCCACTGTATATTTTATGATCTTATACATTTCAGGGTTGACCATTGAAATATGTACCTCCATAGATCTCAAACCATATACCTATCATAATTTTTTACAGAACTTTGCTTTCATTTAGCATTTATGTTTTTAATACATTTTTTACTACTTGTACTAATAATTGAAATGTACATTTAGTAAATAAGAAAAATATTATTAAGCTCGACCTGCGATTGAACCGAATTCAAAATTAGCCCATGTTTGATATTAAAGTAAAACTATCCAGTATTTATCCATCTAATTCAGAGTTCCCCAAGTCGTAAGAGTGTGTCGTAGACCCCTTGGCATATTTTTCCCTGTTGGGTAGACCCCCTACTTACCTGATATTGATTTTCTGTAAATTTCTAACTGTTGTGACGTTTAGTGTTAAAAACTTAAAGTAAAAACACATGCACATGAATAAATAAAAAATGTATTTTTTTTACTTCATAGGTACTTTTATAAATAATGTATATGTTTTGATATTAGAAGATAGTATGACGTAAGTAAATAGGTACTATCAGTGTAGGTGTTGGGAGCCACTATCGTGGACCCCATTTTCATTTCATGGACCTCCAACTTTTTTTTCGCTGACGCTAACCCTTAATAGGTTGTCATAGACTCCTAGCGGTCGATATAGGCCACTTTGGAAATCACTGACAATATCCTATTATACAAATGTATTTAAATAAGAGATAATTATTTAGTCCTGAAATTGTAACTGTTACCGTGTAATATAGGGACTTCCCACGAGTACAAAAATGAAAGAGGCACAAAAATGTGGCTATTTAGATTCTTCTGGTTGTAACTTACAATAAAATATGTTATGTATCAAAAATAATGTCATCATAGACAACTACATATATGCATAAATTATTATATTTAATAGGTTCATGTTACAAATTTATTAAATACCAATTCATTACTATTATTATTATAGTTTTGTATCTATTATGAAAATATAAAAAAAATCAACTAGCGCGATGTATAATGTGTAGTTCCTCCTTAGTGTATACTACTATTTTGAAATAAAATTCTTTAAAAAAATAGTGACACTTAGGTGACTAAGATGTCAATCTTGTGTGAACTATAAAGGCCAATCTAGAATTTCCATTTCTTAACTATAATTAGCCCATTTATTGTGGTCATAATGCTTGGACTACGTCAGCTGATAGTTGGGGGTTGTCGGGGTCGAACCTTTATCAAAATGATGCCCACTTCAAGACCAATAATAAGGTTGCACCATGATGAGTACTCAAAACCATTTGATAATTTACCATTTACTGTCACTAACAGGTGAGTATTAATATGTATGTATGATTAAAAAAGGACTTACTGGGCCTTTACTTTTTAAAACAGGCGAGCTAGAATTGACTCATTCTATCACCTAAGCAATTCTTAGCTGATGTTTAAAATATTTCTATTCTTTTCAGATATGTGCTTACTGCTGTGTTTTGTGTATTATTCGGAGTGGGTTGGTGGGCTCCTTGGATAATTCTATGGTATTCCATGGCAAAGAGAACCATGTGAATTTTTAATAGTATGAACAAATGTTTACTGATAATATAACTATTATATATATATTTTTTTATTTAAATTATTTGGAAAGCTTTAAATACTCAGTTATGAACAATGATAGTAAAAAATATAATAAATGTATGCAAATAGTTTATTTATTATTAATAGTACTATATATAGACCAGAACTTGAATGGTAGAAATTTGGTTAAATAAATTGGTACAATCTTAAGCATCACAATCTTTTGTGTTAAAGGACAGGAGCAGCCAAGTATTGAACTTAAGTTTGTTGGTAATTAGATATTGAGAATAACAAACAACATTGTTAAAGTTTAAAACAACTGATTTTTTTAATATTCTACATTTATTTGAACAACTAAAACAAAACGGATCAAGGCCAAGATGGAAGATCACCCTCTTTAACTCTACCTCCAAAAAGTGCAGATTTATCTCTGAAACTTGTCATTCTCAAAGTTTCTTGATCATCCAGGAATTTTCCAAGAAAGTATCCAGTCATTGGTACAGCAAACCAGATGTAACGGCTTGTTATTCCAAAGATTGCCATCTTATTCCTTTTTTGTTATTTCTTTCCACTGCCTTGTATGACTATAATCCAACCAAATTAAAGTTGCAGTCAAAGTAGGAAAGGAGATGCTTACTAGATTCCTTCGAAGGAATCTGAATATCGCCATATATCTAAAAACAATAACAGTTAATAGACACTATTAACTTAAGGAAATGTAATAATTATGAAGACAATAAAATATAGTTCTTGACTAATGGAACTGGCATGTCTATATTTTATTCTATGACTTGGTATGAATAAGAATACTGTAGTATATTTTTTATTTATACCAGAACAGAGCACTACTAAACTTATTTTTTTTTTGTATAAGCCGTCTAATTTTTCAAGGTCATATTTATTTACGCAATTGAGAAAACACTGTCTTATGATAGATGGTATAGGAAACATTCTTTTCAGACTTCTCAATGCGAATATACTATGGCTAAGACAAGTAACAGTAGACTACATTTAGTACAACAATATTTTTAATGTTATGTAATACGGTTCCCACCGTATGTGGCATTTCTAATATTACTTATGTTGTGAGAATAAGAGGCAATTATCGACATTGATCGAAATAATTCAAATTCATTAACACAAATAAAAAAATTCCTGTTAATTTTATAATAATGGATCTATCTATCTATCGATTTTTTTTAATACAACAAAAGGTTATAAGAAGGAATAGTTGTTAAAAAAGTTTTTATGCTATGCTATAATGCGCAATCATTGTTTTTAATAAATATGATGATTATAATTTTACAAAACTAACCTGTTTTTAATTTGCAAAATACGTCGTATCTTTCATAGACAACTTAATTATGAACGTAGAGTTGTTTCTTTTTTTTCTTTGGATTTTATGACCTGGTACGCAGACCCTTTAGGCCATATACAGTATTTTTTCTTACTTGGCATTATCGGTAAAAGACCGTCCAATTTATATGAAACCGTGACATAAAACCACAATTTCATGCTAAAATTATTAAAATTATACTTAAACCATAATATTGCGTAAAAATTATGGTTTAAGTATAGAGGGCGCATGTTACCTAACCTATTGTCGTGTGTGGATTCTGCAAAAACTTTACAGTCTGTATACACAAATGTGCCTCTCACTCATCGCTGCAGTTCGATCCGCCCTCCACATTTACCTTCATTGCTATTGTGCTTTTTAGCAGCTTAGAGCAATATATATTTTTATTCACTTTAACTATAAAAAAACATGCCTTATAAAAATTTTTAAGGACTACCGCGCTTTTTCAAGTTTCCCGCCAAGCTTCGTTTTTTTTGGATTTTATGACATCTACAACCTTCTAAATTTTAACATCAAAACCACAAAGTAATGGAAAGTATTGTAATATGTTATAATAAACGTCAGAATATATTTTTTCTATAGATCTCTGACATCACCGATTGTCAAGATCATTCCGTATCCACATAGGTTGTAGACAATTTACTCTGTTTCTCTCCTTAGTCTTTGGTTTCGGGTAGCCATCAGCGGATGTGGAGTCAGTGGCACGTTTCAGCTCCTTTATTCGCTCTAATATTTATCGGAGGGGCCTAGAGAATTATGTTTATATTGATGTGAAAAATTAATTGGTGATGTTGACCTTAGGATTACGTTTAGTTCGCTTCAAAACTGTTCAAAAAGAAATATTTTCTGTTATAACCCGAATACCTAGAAAGCTTCAAACGTGTTTGAAGCTTTCGAAATTGCGTTAATGGAACTATGAACCTGGACCCTTTAACGTTTAGTTTATTGCAAATAAATAATCTTGTGGCAAATTTGACTAAGAAGAACTTCAAGCAGACGAGTCAAGAATTATCGCAGGTAAGAAAAATTTTACATTGTTTCTTTGTCGCCATGTTTGTAAAGGGTATAAACGCAGAAATAATTAATTTCTTCGTCTGTTATAATATTTTATATATATATATATAATTTTTTTTTAATGATATAGACATTTTTAGTTTGTGTTGAAAAATAGAATTATTTTTAATTACACGTTGATAATTCCTTAAAAGGAAAACTTCTATAATCCTGATTCCGAGGTCGATGACCTTAAATGATTGTCGATTGCCATTTGGCACTACAATAATAGTTTCGGAATATTTGTCTTTGTTTTATTGAAAAATTTAATAACTAATTATGGATTTTTAAGGCAAGACGATGCTCGTTATTGACAATTGCCTAATATTTAAAAAACCATAAGCTGTTTTTGTTAGCATAGAACACTGAAAACTGTTTGAATAGTGATTAAAAATCGAAATATTTGGCTCTACCATGACGACTTCAATGTATACATATCTATATTTATACTAATATATAAAGCTGAAGAGTTTGTTTAAACGCGCTAATCTCAGGGACTACTGGTTTGAATTGAAAAACTCTTTTTATTTATTATCTAACCACAATTATCGAGGAAAGCTATAGGCTATTTAGAATTCGGTAGAATTGGGCAAAATTATCCATCCCTGTAGGTTTCCAATGCGCACGCTGCGAAAACGGTACAAGATACACATAAAATATGTATGAGAGAAAGATTTTTCTGTCAATTACCAAAAAAAATAATTCCGCGACAGTATCTGTCTATCTGTTAAGATGAACTCTCAAGAATGACTGGACATGTCTGATGACCTAAGTAACAGTTTTCAAAAAATAAGGTAGGTATAATTGATAAATTACGGATGACACGTCAATATTTACTTTTTTAGTAGATCAAATGTTGTTTATGATCTTCTAAATTCTATTTGCTCTAGTAAATGCAAAATTGTGTTTAATGACAGCGACTTTTATATTTTGTGATAGAAGAGACATGCCACAAGTAGCCATTTTTCTTGCTTGTCTTAAGTAGCGTAAGATACGGTTGTGTTAAATGTTAATACTATAACAAGTTGTTTCCGCGACTTCGTCCGCATAGTAAAGTTATTTTGGACATCATAAATGTTATTTATTTTTGCAAACAACCTTCTCAGCTTTATAAGTTATTTTAAATTGTAGCAGTAAGCCACGACATCCATTGTTCAAGTCCATTCTTGCAAGTTAATCTTAACACTAGATTTACAGATCTTGATTATATACTTACCTATTTTTACGAAAGGACACAATTTGACTTGTAGATGAAAATTTAGGTTTTTTTGCAAATAATACAGTTCCAAATCAAATTAAAAGTAATGTTTATTTTGAAAAAATTAATGAAAAAACCTTTTTTTACATATAAACTCAGTTTTTGAAACAAATTTTCTGCAAACATTTCTATTACATTTAGCACATTTGAACATCTTTTCTTTTGCATGATTGTTGAACTTGATAATTCTTCTGCCCATCAGCAGCATGAATTTCTGTCATTGGAATGGAAGTGTTCTCTATTTTTCTATATTATATCATTGTCTTTCGGGCTGTTCGGCCGACGTGAGTGAGAGGAGGTTTTCGACGCTTCGCCATCACGTCTAATTCTTCGAGCACAATCATATGCGACAATGATATGCTGAATGATGGCCGTGAAAGCCTTATACAATTTATTTTCTATATTTACTTCTTTGTTGTTCAGCCAATTTGAAAATTAAAAATCTTTTTGTGAAATATTTACTCAAGTCCTTCTTTGTACAAAATCCAAGCAATGATAACTTCTAAATCTAAAATGTGGGAGAGGCCATCTGCGTGAACTTGTTTTATGGATATTTTTCAGGCTATTTGGTCAAGTATCTCAGTGCTTTGTGCTATTATAATGGGTTTTTATTTCTGGGTCAAGTTTTTTACTTTGGAATTGTTAATTTTTTACATTTGTACTTAGTCCTTAAATTAAAAAAAATAATTGGGCTTGTTTTACAATTGTTTGATCTTACACAGTTTTGTAGCAAACTGTGTCTTTTATCTTTTTTGGCTTTTGTAATTTTTGGTAATTCTTTTCGGTTGACATATTATTCCAATGAAAGTAGTTTTAGCACCAATAAATTTCATTTTATCAGAATTGGTCTGCGGGGAACAGAAATACACTTTTACATATATTTCATAACTTATCCAAAAACGTATATTCTTAAAAAGTAATATTAATGTTTTAAAAAAAAATCCTTTCATAGAAGAATTCTACCTATACATATTTTTTGGGTATCTTGAACCGTTTTTACAGCGCATGCAACAGGAACTCTGAAATTAGAATCATTTTCCTTGTTCTTTCCATGTTTCCTTTGGTATTTCACTCTTATTGGTTGCAACATGATTTGATATAGCCTAAAGCCTTCCTCAAATAGATATACAGGGTGTTAATGGAACAGTTTTGAAAACTTATAAGGGCATATATTAGGGGCTAAAAGGTTAAAAGGAAAATAGCATTGTAGTTTTGAGTTTACTGCATTAAACATTTAAATGGCATGGTATGTAAAAATATTTGAAGTTATTTAATTTTCAGTTATTTATACTAAAATGGCCTTTGCTTGTTAATATTACCCTATACATATTGATTTATAAATACCGAAAGTCATGCTGGTGTATTGACCAGTGAAACTTGTGTTGTTTGTGTGGAATAAATATATATATTGTTTTGTAACTGATACTTATTCAGGTCCACAAAAATCAATTTTCTCAATCTCTTACAGATTGTTTTTGTATGTAGATTGTTAAGCAGATAGTATTAGTGTTAAATTTTGAAAAGCTATAGTTTATAGTTTGGGTCCTTAAGCAATATAACACTATAATCAACTTGTGTTTACTGATGTTGCTCAGTTCATGAGTTAACATTCATCTTTTAAGCTTTAATTATTTCAATTTGCGATTTGACGACAGTACATCAATCAATTTTAAAGAACAATCATAATCAAGAATATCAAATAATCATTTCATATCTCAATTTCTTATCTACATGGTTGAGTATTTGTTTAATAGTAACTTAAGGTTAGCAATGAGTTAAGGTTGGTGATACGTTTTACAAACTATATTTTTTATTTACTTAATTGTGTTATAGTATTATAAACTACTAGCCGGCCAACGCGGCTTCACCCACGCGATCACTGTGGAAAATTGTGATTGTATGTATATAATATTATTTTCACCAAATATACATTTCTCAGTGTTTTCTTGAACTAAGGTGTTGTTTTTAATAAAAAGGGTATTGCAGGAAGAAAATAAAATACAAAATTTAATAAGAATTCTAGGCACGAGTTGAATTTCGTGCTTTCCTTGTATTTAATTTTTTTTGAGTCTTTCGCTACAACGACAATATATTTATTTTGTCTGATATCATTTATGAAAGAATTAAGAAAATTTAAGTCTTTGAAATATCAATTGTAACTGTAAACAGTGTAAATTTTGTTGTAATAATACTAATTAGTACAATATTTATAGATTATCAACAACCATGGCTTGGAAGCAGAAAACCAAGTACTGAGGGGCCTGTTCGCTGAAGCAGTCAAAACTGCGTGGGACACCGATCGTTCTGGAATTGCTAACATCAGTGTCCACGCATCCCTCCTTGCTCAGCTACTCACAGTGCTCCTTAATCATCCAGCCAAGTCAACGGTAGTGTGCAGAACTGTAGATAATCCAGCCAGGGCACTACAAAAGGTTCGTACGTGAAAGTTTGTTTCATCATAAAATCATGATTCCTTCACATATATTATGTACATAGAGATTGGCAATCATTGTGTTTCCATTTGCGTTTATCTGGATACATAATGGATTTTAAAAAATATAAAAAAAGTAAATGGCATGCACGTTAAGAAAATATATCATATATATAGGTTCTTGTTTGTCTTAAAAATGTTATTATTAAGACTACATTTACTAGCATAATAAGTACACACATCTAATGTTCTTCTATTAAATATTGTTTTGATTAGTTATCGGAATTATAAGCATTTAATAAAGGAAAACAACAACCCATTCTGAAGCTAATAGAAAAAAAAGATTTTTATCAGTTAAAAAAAAATCTTACTATATCTGTTAATTTTGAAATATTTAATATAAAAGATTATACTTTTACACAAAGGTCAGGAAAAGAATACAGGGTTAGAGGGTGGGTACGTAGTGCGTGTTATTTGTTGATATTAGTTCTATAATATACTTTACTTTAAGTCCATTGTTAAATAAGTTTTAATTAAAATTCTTTGAGAAATATCTTTTTAACTGCAGCTGGTCCGCTGGGTGTGGACATTACAGGCGATATGCAGATGTAGGTACTTAATTTTTACTAAAAAAATGACTTAAGTTTTATATAAATGTTTGTGAGAATGACAAGCAAATTGAACTTAAGATATTGTGTATTCCGGTTATAATTTATTCATTTTCTAAACTCTATGTACTTACTAATAACCAATAGATGTTAGTCCAAAAAGACAATAACTTTTTCAATTAGAAAAATAGTTTACGAAAATATGTGTATCTTGCTAGAAGATTATAGTCCTATTAAGCGAGTATAGATAGCGTTTAAACATGTATAAAACAAAATACATTTAAGGGATTATTATCAGTGAAGTAATTTTATTTAATTGATCAATCTGTTACAGGTTTTTAAGGCCACAAATACATTGCTACCTCGTCTCGCCCGATTGCTCAAATTAACAACAGCACAAGATGTCGCATTCTCACTTGTGTTAAGAAGACATTCTTCAAAGCCCGAGATAGCAACATTAGCTAAACAGCATCTCAAGAAACGTTTTTTGGATCTAGTTCAATGTTACCTAGATGCAGGTATTGAAATCAAGATAAAAATCTATCCTTATTTTCTTCTGAACATAAAAATTCTTGACATAATAATACCGTTTTTTTATTACTAAGTAATTTCATTCAACATGATATAATACGTATTTATCTTTCAGAGCGAAGTCATCAAGCGGAACGTGCCGGTCTCCAAGAATGCAGCCCTGAAGTTTTACAAACTCTTTTAACTAGCTTGACATTCGACAATTTTAGATTGGCTGAAGTAACGAAGGAGCTTTTTCTAAAACGATTACGAGTTGATTTTCCTCGAGAAGTAGTCCCGATAGTTTTAGCTCCTCTCCTTTACCCGGACGATACTAGGACGCCACTGGTAGAAATGACGTCAAGCGATATGGCCACCACTATGATGGAAAATTCTCTAGTGGAAGTCAT
Source organism: Leptosia nina (assembly GCA_963661955.1). Classification (NCBI taxonomy): domain Eukaryota; kingdom Metazoa; phylum Arthropoda; class Insecta; order Lepidoptera; family Pieridae; genus Leptosia; species Leptosia nina. The sequence continues at coordinate 1,730,777 of CAVLEF010000279.1, forward strand.
CCGCGACCTCGGATACACGTTTACGACAAGCGTTGAGGAATGTAAAACGCACATGTTAAACTTTGGAGCGAGAGAACCGACGGCTATCGATGTGGCCCGAATCATATCTCTAATGGTCAGATATCAGGCAACTGTACAAGAAACGCCTCAGATACAAAGTCCTGGAAATTTCTGGGTCAATCACGAAGCGAAAAAGGAATCCGCCCACGCGCACGGCGAATGGAATGCTGAAGTGTTTGTACAAACGCTTAAAGAGTTGGCGTCAAACCTGAATTGGAAAGAAGTGATTTTACAATTGGATCAACCTGAATTCATTGTTCCAGACAGGCAAGGACTGAGTTTGTTGTTTAATATTTTACGCCTAGGTCTTCAGAGTGCAGGATATCCAGCAAATATCTTTCCTGTGGAGTATTTGTGCCGGAGATGGACAAACTTAGAGGGACAGATGAGCTTGATTACAAATATTCTTAAGCACCCGGATATTTTCAGTTTTGCGGACTATCCATTTCATCCAGTGTCAATAGATTTACTAAAGTCGCCTCCCGAAACCGATAATAAGGAGATATCCACGTGGCGTTGTCTATATTTAGTCGAGCTTCTATTGTATGCCTCAGAAAGAGGATATTATTTGCAAGTACACGAGTTATTTAAATTTCCGCTTCAACATTGCCCCGACATCTTGCTCTTAGCACTTTTACAGATAAATCCACCAATCACCGTATTTAGGCAAGAATTACTGACGACACTTATTCCAATTTTTCTGGGCAATCATCCAAATTCGGGTATAATCTTACAGCACGCATGGCACACGCAAAATCCAAACATAAAACCAATTATTATGCATGCAATGGCGGATTGGTATATGCGAGGAGATTGCGATCAGTCAAAGCTTTCCCGAATATTGGATGTTGCACAGGACCTCAAGGCGCTATCCTTGCTATTGAATGTTCAGTCTTTTCCCTTTATCATTGATTTAGCATGTTTAGCATCTCGGAGGGAATATCTAAAATTGGATAAGTGGCTCACAGATAAAATAAGAGATCATGGTGAGACATTTGTAACAGCAATGGTTAAATTTTTGCAAAGAAGATGCCCGCCAGTCCTAGGAAAAGTACCAGAGGAGCAGCTACCGAAAGCGGCACAGTTGCCACCAGAAACGATTGCTACTATGTTGACGTGCTTACAACTCTGCATTACAAATGTACAGCAAGAATTACAGGAGGCAATTTATACCTTAATAACCAACTGTCAAACTATGATATTAAATAAAACAAGGCCTAACATAACAGGAATTGCGAGGCAAACCCACGCTCGTGTGCTCGAAACTCCATTCAATCCAGCTGGCTTAGGAGGGCAATTGTTTACTCCACATGTGGATTCAATAGCTACCTTGACGCCGAATGTGGCAAATTTAACTCTCGGGGCTCCATCTAACACCTTTGCTATGCCAGGAACATTAGGACCTTTAGTCACGACTCCAGGGTCGCCATCGCGGCTAATGGGCGCTGGGCCAAATAGTCCTTTCGCTATTATACCAATGCAACATGGTGCAAATGTGGCTACGATGGGTGCTCTGACAAGAATGCCTCCCGGACCAGCTATGGACAAGCATCGGATACCGGACCCGATCCACTTTCCTGAAATAATGCATAATGTGTCAAAAGAAATTGAAGATGAAGCTAATGGATACTTCCAGAGAATATACAATCATCCTCCACACCCTACATTATCGATTGATGAAGTACTAGAGATGTTGAAAAAGTTTCAAGATTCACCAAACAAGAGAGAAAGAGAGGTATTTTCCTGTATGCTTAGGAATCTATTTGAAGAATATAAATTCTTTCCTCAATACCCTGATAAAGAACTTCACATAACAGCACAGCTATTCGGTGGGATCATAGAAAAGGGCCTTGTACCGAGTTATGTTTCTCTTGGATTAGCACTTAGATTTGTTCTAGATGCTTTGAGAAAACAAGAGGGCTCTAAAATGTACTACTTTGGTATAGCTGCTTTGGATAGATTTAAGTCGAGGCTAAAAGATTATCATAAGTATTGTGAACATGTTCGAGCTATTCCACATTTTAGCGAGTTTCCACCTCATTTGATTGAATACATTGAGTATGGTCTGCAGAGTCAAGAACCACCTACAAAACCACAAGGTGCCGTATTGCCAGCAACATTAGCTGCTATGTTAAATCAAGCAAGCGTTGTCACCGTTACAGCTCCATACAGGTAATCTATTCTATGATTTCAATATATATAGCTTTGTTTTAACATTCATTTAACCTGGCTTTCGTCATGACTTTCTTTTTTTATTATGCTACGATTAGTTAGTGTCTTGCCATTGGCTACGTTGCGATTGAGTTTTTACTTCGATGTAACTATTGCAACCCAAGAGTTTTTGCTACTCTTCACAGGTCAGAGAACTTATTGCAACTGCAGTTTATTTTTTTTTAAGAACTGTCAATGTTTTAACACAATTACAAACATGCAAAAATACTTAACTAAAATAGATAAAAATACGTTTTTGTGAGTGCTATTAGATGGAAAGGTGTAGGGGCTTATAAAGAGCAAATTAAGACTACTCTACAAAAAGAATTCAAAATCTTATCATTGATACCATCTATCAAAAGCAAATGGAATGCTTTTTAAATACTGTCTATAGTTTACGCGAGTAGTACACATAACATATCGCGTTTTAAACGACAAAAAAGCTCTGTAATGTGTTCTCAATTGTTTCGGTTTTTCTCCCGTTTAGTTTAACTATGTTCTATTATTTTCAGAAGCTCAACAGTACCAGCTAGCTCTATCACCGTGATATCCAAGGTTGCGAACTGTACAGCCGGCGGTATCGGTAGTCGACCGTCCATCGCGAACGCTACAAACATTGATACTTTGTTGACCGCCACCGATCGTGATGACAAAATAAATACGCCACCTGAAGCTATACAAGATAAAACTGCGTTCATCTTCAATAATCTAAGTCAGCTAAACCTGCAAGCGAAATGCGACGAATTGAAGGAGATTATTACGGAGGAGTATTTTCCATGGCTCGCACAGTATTTGGTCATGAAAAGAGCGTCGATAGAGTTGAACTTCCATGTATTGTATTCGAACTTCTTGGACGTGTTGAAGATAAGGCAAATCACTATTTTAGTAACGAAGGAAACGTATAGAAATATTAGGGTACTGCTACGCTCTGATAAAGGCATAGCCAATTTTTCGGATCGGTCTCTTCTGAAGAATCTCGGTCATTGGTTGGGCATGCTGACATTAGCGCGAAGTTTACCCATCCTTCACATAGATTTAGATCTCAAAGCACTGCTCCTAGAGGCTTATCACAAAGGACAACAAGAACTTCTGTATGTCGTGCCATTTGTTGCGAAAGTACTCGAATCGTGCGCTAAGAGCGTCGTATTCAAGCCGCCCAACCCCTGGACGATGGCGTTAATGAATGTTTTGGCCGAATTACATCAAGAGCCAGAATTGAAGTTGAACTTGAAATTTGAGATAGAAGTTCTTTGTAAAAACCTACTACTTGATATACAAGATTTAAAACCAACTCTCTATTTGAAGGATCCTGATAAAATAAGAACTATCGAGTTCCAACTATCTCAGCCGAAGCCGCAACAACAACCGCCCCAGCCGCAACCTAACGTGATAGCGCTGAGCCAAACGATCGTTCAAGCTCCACAGATACAAATGATTCCGCCACAGACGCCGATGATTCCAACCGAAGATATATCTGCCGCAGCGCCCACGCCCACTAGTGGTCTAATGAATGACCCTTCATTGATGGGCGTCATTGGCATGCCCGAACCGCGATTTAATTATCTGGACGTGAACGTTTCGTCCACATCTGCTTTCGGACAGAAGATTAGCTTTAACCCGCACATTCTGTTATTCCAAAGCTATCCACATCTGAAGCAATTTGTAAAACCGGCGATTGAACGTTCTATCCAAGAATGGATTCACCCCGTCGTAGATAGGTCCATTAAATATGCGTTGACGACGTGTGAGCAAATTATCCGAAAGGATTTCGCTCTCGATCCTGATGAAGGTCGCATGCGCACCTGCGCCCATCACATGATGCGTAACTTGACAGCGGGTATGGCGATGATAACGTGCCGGGAACAAATTATAAATACAATTACAACCAATTTGAAGGCTGCTTTCATAACTGCCCTACTGCCGACGACACCCCAGCAGGTAAATTGCTTTCCTAGCGTAGTTGTTGTAGAAACTATAATATTTAAAGTTATACAATCACTAACAAGGTAATAAAAAGACTTGATTTAATACCTCTTAACATTTAACGTTTAAAATAGTTGCGTGTTCAATTTTCAAACCTCCAAATTATCTCGGACTGTAAAAAGATCTTCACATATCGTAAATGTTAAAAAGTAAATGCCAAGTTCAAGTTCAGTTGGATATATTTGGTCGATTTTATATCATTAAATAATTATATCAATTCAACGAGCTTCATAACGTAAATGGTAAAAAAAACATAGTATTAAGTCGTGTATATCTGTATCGGAACCAATAGATTATCTTTTTATAATTGGTTGTTATCACCCCCTTTTACTCCTTGCAGTTAATAATATTGATAAACATAGCACTAATTATCTAAGTCTTAATTAGAATCTAAGTTACAGTTTTAAGAAGCGAATTATGCAGCTTTTATTAATAATCTAAGCTATTGATTGGCACAAACAGCTATCAATGTGTAGAGATGTTAGGGAGAATGCATTTTATTCCTCCTTTTTTTTAAACTATTGAGAACAGTGTATTTCTCCGTTTTATAAATATTTTTTTTTTGTTTTGAACGTATTGAGCCTCTAATACCAGCCGGACCTTTTAATTGATATATAAAAATCCGAAATGTATGAGTATGTCGCCTATTATCGTCTTCGCGATAATAAAAAATACTGTAAAGGTGAATACATTTTCAATTAATCAATTCATTTTTAATTTTATCGACTAACTCCTTGTCCCTCATAATTTAAGCATTCGGTATTCGGCCAAGTATAAAAGACGCCAAATAGGCAGAATGCCGAATAGTAACCGAATGGTAGTTGCTACCCTACTAACAATCCTAAAACCGTTTTATAAAAGAGAACACTCAGCAGATATATTTTCTAAATCTGTCTAAACTGATGCTTCAGCTTGTGGAAATGGAACAGACCCAGTATCTAGTACTAATGCCGTTATTGTTTCTTCTGGAATTTCTCATAGTTGTTCATATCATGATAGACTTGCTTTTGTTTGCTTGCATTTTTCAATTAGTCTAAGCTTCGAGACAGACGCGAATGTTCAGATTTAATCATACAACTCTTGAAACTTCATAAAACCACTCTTCCATGCTGTAGAACAAACCTAGGATCATTCTCACTGATCATACTCATGTTAAATGAATATAATTCAATTCAAATAAAATAAACAACATTGATATACTTGCCGATTCCATACCAGTTTAAAAAAATAAAATCGTAATTATTTACCTATCCATCGCAACACGTAAACCTTTTTTTATTATTATTACTAATTGTTAGTACCAACAACTAGTGCCGTATACGTCTTTTATTAAATCTAACGTAACGATACATCTGTTGATGTATCTTGAATAAATTAAAAAAAAATGTATTTTTTAACCACGAAACTTTAGAATCACGTCAATATTTCACTCATTTCTTTGATAGCTTAATGCAAGTAATGCATCCATTATCTCTTTTGAGAAACTCTTTTTTATCTTTTGAGGACATCATCGATAGTGCGTCGGCTGTAATGGCTGGAGAAAACATGGAGTTAGCTTGTGCTTTCATTCAGAAGACAGCGGTCGAAAAAGCGTTACCTGAACTCGATAAGCGATTAATGAACGATTATGAAATACGAAAGATCGCTAGACAAGAAGGTCGTCGATACTATGACACCATCGTTCTAGGCTACCAAACTGATAGGATTCCCGAGAGGGTACGACTACGTGTTGGCGGTCCGACGGAAACGCAAATCGCTGTCTACGAGGAATTCGCCTGCAACATTCCAGGATTTGTACCAGTGCGCGACGCTGGTATGTTCATGCCGAAACAGGCCTCGCAGGACCAACTAGCACCTCAGATTACTTATAGCCAAGTAATAAATCCTACACAGGTAAACGACTTGTCATATAGCTTAATATACAATACATTTTCCAGTTGTACCCTTTTAACATAGCCTTTCCAGCAAATATACGGCGCGGATGAGATGGGCGGGTTAATAACAGCAGCCGAAATGTTCCTCACGAGTGCCCTGTCATTGGCGTCCTTTGCTGTCCAGGCGACCAACATGCACACCCTTCTCGAGTGCCTGATCATGGCGAGGAGAAACCGAGACTTCGTATCGGGATTTACGTTGTTACAGCGGGTTTGTATTTCCAAAATTGATCGCTTTTTAAGGCCTTTTTCATTTGGAGCCGATCAGTCAGTCAAGAGACAATTTTGCATTAAGTTTCGAGCTAGCCATGAAATTAAAAATAAATGTTATTTTGGTATTTTGCACACTTTTTGGTATTTCAAACTGAGTTTTAACCATTATTTTAGGCCGTCGAGGGTCTTTTAGATGGGCATATTGTGCAACCAGGAGCTAGTACGGAACACGTCGAAATGATGACACGATACAGAGACATTCACCTTCGAGTGTTGAAGCTCCTCGAAGACGCCCGGGTTTATGGACACGCGTGGACCACGAAACAGATTACGAGCTGCGTTATCGAATGTCGCGATGAACTAAAATATAATCTAGAGGCTATTGACTGCCTCATTAGAAACCATCTCATCAACATACCTCAAGTGAGTTAAATTAGAATTGCTGCTGGATGATGAAACACCACACTCGCTCCCAGTAATGTTGCAGAGGTGCGAGGCAAATAAAAGTGTTGAACATTTTTTTTTTCACAGTACGATCTAGCTCTTGCGCACTTAATGGACAACGGTAACAATTACGTTGCTGTGGCGTTTGCGATGCAACTTGTTCAGCTCTATCTAGTGGACGACAGAAACAATATGTACGCCAACGAGTCTGATCTCTACCATACGACCGAATCACTAGTTAGGATGATGTCGCATTCCCGCAACCCCCCACCTGAAGGTTTGGCGTCGCTAATTGAAGCAATTAGGATAAACCAAGACCCTAGCACATATTTGGGGGAAAGGTCACCCCTGGGCCCCACATCGCACATTCACACCGGAATAATGCAAGTCAGAGTAAGTACACTAGAAATAAATGAATTTGTTGTATCGATTTGATTTGTCTGTGTAGATGACATGTAGAAAATTGTTACTTCAGTAAAAATTCTTCAATTCCTTAAGAAACTCAACGAATTAAACACTCAAAAGTAACAACGTTAAGCATCTTAAATATTTGTTCTTGTCACTTATACGGTAATTAGTAATGCAGGACAAGCCTGTGTAAATATTTGATTTAGAAGTAATTGACGTTTTGTTTTAAGAACCGCGACTACGAGGACCCTCATGGACTACAAGAGAAGACTGAGAATTTGCTTCGCGAGTGGCGCAACGTCCTCTTGAGCCCACTCACGGACATCGAGATTGGACAGAACTTCAACATTTACGTGCACCGAATGAACATGAACGGGATCCTGAAGTCCGACGATATGATTACTAGGTTCTTCAGGATCGCCACGCAGATGTGCATCGAGAATGTCTATCAGCAATTGACGGATGAGAGACTGAATCCGCCCCAGGTGCCCACAAAAAAGGAGAAGTTTTACACAATGTGCGATTCGTTCATAAAGCTCGTGTCCTTATTGATCAAGAATACGGCTGACGCTGGCAATCCAACTCCGAAACTCAATTTGTTAAATAAGGTAACTTTCTTTCGTTACTTTGGCCGCTTTAGGGCCACTGCTAGAGGTTTGAAATTTTTATATATCGTGTGTCTTAATTCGAGACAGTCTCTAAATACCTAGTTTTATATACTATTAAATGTGAGTTCTACATTTCTTTCAAGATTCTTGGTATAATCGCGGGTTGTCTGCTCTATGACCACGAGGAACATGGCGTGAATTTCCAACAGCTGCCCTATCACAGGCTATTACTAATACTCTTCCTTGACATGAACATGGCAGAACCAGTTTTAGAAAGCATGAACTACCAGGTGAGTTATGGGAGTATAAGTACTTTAAGTAGTAATGTTGGTACTTTCAGTGATTATTACACGATGATAGACAAGCTGAATTTTTAAACAAATATATTATAACTGGCTGTGCCCAGCAACTTCGTCCGCGTAGATTAGCGTAGACAAATTTTGTTTCTGCGAATCTTCCCTGCATCCTTATAAAATTATATCCCACGACGTCGGTCGTGGCCTGTTGGTGTTGCGAGTTAATCTTAAAACTTAAAGCATCTACTGTTGCGGATATTTTTTTTGCATCGTCTAAAGAGGAATCACACTTTCATACGGATAGCCTTTCTTGATAAATGCTTTAACCAACACATTTTTTTTTTCAATTCGAACTAGTAGTTCCTAAGATTAGCGCGTTCAAACAAACAACCTATACAGCTTTATAATATTAGTATAAAATATATTTATGTAGGTGTTAACAGCGTTTTGTCATACATTCCGTATAATTCGTCCGAGTCAAGCGCCTGGTTTCGCGTACGCGTGGCTAGAGCTCGTCGCACACCGGTCCTTTATAAACCGTGTGCTAGCAGTCACGCCGCAACAGAAGGTACTTGTCTAAACTTATCTATAACACCTTAACTTATTATTAAGTTTGCTTTTTAAATAATCTGTGGCTGTCCATGAAACATGTTTCAATAAAGAATACTTTGAGTCGATTTATTGAAACACGGACAGCCAATGCTTTACCCTTCTTTTAGTTGTGTCAAGCGACTAACGCCCTTGGGGTTGTTAATAAACGTTGGTATATATTACCACAATAGGAAATAAGTACGAGGATAGTCCGATAAGTACTTACCTACAAAGGATAAACGAAAATTTTAGAAAAGTTGCTTTTTATACTCAACATCATAGTTTCCTTTTAACTTCTTTAACCCATCTGAAAAATACGTTTTCGTGAGGTTTGCAGAGTACTCATCTATGGCGGCTATAACCTCCACACTCGATGGGTGGTAGGAATATCGAAATGCCGTTCAGGTTACGAATCACGTTTAGGTATCAGTCTGGATTTCCGAATATCCAAAGTCAAAATAAGTCGACAGCGCATCTTGTTTAGATGCTATATAAGAGAACACTCAGCAGTATTTTACCTACCATCAAGTGACCCCAAGCTTGTCTCTCCTCCTCTATCATTAATAAAAAGAATGAACTGCATGATAAAAATATATCTTACAATAGTGGCGCCATTGAGCGGTGAGGCTAAGTACTTATTACACTGTCCTCCTAGGCGTATTGTCAACGTCACCTAATTGCTAAGTATCTCATACAAATAAAATAGCAAAACCAAACTAGTTTACAATTATGCCACGTATATTAATAAGTTTTCATTGGTACAACTAAGCATAAATCTCTTTATCTTTAGTATTTTATGTTCGTTGACATATTTTGTTGCTATGTCGTTTTTATTATATAGTTCATTCTCCCATTATGGTTTCCATTGCATTGTCTATGTTGTCATATTCATGGTCAAAATAATAAATGTTCTCAATTGGTTCAATAGTCTCATAATGAGAAATGGTAAAACTATAAGAACGACCGAAAAAAGAGTTTTTTTCAAAGTCGAACATGTTTATATACTCCAACAATTAATACAATTACTATAAACAATATTCTTGATATACATTAATTTGATTTTTGATTCAGACTTATGCTATACCTGTATAAAACTACAACATTTTCTTTAATTTTATGCCACCAAGTTATTCGCACTGGTAACAACTATCATTCTCTCTTAATTTTAGTGTTCATATAAATCATAATTCAGTGAAGTTTGCTTAATTGCTTAAAATTTGATTACTATATATTATGTCGCTTGCTTTGCTTAAATGGAAAATTCGAAAACTCGATGCAACGTTGAACGTTGAGTAAGATGAAAGTTATTTTGTGTGACATTGATAATAATTAAATAAATACAGAATGTGAAATGCCTGTTCACGCGGCTGCTATTATCATTGTTATGCTTTTTATGTTTTCGTACAACTTGCTTCTTCGTGTGCATGTTTTTAACCGTATATAGTGCATGTAAAATTTAAAATTGTGCACTGTGTGCATGAGAGCGCCGTAGAACAGGTTGAAATCATTGCATCGATTTCTCGTACGCTGCATCTGGCGACGTCTCACTTTATAATGATACATTCATGTTCTAGGGCTGGGGAATGTACTCGACACTCCTCATTGATCTGTTCAAATTCTTAGATCCGTTCCTAAGGAACACGGAATTAGCATCGCCGGTTATGTCACTATACAAGGGTTCCCTGAAAGTATTGTTGGTGTTGCTTCACGATTTCCCCGAGTTCCTTTGCGACTATCATTATGGATTTTGCGACGAGATACCGCCGAATTGCATTCAAATGAGAAACTTGATCCTTTCGGCATTCCCGCGGAGCATGCGCCTCCCGGACCCGTTTACGCCGAACCTGAAGGTTGACTTGCTGGCTGAAATCAACCTACCGCCTCGCGCAGTCATCAACTACGCTAATTTGATACCGAAGTCGCAGTTCAAGAAGGACTTGGACGCGTATCTGAAGGCGAGATCGCCGGTTACATTCCTCTCGGAACTGAGGAGCCATATGCAGGTAATACTTCAAATACTTATTGTTTCCTCTGCTACACTAGACAAAATTAAAAAAAAGCCATATTATTTAAAATATTGCGTGCAGGTTGTGAATGAGCTCGGACGCAGATACAACAGCCAACTTATGAATGCAGTAGTCCTCTACGTAGGAACACAGGCCATTGCCCACATTAGGGCAAAAGGACAGTCCCCGAACGTGTCCACGATTGCGCATTCGGCGCATATGGATATATTCCAGAATTTTACAGTTGATCTGGATTACGAGGGGAGGTAGTCTAATTTTTTTTACACGCACTTTCGCATTATTATACATAACAGCAATTATAAGAAATTATTTCATACTATAATAGTGTATCCCCACTCAAAATAGTCGACATAAACATTGGTTCCGTTTCAGGTACCTGTTCTTAAATGCAATAGCCAATCAACTGCGCTACCCGAACAGCCACACCCACTATTTTAGCTGTTGTCTACTCTACTTATTTTCTGAAGCCAATTCAGAGGCAGTTCAAGAGCAAATCACTAGGATGTTGCTGGAGAGACTGATTGTGAATAGACCACACCCCTGGGGTCTACTTATAACATTTATCGAACTTATCAAGAATCCAATTTATAAGTTCTGGTCTCATGAGTTTGTCCACTGTGCCCCTGAAATAGAAAAGTAAGTACTTTATTGTAACGATTAATTTTTTGGTTTACAATTTAGGCCATAAGGCGAAGTTCTTCGAAGGCCCTATAAAGTCTCATGTATGGTTAATTTCTTTGTGTAATTCTTTGTCTATTTGATAATACGAAAAATATAGCGTCGATTACTTATAATAGTTATCAGTATTCAGTATAAGTTTAGAATAGTAAAACAGTTTCAGCATTTACACACGATTTGTAGCTCATTTTATTAAAATACAAATTTAATAAAATGAGCTACAAATAATATAAAACAATTTTAAATGATTTGTCAAATAACCCATTAAGGACTCTTCACATTAAACGAGAATGTATCGAAAACTAAAAGAGCTTTAGCGTTTTCACACTTTCATTCATTTTATTATGTTTCAATTTGAATTAAAAAAAGGATATAATATGATAAGGTGTTTAATGGCTGCACTTCCAATAGATAAATTAACTCACATTGTAAGTATAATATGAAAGCTTTTGTCTGCAACAGTATTCTAAATATTACTCTATTTCTGTTCTGTCAGCTCTTTCCCCACACTGGGGTCTGTTAAATGGTTTTTAGTTACAGTGTTTCATAGGCAAGATCAAACATGAATAACATAAAAAAGATCTTTGTTGCAGTCTACTACCTCCAGAACTAAATTTACCAAAAGTCCAAACAGATATTTTAAAGTCAGGGACAAAGAGGAGATCACAACCAAGAAAATTGTATAGTTCGTTTTTTCAAATTCGTGTGCAAACCTAGTTTTTAAATAATAAATATTCAGTATATCTTTTTTTTTTTCAATTAAAACAGTTCACCCAACAACATCAGGTGATGAATGAAGAAAACATAATACATTAAATACCATCAAAGCACGTCATTCTTTGTGGAATATAATCAAATAAATAACAAATCATTGTGTAAACACGTGCTCTCAATTTTCGGGATTTAAAATATTTTAGTTACTTCAAAAGTAAAACTAATGTGTGTAGTGATGTTATAAATAGCCCATGGCACTAATTTCGCTAATTCTTCCATTCTATAACACTTTTTTCACTTCCGTATACTTTGTTTACTACACCTACCCACATTAAAAAAATGGAAGAACTTTTAAAAACTATGTTGGATGTATCTGAAATGGTATCCCTGAAGATGGTAAAATTCCACCAGCGTCTTTAAAACGTTAGCAACACACCAGCAGGCAGCGCAACAGCTGTGCAGTCGGAGCTCAGTATTGTTCTGCCTCGAAAATCTCTCTTCTCGAAATCTTAATTCTTAAGGTGCTTTATATAATAATACAATATTAATGGGTGATTATTGAAAATGTGGTGATTTCATAAAAGATGACCATCGATCGAAAAATTGACTATCAATCTGCGACTCATACAACCTTAACAATCTACCTCTTAGTGCTACGCATAAATCTCCTGGCTTTAATCCTTCCTCGTTAGATTTCATTTTTACCTCCCCTCCTCACGTAGTCTTTCGACGCGGTCAGTTTCCCGCCGTTGCCTTTCTCCTATCACGATTAGATCTACCTTTCTTTCAACATCAAACTTCCTAAACATAAACCTACCTTTATTCTTCGCCGCAATCTCGCTGGAGGTTAACTCCAAGCGTTGAGTAACGATGCTTCGGCGATTGATTGGACGACTCTGATTCCTGAACGGCAAAGTCGATTTGTTCATCAACGCTATCGCCAATCTTTATGATAAACATGTACCATTAAGGCCAGTCAAATTAAAACACCTGCTCCATGGCTAGCCGAAGACCTAAACCTTAAAACGCTCATCAATAAGAAGAACAGGAGCTAAAGCTAAGATGAGGGCCGCCAAGTCTGCAGTCGAACGCAAGGCATATAAGTGAGTGCGTAATCGTTGCAACACTGTCGTTGCCCAAAGAAGTTCCTTAAACACCTGGGTGTTTGGGTAGACAACTTGAATTCCTATTTTATCTTGTATTCCTAATTCAACTTAGAACAATTTTTAATGTTTCTTTAAACACTCTCGTCTATCCGGGGCTATAATAAAACTTACTATTTCAGCGACTTCGCCCGCGTACAAAAATTATTTTGGGCATCATCTTTATTAATTCACTCTTCCCGCGATCATCGCAAGTGGCGGTAGTGTTTTGCGTGCTTATTTTTTTCTATAACACTACTTTTGTTTTTAACATGAATTGTACCAAATGCAATGAACCTTTGACGGACTCGGTGTCGTGTGCGCAGTGTTCGGGTGCTTATCATTACGTGTGTGCTGGGGTTTCGGAAACCAGCTACAAGAAAATGGGCCCCGAGAAGCGAGCGGCCTGGCGGTGTATAACGTGCCGCGCCGTGGTGTCTACCGACAACACTACAAACGCTGAAATTTTGAGGGAATTAAAGAACTTGAAATCTGAATTTAATAGTTTCAAATTGGATCTTGATACGGTGAAAAGGGACACTCACGATACAGTGGATGCGGTGCGGGAGTTAACGTTGAGTTGGACCAGTTTGGAAACGCGAATAAATCTCATCGAAGAACGAATGGGCGAACTGGAACTGAAAATAACTAAAATCTCCACCGACTGTGACAGTTCTAGAGAGGAAGTCGCTCTTCTCAAACATAATCATAACCTGCAAGACCAGTTCTCGCGCTTGAACAATGTTGAAATTTTAGGAGTGCCAAGCAAATCAGGCGAAAACCTACACAACATAGTGAGCGACATTTGTGCAGTGACGGGTTTTCGGCTTGAGCCCACCGACGTCGACACAGTTCATCGAGTTAGACAATTCCCAACTCACGACGGGCAGGCCCCCCGGCCCCCGGCCATTGTGGTACGTTTTACCCGGCGCAGACGCAAGGACGAGTTGCTTGCAGCCGCCCGCGCGCGCCGCACAGTAACCACAGCCGATATCAAGCTAGCCGGCCCCCAGTCCAAAATATTTATCAACGAGCACCTCACTCCATCCAATAAGCTGTTATTAAAACGTGCCCGCGAGTTAAAAAGTGAACTGAATTATTCCTATTTGTGGGTTAGGGACTGTAAAATTCTTATGCGTAAACACGAAAAGTCAAGCATTATTCGCATTTCACAAGAATCAGATTTGTTAAAGATTAAATGACTAGTTCTACGTCAATATACTATTTCTAGAATAACATTTATGTGCATTATGAAGACTCTTTGTTATCAATCATATAATAGATACTGTAAACGTATGTCAGTGCTCATCCTAACCCATAGTATAAAACCATTAGTTATTACCTACGTTACCTTGCGCTATTTATTATTTGTTTCCACTCAATTCTTTATATGGTAGATAATAGCTTAAATTCGTTTAATATTTACTTCCAAAATGTGCGGGGCCTACGTACAAAATCTAATTTATTTTTTGCCAATGTTCTAAAAAGTCATTTTAATATAATATGTCTCGCCGAAACGTGGCTTACGAAAGATTTTAAAGACGCTGAATACTTTAATAATAAGTACAGTGTTTATCGTAAGCATAGATATGACTCGGTAACGAGCGGTGAGACGGGAGCCGGGCCATCGCGGGGCGGTGGTGTGCTGACCGCGGTGGAGCGGGGGCTGCGCGTGCGCCGCCGCGACGATTGGTGCTCGTCACAGTCGGCCGAGGAGTTTTGGGTGAGCGTCGACGCGTGTGGCGTGCCGCTGCACCGTGCTCCTCCGCGATCACCGCATACACGAAATTACAAAAATGTTTTCCTGCACATCGCTTGTTGTTACTTCCCGCATAATAATAATAATTTGGCCTCATTACAAATGTTTTTTGAAAACGCCGCAAAACTTATATTAGACAACCCTAATGATGTTTTTATTCTTCTCGGAGACTTTAATATATCTAATGCGATTTGGGAACCGAGTAATGACGTTTGTACTTATTTTAATTTATATACAACAATAAACGACACTAAAGTAAATGCCTTGATGGACTTTATGAATTTTAGTAATATCCGCCAATTTAATAATTGTCGCAATATAAACAATCGGGTTTTAGACCTCGTCTTGAGTACTATAAATTGTAAAGTAAAGCCAGCTAATCCTACCCTTGTCTTTGAGGATCTCCACCACAAGGCACTTGATATTCGGCTTTCCGTCTGCAATATTCGATATATTGCCGAGAAAAGCAGAATTAAACGGTTCTATCATGCGGCTGATATTGACAGCATAAAAAGAGAAATTGCCAGCGTTAAATGGGTTGAAGAATTATCATCGCTAAATATTAATCAATCTGTAGAATATTTTTATACATTTTATAACAATCTAATGATTAATTTTGTTGCATCAGTATCTACAAATCCCCCCCCCCCCCCTTGGTATTCTAAAGAGTTAATAAAAACTATACGTAGAAAATTAAAAATTCATTCTAAATGGAAACGTTACAAAAACCCCCGTGATTATTTAGATTTCAAATTCTTACGTGCTAGAGAAAAGTTGTTACAAAAGCAGTGTTATACTAATTTTATCAACTTATCGGAAGAAAATATTTGTGCTTCACCTAAATATCTTTGGTCGTATGTAAAATCTAAACAAGGCGTAAACAATATCTCTACTTATATAAATTACAACAATTTTACTTCTGAAGATGGTGATACCATTTGCAACATGTTCAACGATTATTTTAATTCGGTTTTTGTTCAACATGATAATCTTAGTTACAATTCTCCAAACTTAAATCAAAATTATGCAACTGCAAATTCTCAGACACATCCTTTGGTAGACATTTCCCATTTTGATATTCCCGAAGACTTGGTTAAGGAACATTTCGACCAGTTAGACGTTAACAAAGGTCCTGGTTACGACGATGTTCGATCAATTCGATTCAGCCGTTCAGCGTCCACTGCTGGACATAGGCCTCCCCCATAGACTTCCAGTACGACCGGTCGTTCGCCAGTTGAATCCAGCGTTTCCCTGCTACCTTGACCAGGTTTTCGACGTCCGGTACGTGGTCTCCACTCCAGAACCTTTTTGCCCCAACGGCCGTCAGTTCTTCGAGCGATGTGCCCAGCCCACTGCCACTTCAGCTTGCCAATTCGATGGGCTATGTCAGTGACTTTAGTTTTTCTACGGATCTCCTCATTCCTGATTCGATCGCGCAGGGTAACTCCGAGCATAGCCCTTTCCATCGCACGCTGAGCGACGCGTAGTCTGTGCACCATGCTCGCGGTAGGAGACCATGTTTCGGTACCGTACGTCATCACTGGTAACACACACTGCTGGAACACTTTAGTTGTCAGGCACTGAGGTATACGGGATGAAAAGACTTTGTCTAGTTTCCCGAACGCTGCCCAGCCGAGTCGGATTCGACGATTGACCTCTTTCTCGAAGTTGGATCTACCTAATTGTATTACTTGACCCAGGTAGACGTATTCGTCAACAACTTCGAGTACAGTGCTTCCAATAGATACAAAGGTAGGCACTACATGGGCGTTCGACATTATTTTTGTCTTGTCCATGTTCATACTCAGGCCTACCTGCTTGGAAACACTGTTGAGGTCTTCGAGCATTGTGTTTAGATCCTCCAAAGACTGTGCCATGATCACAATATCGTCGGCAAAACGCAAATGGGTGAGGTACTCGCCGTTAATGTTGATGCCCAGTCCTTTCCATTCTAGGAGCTTGAAAGCGTCTTCCAGAGCAGCGGTAAAAGTTTTGGTGAGACAACATCACCTTGCCGAACACCGCGCTGCACTGGGATGGCCTTCGTACACCGATCTTGTACTCGGACTGACATATTGGCGTTCTTATACAAACACCTCGACGTATCGATAATCGATGCGACACCTCTGGAGAGATTTAAAGACGGCCCAGGTCTCGATCGAATCAAAGGCCTTCTCATAGACGCTAAGCATAATGGCAGGTTATACTCTTCGGTTTTCTGTATCACCTGCCGCACCGTATGTATGTGGTCCATGGTGCTGTAGCCTTTCCGGAAACCGGCTTGTTCGGGTGGCTGGAATTCATCGATCCTACGTTCGAGACGATTCGTGATGACCCTAGAGAACAGCTTGGAGACATGGCTCAGAAGCGAGATCGGTCTGTAGTTCTTCAGGAGGGATTTGTCACCTTTTTTGAAGAACAGGACCACTACGCTTCTGCTCCATGCCTCCGGCGTTGTGCCTTTGAGCAAGGTGGAGGTAAAAAGCCTCTTAAGCAATCTGAGACTACACCAGGTACCGCCAGCTCTCAGTAGCTCCGAGGTGATTCCGTCCTCACCCGGTGCCTTATTGTTCTTAAGCTGTTTTAGGGCCATCCTAATCTCGTATAGGCTGATGTCCGGGATGTCTTCGGTGTAGTGTCGGGTAAGTTTGGCTCTGGGGTCTGTCGCCGTGCTCACGACGGGCTTAGCAACCGACGAGTAAAGTTGCTCGTAAAACTTTTCGACCTCTTTCAGGACTTCTGGCGTGGAGCTAACTACAATACCATCCTCCTTCTTTAGTCGAGTCAGCCGGCTTTGCCCAATAGACGTATCTCTTGCAAAGACCTTCGCGCCTTTGTTACGCCGTACCGCTTCCTCAATACGTTTAGTATTAAAGGAGCGGATATCGCGCCTCAAAGATTTCGATATTTGTCTATTGAGCTGCCTATATGACTCAGCTTCATCGGGGTTTTGGACTGATATTGATCGCCTTTCAGCCATCAGTTTTAATGTTACGTTTGAAAGTTTTTCCGGTCTTTCCTTGCGATGGGACTTAAAGTATTTTGAGCCCACCGCATAGATAGTTTTTACAAGCCCATCGTTAAGCTCGTCCACTGACGCGCAGTTTTCCAGGCACGAGAAACGATTGCGTAATTCGAGTTGAAAGCTCTCGGGATCATTGACTTGGGTACGAGACGGTCTGAGGGTTGACTTGATCAGCCTAGACTTCTCGGCTTTGATATCTATATTCAACGAGGCCCGTACCATGCGATGATCACTTCCGGTTTTCACCTTGTGAATCACCGAGACGTCGTTGAATATATGTCTCTTAGTGGACATGATTAAGTCAATCTCATTTTTCGTCTTTCCATCGGGGCTCATCCAGGTCCACTTCCTTTGCGGCGGCTTTTGGTAGAAGGAATTCATCATGTAAAGACCTTCCTTCGCCAAAAATTCGGCCAGCCTCTGTCCCCTAGGATTTCTGTGCCCATAGCCAAAGGTTCCCACCTTCAACTCATCTTCGCCTCTCTTCCCTAACTTTGCGTTGAAGTCCCCCCATCACAACAGTGAAGTGTGTTTTCGAAGAATGCATGGCTCTACTGATGTCCTCATACATAACTTCTACTTCGTCATCTGAGTGCGTCGAGGTCGGGGCGTATACCTGTATGACCTTCAGCGAATATCTTTGAGATATTCTGAGTATAAGGTACGCCACCCTGTTCGACACACTTTCGACCACCTCTATGTTGTTGACAAGGGATCTGTGGACTATGAACTCGACACCGCCTTGGGACTGCTGTCCTCCCTCTCGGTAGAAGAACATGTTGCCGGACTCCAAGGTCATCGTGTCCTCGCCCTCTCGTCGGACCTCCGATAACCCTATTATGTCCCACCGCAACCTATTCAGTTCTTCTTCCAGCTCGACAATCTTTTCATCCATCCTCAAAGTGCGTGCATTGTATGTTACCAGGGACAATGGTCGTCGGAAAAGGTAGCCGGATCTCTGCCGGTGATTCTTAGCACCCCCTGCCTCGCAGTTACCATGGCCGCTACCGTAGCCAGGACTTACGGGGCTGCCGGGGACTGGGGGCCTGGTGCTGGTCATACTGTCCATTTTGGGGGGGTATAAGCCAATACTCGCCACGCTTGGCAGACGGGTTGGCGAGCGCAGTTGGATGGTTGAACCGCGAATGAACGCTGCTGCCCGTTCATCGGTTTTTTATCCCTTAGTCGCCTCTTACGACACCCACGGGAGGATATGGGGGGGTACTATTCTTAATCCGGCACCACACGGAAAACGACGATGTTCACCCATTCCTAATTAAAAAACTTAGCTCTGAACTCTCTGTACCTTTAACCATAATATACAATAAATCAATTACTGAAGGCTGTTTCCCAGATATTTGGAAAAGAGCTTTGATAACACCTATATCAAAGGGTGGCGACCCTCATGACGTCAAACAATACAGACCCATATCTAAACTTAGCATACTCGGTAAGATTCTAGAGAAAATACTAGCTAGACATTTATGTATATTACTGCACAATCATATTCCTAATGAGCAACATGGTTTTGTTCAAGGTCGTAGTGTCAGTACTAACTTAATTACCTTTACAGATTATATTCTAAAGTCCTTAGCTATAGGACAACAGATCGATGTTGTGTATGCTAATTTTTCAAAGGCCTTCGATAAAATAAAACATTCTCTTCTTTTAGACAAGCTTTTGGGGATCGGCATTCATGGCAATCTTCTACGTTGGATAGCTTCTTACATTAATAACCGTAGTCAGGCTGTTGCTCTGAAAGGATACCGTTCCAGGTTCCCCCCGATACCCTCTGGAGTTCCTCAAGGATCCCATTTGGGGCCCTTGCTATTCACGATTTATATATTTGACCTTCACACTTGTTTAGCAAACACAAGTCATTTGCTTTTATGCAGATGACACTAAAATATTTAAAGTCATAAATTCAATTAATGACTGTATTGACCTTCAGAGTGATCTTCAGTCTTTTGAAAATTATTGTTACGAAAATCAATTGTTTCTTAATGTAGAAAAGTGTAATACAATAACCTTTTGTCGCAAAAATAACCCCTTAAAATATGACTACAAATTATTTGATAGGACCTTAAGTCGAGTCACTTCTATTAGAGTCTCGGATCTTGGAGTCACTCTTGATTCCAAGCTACAATTCAATGTTCACATTGATAATATAGTGTCTAGAGCTTTTAAAATATTGGGTTTCATGTTAAGATTTTCCAAGCCTTTTAAAAAGACTACAACCTTAAAAATACTATTTAACGCATATGTACGTAGTTTATTAGAATTTTGTAGTGTAATTTGGAGTCCCCAATATAATAATCATATTAATAGAATTGAAAAAGTTCAAAACAAATTCTTAAAATCGTTAGATTATAAATCAGGTTCGAATTTCGTAAATTATGAATTGAGTTCCAACAGACACAACATCAAGTCACTAAGGTCACGCCGTGACTATTTAGATGCTATTTGTCTGTACAAACTAATACATAGCAGTATAGACTCTATACCTATTCTCGAGCAAATCGGTTTTAAAGTCCCCCGCTCTTCTTCCCGCATCAAGGAAACGTTTCACATTCCCACAGCGAGCACTAACTACGTGAAAAATAGTTTCATTATAAGAAGCTGTGATTTTTATAATAAGAATTTGAATTCAGTTGATATTTTTTCTAGTGGTATCTTTAAATACAAAACTTGTATGACAGAATGGTGCGAATTATCCACTCATTCTTGTTGAATCGTTCCTTCCGCTTCCGCGTAGAGGGCGCCCTCTCTACTCCGAAACCCCTTCGCTCAGGCCTTCCGCAAGGATCCGTCCTCTCGCCGATCCTATTTTCGCTCTTTACTAGCGATATTCCCAAAACCGACAAAGCCCATATCGCGCTTTTCGCCGACGATACGGCCGTTTACACCACCGACTGCAGAACGAAGCGGATCGTTTCCACTCTCCAGACCGCGATCGACGCCCTAGGCGCATGGTTCCGGAAATGGAGAGTCGAGGTCAACCCCGATAAGAGTGCGGCAATTTACTTCACTCGTAGAGCCCTCAGCTCTCGTACAAAACCGTCCAGACGCCCCGCCAGTGTCAAGCTCTACGCCGAAGACATTCCGTGGCAAAAATCCACTAAGTACTTAGGCGTCACGCTTGATAAACAGTTAACTTTTCGCGATCATGTTAATCGAGTCTGTCGTAAAGCCTGCTACGTCATGAGTAGGCTTTATCCCATGATCTGCGCGCGTAGCAAACTGTCCCTCAGACATAAAGTTATGCTTTACAAAACTTGTATTCGTCCGATCCTTACCTACTCCAGCGTCGCGTTCGCTCACGCCGACCCCAGTACATTGCACAGGCTCCAGGTGCTTCAGAATCGGTTCACTCGAACCGCCACTGGAGCCATCTGGTGCGTACGGAATGCAAATCTTCACGCCGATCTCGAATTACCGACCCTCAGTCGGTACTTCAAGGAAACGTCCGATCGTTTCTTTAAAAAAGCCGCGACGCATCCGAACCCACTGGTGGCCCGGGCCGCCAACTACACCGTTCCCATAAATACACGCTGGAGAAGGCCGCGTAACGTTCTCACCGACCCCGATGACGACTTAACCAAAGCCGTCGACTTACGTATTGCTATGCGATCGGCCGACACCGGTGCCGATCCCCCGCAATACCGCCTACGTCGGCGTAGGCGAGGTCATTCGCTTCGCGTACCGCTCACCCGGGTGAGCTTCCGTCCAGCTCTTCTAGCTCCCACCCGCATTGCGGCGGTCCAAGCCGAGGCCGATGCCCCCCTCGGGGCACCCTTGGTCTAGCCGCAAACACGGCGAGCGCTATCGCGCTCGCCCAAAACGCCCGGTTAGTATTCGTGGCTCCTTAGGAACACAATACGTAAGAGTCCAATCCAAAAAAAAAAAAAAAAAATTAATACTTAAGTCGTGGTTACAAAATTATTGTTATTACTTTTTAGATATTTTATTTTACTGTGTATCTTGTATTTACGTCACGTTTATATTTAATTAAGTGAAACTTTAGGTCTATTTGTTTAACATTTTAAGTAATCCATTGTTTTCTAAGTGAAGTTGTTGTTGTACTGGGAACTAAGAGGAAACTATACATTAATCACCAAGTCTCATTGTAACTTAATCTTCACAATAGTAAGTAGTTGTTGCAAGACGCAATATAGCTTAAAAAGTTGATTTTCGAATACCATCTCCACGAGCAGCACAACGCTTACGAGTACGACGATCCCAGGTAAACTTGAGAAGACAACCGGATTGGAAGTATTGTTATACCGTGTACTCAATTATATGTTAGGCTACATCAGACAAGTCAAGATAGTTCGCATCGCCAGTTGTACAGTGTTAGCATTAAACCGATGTGGCCATGCATGTCTACAGTCACTGTACATTACAACTACACAGTGAGATGGTAGCTATTTCAATGCAATTCATGCACTGAATAGATTATAGTTTTGAAAACTTTATTATTTTTTACAAGCACATGAAGGCACTATATAATTAAAAATCGAAAATAAATTAAACAAATTTCGACTCGAGACCGTTGGACCGTCTCCGGCATAGAGAGCAACAGCACGGAACGCTGACGATGCCGGTTCAAGTCCTGTCCGAGTCGAAAACTTTTTCAATTCATTTTCGGTTTTTAAATTAGATTATAGTTGCTTTACAAATGAATTTTCTCTTATTTTTACATGTCTTAAGTGATAGCATCTTTATACAAAGCAATGGCCTTAAATGAAGTAATAAGTGATAATTATTAATTACTATAAATATAAAATACTACTACATACTATTTTTTTTTTAATTATAAGCACAATAGGGTAGGTGCTTGTAGATATTCTTGTGTCGTTGAACAGTTTTTGATACCGTCTCGACGTATTTTCAGTGGCAGACAGAAAGTTGTAAAGTTGGTGTTGTTATTTGAACCGCTTTTCGAGTGGTGTCTTGTTTCATCTTCTGGCTCGATTCTGTAAAATTTTAAAGGATCGACTATGAATATATTTAAATGTTGTTAATGTTACACAATTAATAAGTTCACAATCACGAATCTCTTCTTTGACAACCGAGTACGTATCCTGAAAATATGTAAGAATATAAAGCTAAGCTGACCCCATGTAGCTGGCCTGTCTTAGCATTTAAAACTCGTTGATGGTTCAGCTGTGCGAACTATTAAATGATGTTGATGATTATAAATGACAAAACATTTTGTTTCTAGGTTGTTCGCGTCAGTGGCGCGATCGTGTATCGCGGACAAGACGGGCAGTGGAGGGGGCGAGCGGGATGTAGTTGAGTAGCGTAGAGCCATATGGGAGTCTGTCCGGTATAAGCACTATTTCCAGGGCTTTTCAGAGATAGGTTAGTCATATACATTTAATTATGCTCTAGCAAAAACTCACGTTTTCAAACGCTCCTCCGTCTCATATGTTGACAGAAGTAAATAAATAAAGGAAATGTTATTCGATTTCTTATTTAGTACGTATTCTTTGTTTTACCTTAGTTACTATACTTTGTATATGTCGATATTTCCCTGTTGTAGGCTCTCAAGAGGCGCAGGCGGAGTGTTTGCCGCTGCCCTCTACTTCGACTAATCCTGCTCCAAAACTCATGAACTGGACAAAATTGTTTAAAAAATAAACTTGTGTATAATGAATAAATGGATAATGGAATAAGACGGTAAGTGTGAAAACACGAGATACAAAAGCTTACCGTCGATACTAGCTTTTATAATTTGACTATGATTTATTTAATGATTGTAAATATATTTTAACCGTAACAATAACGATAGCTATGTCTGAGAAGTAGAATTGCCGTTGCGCTGAATAAATAAATAAATTATCTTTTACCATTATGCATGAGACTATGATGTTAGACATATATTATACAACTGCAAGAGCATCTTTAAGAATCTAAGTAGTTGTAAGTTTAAGTACGATAGTTAAGTTAGAACACCAATTCTGGCAATTAAATCATCGTTAATCAAACTCATGTAATAAAACAAATCCTTATCTAGCTTTATCACCAATCTAGTCAAATGATTATTATTTTTGATCCATATTTAAATTGACAAAAAAATTATGTAATGAATTGTAAAAATATATGTTACGCCTATGCGTTCTAAGTTTTAACTGTGACTCATTTTTCACACTTGAAAAATCCGTATAGGACTTGATTTAACAATAGATCTAAGGTTATTTATTTATGCATTAGAATATGCGTCATTAAAAAGACCAACTCTGTGATAAATAATCCGATCAATTATATAGAATTTTTTTTATTTGTCGACATTATGGCATGAATAATAATTGTTTTGAATAGAAAGGTTACTGTAATTAAACAATGTTATGCGGTAAGCACTGTACCGCATAACTGATGTGTAAACTTAAAAACAATAAACATAGGTTACTTTTAATGTTAATTACATGTACGCTTTTATGTGTAAGCCCCATAGTTGTAATTATTGATGACATGTGAATTAATAATTTTGAAGTAAATATTTTTACAATAACTATAAAGTTGTTTATTTTCTTTATTACTCGACACCGATGCCTAGACAATATCACTGGGTGAGATGTGAGGTAAATACACAATAAGCCGTGTACATCACAGCGTCAAGATGCTAGCTCCATTAATTTTAATTTTGCTCCTTCCGAATTGACTTTATTATACGCACAGTTAGTGACTGGTTGTGAACACGACATCGCCTCGCGCTTAACCAAAGCTAAAGAGAAATCCGTATGACAGATGCAGAAATGTCTGCCCCAGTTCGGCAATTGTCCCTAACCCACTATCAAGCGACATTCAGTTGAAAAATGTGTATTATTTTGCGATAACGAACAAATTAGCGGAACGCTCTCGTCACCACGGGCGGTGGCGAAATAATTTTATACGTATTAAATGTTTTAATAACACGTTGGGGCTGTGAGGAGTACGCCCTGCGGTCTATCACATAGCAACTGTTCAATTTTATCCGACGCTGTAGGGTGCCTCAATTATATCAGCGTGTTAGGAAGACTGCACATTGTTGATCTTTGTTAGATTAATACTCCGCGTTGCCTTTTATGCGAGAAGACAATCAAAAATAGGATTCACTTGATAGGCAGATAATATTTCTCTTTCCAGCCAAATAAAATCTATCCGAAATGCGATGTCGACCAATTTTGTCCGTGGATATTCAAAAATGATTCGATTGGACTTCACGAATCCACTCCGATACCCGTGGACGGAATTTCGATATTCCAACCTTCCATTAAATATCCAGATTTTGCAGACGAAATCTATCTTTCTGAAAATTATAAAACGATTAGAAATATGTTTGCCTTGGTGGGGATCGAACCCGTGACTCGTTAATTGCTACCGTTAGAGCAAATATACACACTTATATTAATAATACTACTACTATGATAATACTTCTCTCCTCTTTGTGAAGTAAACTTCAAGTTAGTCTAATACAAATTATGTATTATAAAAACTGCATAGCTGGTAAGGTGCGTGTTTATAATGAAGTAGTTCATATAGAATCCTTGAATGGAAATATAGCGACTCTTGTCCATGAATTTGAGTTCTCGAGTACTTTGAATGCGGCTGTAAAGTGTAAAGCTTCTTTAAATTGATAACATAAATAATTTCACGGTGGTTTTCTGTCGTGTTCGATCTGAGAACGTGGAGAGCATGATGTCAATCAGTCATTTTAGTATTTATGATATTTTTTGTATGTTTGGAGAGGACAAACATGCCCCAGCCCCGTAACCAACATTGTCAGACAATTTCAGCGTGACCTTCGGATTTTTCAATCGAAAAAATACTTATGTTCCACGGGCGAATCTTTAGATTTTTCTTTTTTTTTTCAGACGATCAAAGTTTTAATAATATACGCCTTTTTAAAATTGTAAGTAATTAATTAAAGAAAAGTCTAAGTTATAACTTGTCAGTTCAACTCTCAATATACACAGTTTACTATTTTTTTTTATAATATGTAAAAGAGGACCTTTCTTAAAGAAAGAAATTAACAATCAACAACATGTAGGTATTATACGTTCGCAAGATATTTTGGCAAATGCCAGTAAGAATTGCAGTTCCGAAATATTATATTTTGACATCAATCAACGCGATTGCCACAGAATATGTATTATTTGAGGCAGAAAATTTATGAGTTAGAATTATACGTTCGGGCCATGAACCGCATTCCCTTCGCATATGCAACCAACATACAATTACGGACGTCTATAAGAACGGATAGTCGTGCGTTTGTTGTGAATATTTATTGAGATTGGTTAGTTTTTATATAATTTTCTCTCAATTATCTCGTGAGCTTCGCTATTGCTATTTTTAGTATAAATTATAGGGCGCGGCTTAATAAATGCGGTTTTAATCACTTTGAATTATTTGATATGAGCCCGATTCTCGAGATTGTTATCTTTCGAACAGAAATGGCGAATATTAAAACATAATTCTATAATATATACCACCAAACTACTTATTTAATTAATAAATTTGTGAAAATAAAATAACAGGATACGTTTTTAAATAATCCGGGTCATAAAACTGAAAGACATTTATCACGAACTACTTTTTGTTTACTTATTGTGTACTTGGTAGTAATGGCGAGTATTAAGGTTTGAATATTATATACATCGAACATAAGGGGATCGGTATTATGCCTTACGTCACCAAGTAGCACACTGATTCTTATTATGAGACTTGCATAATATGTAGTAATTCTTCATAGCGCAATAAACTCTTGAAAAATATTTTTTATGATAGACAAACAAGCGGGGAGCATAGGATGGATGGAAGGTGCAATACTGGAGTATTGCACCTTCGAGTATTGAGATGTTATGGTATTGCTGGAGCAATACCATAACATCTAAACACGATGCGCTGTACAGGTCTACAATTACAACACAATTAAACTTGACTTGAAAACTATCAAAATACATATATAATCACAAATATAGGCACAATAGTTATACGGTCTCATATTTGACTAATAATAATTGATTTAATTCATAATCCGTTAAAATAGTATAAATTAAAATATTTTATACACATTTGTCACGTGACACATAAAGGTACTATAAACCACCGTGCGACCTTGGTAAAACTGTTCTACTAGTATCCTTCACATTAACACCATCATGATGGGATCTATTTAAAATAAAATAACCTTACAATAAATACTTTTACAATAAACATTGATTCCGTAAGAGCTAACAGCAGAAACATGCCCTAAATATTAATTATTTGATAATAACACTGGTTTTTATTATAACAGCAAAGTTTCTGATAGTTGATTTTCTTTTCACATTTTTAAAATGCAATCTGGCTGGCAATCAAATTTAGAAGGAAAAATTTCACCTTTTCAAATAATTTTCACTGACTGACACCTGTTTTGTATTTGACATGTCATTTGTGATCTGTAACAAATAATTCAGGTAATTATGTTGGGATCTTTAAGTATAAAACATAAGACGAAGCTTCTAATCAAAATGGTCAAAAAATAAAATATTTACTTACTAATTATGTTAGTCGCCACCGGTGGTTGCAAAAAACTCATTTACTTAATAATTAATTTAATAAAAAATATTATTTTTAATTAATCCTACTTGTCTCCCTGTGCACGATGCATCAGTTCGACGCTTACAATCATATTCCTACATTTAATTTATATTAGGTGTCTCCCAGGTCGACTCTTACAATTATTCTAATTAATTTCTTATACTAAAATGGTTACAGCAACGGTAGCGTCACATACCGATCGCACGGGTATCGAATACGCGCATTATCAGCAGTTTCCCCGTAGTGGCACAGCTTAGGGCTGTCGCCTAATAAAGTGCAGCTTAGGGCCGGCACATAACATACTTTTAGTAATATTATTATGACCTTCCGACAAAGTTGCAGCCCCTTTTGGCGCACTTTGCGATTCTTTGGAACACTTACAAATAGTTTCCCAGAGTTTTAATCGATGTATTTGTACATCGTGGAAACGCACGCAATTTCTAACTTATTATTATAATTACTACTTAAATCACTGTTCATACGTAACTGTTTGTTGCAAATAAACGTAGATCATATTATAATCGACTTACGCCAAGGGGTGTGACGTCATGGACGCCATAGCATCGCGATCTTGCAGAAGTAGTGTTTGGGCGCGAAATTTAAATATTCGATTTTTAATTTGATATTATTTAGCAAATATATATGTTACCAGAATTCAACATTTTCGGGGTTCCTTAAGATCTAATCACTAATATAAATTACATTTTAAACACCAGTCAAATAATCAAATAGGCTTGCATTTACAGTACATAATGTTATTGCGCCCAATCCACTCGCTCAAGTCTAATGAAACAGAGACCGCTATCGATACATTTTGGACGCCGTACAGCCAGTGCTCGAACAACGCGCATCATAAGTCAAAAACACATTTTATTCCGAATAATATACATTTTTTATGGCTCAATTGTAATGTGCAATACGTGAAAATAAGGTGCAAGAGGTTCTATGGTCGAATTGCAGAAAAAACATCTACATGTATCTACAGCGTGTAAATAAAATCAAAACAGATTATTTTTTTTCAATCTTAGCCCATACTTTATATGTAAGGTAGTACATTTTAAACAAAGTCAGTTTGATGAAAGCGCAGTAAAGTGTATAATTTCTGGCCTATCATTAGAAATTATAAAATAAAATAAACTACCTCCTACACGTCTTAAGCTGACGGCGTGTTTAAAATTATTATTAAAATTGTGCGGCCCCAGTAGGAGCGATTATTTACTTTTTCTCGCATAACAATCGAGTAACAAAGAACTCAAAGTATTTTTCTTCAACAACTTGAGTACTAGAAACAACTAAGAAAAACAAACTAAATCATCATAGACAACAAAATGAAATACGCAATAGCTTATAAAACAATTTCATGAATAGGGTTTGTATTTCAAAATTATTAAGATATATCATTTACATAAATGATGGATTATTATTAAAATACATTAAATATTCACACAAAAGAATTAAATTCGATATGTTTTCTATACTAATGTTATAAAACTGGAGACTTTGTTTGCTCCTTCAAACTCACCTCAGGAAGTAATGGTACGAATTGATAATTTATTTAGAAAGCTGTTCGGCTATATAATATCACGCTGCTACCAATTGGAGCGCAGAAACAGTGGGAAATAGCATTTTTTTTTCGTCTTTGACGGTTGCGTTGCGTGCGCTGCGAAAGCGGTTGAAGATAATCGAAAAATACGTATGGAAGATTTTTTTTTAATGGTTTAATAAAATCTCTGCAACAATATAAGGTTTTTCTTTTAAGATTCAACTTACAAGAACTTTTTTGATACATAACTTGATAAATATTCTACACGTACAAAGTCGCTGGAACAGGTAGTTGTAGTACTTTTCGGTTAAATTAACGGTTCTAATTGGGACATATATTATTTAACGTTTTAAATCGTTAAAAATGTTTTTTTAATGTAGACTACTCGGGTAAAGTAAAACACAGTACGTTTTTTATGATAGAGAAGGACAGACATGGCGTGGGGTTCAGTTCAGTACTCCAGTCTATAGCATCTAAACAAGATGCTCTGTAACCTATTTTGGCTTTGGATATACATTAATCCACAGACTGTTACCAAAACGCGATTAAACTCGTTCGTGACCACGATGGAATTGCTATATTGCTACCATTTAATCCAGATTTCAAGACGAAGTCCAGCATGTTTAAAAAAATTTAAACATGTTGGACCTGGTGGGGATCGAACCGGGACCACGTCGATCATTAGCCCTACATTATACTACCGAGCTCGGCAAAACGTAAATGTAACGATATTTATATTGTTATGATCCGCTATCAATGCGACCAAACGTTGCATGTAAAAGAGGTTTCGTATATTATAGGTTTTGCGAGTGCTACTGTAAGGGTTTTATTTTCTTTTTAAACATATCTTCATCCTTTCGTACGAATGCGCCTTATTTGCATCGAAAATTATCGTGTTTCATTTAACTACATTAATTGTTATGTAATTTCTATTTAATGTTAAAGACGCTCTTTTAATTTAATAAATTAATATTGGTTTTTAAGCGTTTTCAATTAAATAACGCATAATAAAGAGTATTAATTTCTAGCATTCGGGTAACACGGAAAAATCTGTAATCATCTTTATTCATTTAAACAGCTTCGGACACTATTAAAATACCAAACTCACTCACGTAATATACATTTAGGTTCTTATCCTTTTATGTTTATTATGTTTTAATTATACCTATTGAGTTTGTTTATGTAATTTTTTGGTAAAATTAAAAAATGCATTATTGTGATTTAATGCAGACCAATAAATAAACAATACCCACTGCAATGAGATTACTACCAAATGTCCAGGTTACAAATGTGTGCTCTTCTCCAATCGAAGCACCTTCAACACGGCAGCTCCAAGCAAAGGTCTACGGGATCTGAAATTGAAAATTTAGCATCTATTAAATCCAAACCGGATATTGATGGATGGGTAAGCGCTACCTATTACGTTGTTTAAAATAGCATATACATTACAATACCTACTACTATAATACTTCCGCGGATTTTTTTTAGATCATTTAAATAGGAATTATTCTTTCATACACATTTTTTGGGTATCTTAAACCTTTTTCGCATTGCACGCAACTTTTAAATATAAATAATTTTCCCCGTTTATTCACCATTTCCCACTGTTTCTTGGCTTCTATTGGTTAGTCTTCGTCGTTATATTAGCTAAATTGGTTTGGAAATTATTTTACCACGGCTGCTGCAAAGCACCCGAAACGTGCCCGAAACCCGAAAAAAATTTGGTAAACAGATGGTCTAGATCCTGAGAAAGAACATAGGCTATTTTTTATTGCGAAAAAGGGGTTGTAAGGGGTTAAAGGGGGGGGGGGGGGTGAATGTTTGTATGGAAATTCGTGGTCTTTGAAGCTTTCTTCAGTGAAACTTTCTTCTTTGGCTTTTTGGGAATAGGAGTGGGAGTGATGTGAGGTGAGAGTGTTGCGGCAAAGTAGCACTTACAACATAGATTGGCTGCGATAAATGCGCAATTACATAAATTAATAAACAGCCTAAATAATTAAAAATTCTACCCCAAGTCACTATTCCACGCGAACGAAGTCGCGGGCACAGCTACTATAATATAAATTATGTCAAATACTTTCACAATAGACAATGATACTGTAAAAGCTTAAATGTTATACTAGGCAGTTTTTTAGTTCTTTAACAATTAAACTACGTCTATTCTTCGAATAATTTAAGTGTAGTTTTTAAAATGTTTAACTAATATAAGGATATAACCTTAAGTCTACAACAAAATATTAACGTACTAATTGAAATAAGTTATTCAATAACATGAATTTACTTACATAGTTATCCTCTTCGTGAAA
Source organism: Leptosia nina (assembly GCA_963661955.1). Taxonomy (NCBI): domain Eukaryota; kingdom Metazoa; phylum Arthropoda; class Insecta; order Lepidoptera; family Pieridae; genus Leptosia; species Leptosia nina. The sequence goes on from CAVLEF010000279.1 coordinate 1,762,283, forward strand.
GAAAATGTTTTTACTATTTGTAATCTCATTGGGATCTTCCAAAGAAAGTTTGCGATGATTTAGAACGCCGAGATATAGTTTCATATATGTATTTGAGCATTGAAGAACTGCACATAATTTATAACACATTATATTACTTGAATCACTGGTAAAATATCAATGTTTGGTACAAATGCATGCAGATCATTTAATCAACAAACAGACCATCCACCGGTAATATAAAACACGCCATTACAACTAACAAAAAATACACATTTCAGTCCACAAATAATAATTACGAAGTTTTTACAAAAGTACGTGCCACAAAGGTTATGTACTATAGACCTAAAGTTGACCGTAATTATTTTCTTATAAATCTTATTGTTAGTTACGTACCTATCTATATTAAAACGCAAACGTTTCTCTTCGAAGCTCACTGTACTCGCGAAAACTAACAATTACTAACAGTAAAGGGCATAGTTAGACAACAACACTGAAAATCGCTGATTTCGAAATAAACGACAACTAGTGACCGAGACACACTACTGTATGCCGAATATGTACGAAGCTTTACGAAATAACCAAATAGAGATGTCCATACTCGTTCCTTCAAAGTATCGTTTAATCGATTCCTATTGAAATAGACAAAATTGGACCATATAAATATATTAATCATATTTCTTTAAAGCTTTTTATAGATAGCTTTAAAGAAGGGAAAGATAGTAATTATATAAACAATAACTCATATTTAACTAAATCACGTCGTTCAATAAAGAAAAACAATTTTTTAAGTACTTTATTTTCGTTTAAAAGTAATCATGGTATCGTTTATTAATACCACCATACACTGTGCTCATAAATCCATTTACTACAATATCCCAGACGATTTTAAAAACATCATTCAAATCGATTACGAAATTGGTTAGAATAAACGGTCGTTTGTAAAATAAAATATACTTTATTATCTTTAAAATTAAAAAAATATTTATATTCGTCAAATTTTTTTTCGTTTGTCTGTCTGTTCGTTGTATTTCTACAGAGTGTTCAAAAGAGCAACATAACTAAGAAGAACACCCAAGAAACTCAGTCCGGCTTTTTTTTTATATGTCTTATAAACTAATACATTTTTATACATTTATTAACAGGAGCAATTCTTATCACTGCCAGGCGGTCTTGTCATTAAAGAAATCGTTCAGACAATAATACGCCTTTTGAGACAATCTAAGTTTTATAACTGTATTGACATTGAGTCAATCTCTAGCCTAGATCTCCGTCCCGCGCACCTCCCTCTTACCACCGTTAACATCCTAAGGAACATTTCAGCGCAGCGTTTCGCGCTAAGATCAGACTTGCCAACCGCAAAACGATTGTCAGTTGTCGTTGCGCCACATTTGTGTTGTATTATGGCGCCTAATATCAATTAGGGTTGTGATATGACATAGACAAGTTAATTCTTCTTCTTTTTAATTTAATGGTTAAAGTTATTTTTACAGTACCCTTTTCAAAAGAGGCATTCAAAACGATCGACAAACGAATTTACTTTTATTTAATTTAATTTGTTTTGTGTTCTTGTTCAAGTATTTCCATAAACTAAATAATAAAATTAAGAGAAAATCTATATATTTATTTCATAAATTAAGTTTATTTCATATTATAGTGATCTATAGTTTTAATATCGAGTTTTAACGTGTACAAATTATTATTATAACGAATATTAAAGTGAATAATAATCGATTTCTAATATTTTTAAGCAGAAATTTCGACATCGATTATCGATATAATCATAGGTGTCCCTAAAATGTTTGGTGGTGTGCGTTTAGGAAGTTTGTAAAAATTCCAGTGTTGCCACCTTAGAGGATTTTCCACCAGAACTAGTGCTCTTTCAAGGCTTCTGGTGGTATTTTTTAATATACAGCGTTTTATTTTTTGTTCAATAGTATTTAGCGGTTTTTCAATATTGAATCTGGCATTCTGAAAAAGAAAAATTATGCCCAAAAATATAGAAAAGACCTTTGTGATTCCCACATCACTAAGTGAATTCCAAACTTGGCTTAAAGCTTTACCAGGTGATAATACGAAGACATTTTGTTATCTTCTATGTACAAAGACGAAACTGATTATTTGTACATGCTATTTTTAAAAAGTATACTAACCGATGTGCAGGTTGCTGTCAAAAGTGAAAGTGCAAATCCACTTAAATTACTAAACGTGCTGATTACACTATTCCGCTTGGTTTGTAACAGGATACTGTTACCCAATGCTGCTACTACAGATAAATATTTTTTAAACATTAACATCGACTGGATTAAGGTTTCTTAATCCGGTCCCATATATGGGATACCTTATCTATTATATGGGATGCTGTATCTGCCATAAAACGTCGATTTATTGATTTCAATGTAAAGCTAGCTAAAGCAATTCAACAAAGGCTGCCAACCAATTATACTGTGCTAGAGTTGTTGTCAAGATTAGCGCCAGATACTATTCTACGGCAGGGTAAGGACAATTCAATTTCAGAAGTCGCTGAAGAAATTGGTTATAGTGCTTATGACATCGACAAGATGTTAAACCAGTGGCACAGTATCTGTTTTGTCCAGTGGAAAAATACAAATGATGTTATTCAATTTTGAAACGCAACTGAAATGAATGAATTAAAGAACTAGATGATCTTGCCATATCTTCGTTAACATTACCTCTTGTGTGCGTTCTGTATGGTTTTGGCCGTTCGGCCGTTGCTGTCGGCTTGATCAAAGGATGCACGTAAGCAAATGCGAGGCGAAACCTAGGTTCGTACACTAGTGCGTTTTTTATTATTATTTACTGGTCTCAGCGTATTAGATTAAATTAAACTGATATTAAAAATGTGAGTTGTAAAATGAACTATATTACATGAAAGTATAGGTATCTAGACTGTGCTAACTTATGTTTAGATGAGTGCAAGATTTATACATCTCAACTGGAGGACGGCATGATACTAAATAATGCTACTAATGATTTATCTAAAGTACTTGGGAATGTTAATTTACAAATTACAATTATCGGGCATTTTTTTCAACTAGGTATTAGGTATTTCGCGTTCTTTTCAAAGTAAAGTGATATAAGGTATAGTCGCAGCGGCGTCCTTTGTTAAAAACCGCAATGGAATTTTTATCATTTTGACTGTGACATACGGCGCAGTGTTGCTTGTACTTGGAGTTCAATTTCTAACTAAATCAAACAATTGAGAGGAATACCTTACAACTATAAGTAATAATAATAAAAATGTTGCCAGTTGCTACTAAAGTCTTTTAAAAGTGACACAGCTCATAACTGTTTTTTACAAACTTAATCGTTTTGTAAAAAGCGTTTGTACGAATTAATTTCAGAAAACCATTAATTGTGTTGATAAAACGTTATGCTAGTTTAAATAGGAACATTGCAGTTGCGTTGCGGGCGCTTGTAGACGCAGGAATATAATGTGCACCAAGAGCCGCGCCGCCAGCGCAGCCCCACACGTCATCGTATCATCGAGGCGCGACGTATTTAATTAAACTGAATTTTGAGAACTTTAATATCTTTTACATGTCATTGCACATGATGTTACTAAATAATATAAAAATCGAAAATAAATTGAAAAAAAAAAACATTCCGCGAGAGGAACATGTATTAAAAAGTTGAAAAAAATCGACAATGAGGTGTATTGGACTCGGCAGCTCAATTGGCAGAGCAAGTACACCGAATGATGCCTGTTTGAGTCCTGCCCGTGTCGAAAATTTTTTCAATTTATTTTCGATTTTTAAATTACTCTTAGGGTTTTTTAAAATTAAGTATAAGTTAGATTGAATTTAGTAAAGGTTAAATAAGTTAACTTAACACGTTTTAATATACATATTCCAATGTAGATTGAGTGACGTCACTACTGGGGTTGTTTGATTTCATATTTTAGAAACATGAAACTTGGTGGGGATGGAGGCCACGACGTTGGTTTTTCAGCCATTTACATTACGATGTACAACATTAATTTTGATATAATTAACACCGCAAGCTTGACATTAATGTGTTTTAATCAATTTTTTAATTGAACATCTTCACCGTGACCTTGAAATTAATTGATGAACCGAAATATAAGTTGATATACAAGTGTTGGTAATTTTATTTATATCAAGATCACTTCAATAAAGGCCCTCCGCCTATCGTCTGCCAATTAGGTGTAAAACCACACTAGTGCTAAAATAGTGCAGGGGCAAGCAACCAGAGTGTATATTAAATACTGTCTGTAATTTACGCGTGTAGCATACATTAAAATAAAACATTTTAACGGTTTAAAATGCGATTTATATATTAGTTAAAATTATTTGAAAATTCTACATGAGGATTCGGAAGCTTACAGCTCGACGTGTTCGTACGGTTTGCAGCACGCCGTAGTCGTGGTTACAGACGTGGACTCTCCCAACCGCTGCTTTATGCTTAAATTAAAGGTAAGCCAGACGGAATGGCGCCGTAACGCGTTACGTAAAGCTGTTTACTCGCAAATAACAAGTTTAATGATTACTTCAAGACATACTGAAAGAAGACAAATCTTTTATATAAACCAGGTCTATTTGGTACTGTTATATAAGATAAGACCTATTAAGGTATAGATGTAGCGGAACAACGTTTAAAGGGTTGGTCTTATCTTCAGAGGTAAACCATTTCCCATATATCAGTACTCAAAATTTCATAGTAATAAATCTAGCCGTTTCGGTAGATTTAGGTAAAATACACATCAAGACAAAGTATTTTATTTAAATGTATACTACTCGCGTAAACTATGAATATCACACATCATCACCTATGACAAATCATGAGTGCTGCAAATATTCGAAACGTAACGACTTATAGCACAGCTTGAAAACTTTGACTGATAATCAGCATTTTGTGTTTGGTATAACCATTTTAATACTCGCGATAAAACAAATTTTGTATTGTTATTAAACGTAACAAGGTGTTATTAAATGTACAGCAAATAAACTTTTTCATTCTAAGAATTTTGCGAATCAACAAAATACATTTTAAATGCATATAAGATATGCAAATATGCAAAGGAAAACAATAATTATAAATAATTAAAAGACCTAACTTTACATACTTTGTAAATTGTGTGTATTTGAATTGTTTTTGTTAATGTATTTTTGATAGTCGAGATAAGTGAAGTCTAGTCTGAAAACATATCTCATACAAAAAGGTTTTTTTTTTAAATATGTTTTAAACATGCCATGCGTATTTTATACTTATTTATGAAAATAGATACAATGTTTCCTTGATTATGATGAATGTTGTAAGACACTTAAAAATCCATCTATACAACTACTTCATAACATACACTAAAAGTAGGTTTATAGTAATTAAACGAAATTATCCATTTGATATTATCCAAATGTATATACTAATTTTCATGATCAATGGGGATGAAACACGAAAATTTAATATTGTTTTCAGTTTACGCAAGTTTTAACCGTTCTTTACGCGAAATATATTCATTTAAACTTAGCCCGACGTTTGTTTGTCCCATATAACAAATCACGTGGTCACTCTAAACCGTCTAAATATAAACCGTCTAATCTAACCGTTTCAAACAAAAACCTGGCTTAATTTTAAGGTAAGGGGAGCTACCGGCTTGCAGCCACTCATTACAGTCTACAATCAAAAGTAATTTCAATAAATATGGACGCCGTGTTCTGCGCTATCCCTTATATCCCTACTAATAAACAGTTCAGCGTCACGAGAAAACTGATCGATGTTCAAATTGATGTATTTATCATGACTTTCTCACGATCTCAGATTGCTACCCTTTTTACATTAATAAACTACATGTTATATTGTTGTTGGCTACACGAACTAGCATTTATAAATATACTTGCTGACCCGGCAAAAGTTATTTTGCCATATAATTGATTACCCGGGAATTTCTCGTGTGTAGTGAGTGATAAACCCGGTAAGACCTGCTTCGGTCACAGTCTTACTTCGCGCTGTTTATTGGGCAAGAAGTGATACTAGTAGACACCTAGGAACTATAATTTACCAAGTGATAGTTGATAAAAAAAGGGAGATAGAAGGATAAAAATGTAGGATTGAAAGTTTTTAATAAATATGATAAAAAAATAAAAAAAAGTGGTAAACAACAGGTGGTGGTAGGGGTATAAAAATAGATACTAACCGAGTGAAAATCGAGTGACACGAGAATTTTATATATTAGACCACATGGTCTACGGAACATTCCCTACGACAGCGCTAAAATTAGCGTCTGTGTTGCTAGGCTGATTGACGCCAGTCTAGGCGAGATAACAGATCACTTAACTTATTAAAGTATAAGTAGTATATACTAAATCTACTTGTATTTTAGTCCCTTTTTCGTAGACAAATCAAGCTTTCCGTTAAATAAACTCTCTCATCAGTATTAATATGCCCCATGACCCACATAGAAAACTACAAAGTACTTAAATCATAAATTACTCTAGTAGTAAAGCAAGTTGAATATAAACGGAACTTAAAGAAGTCACATATTATGATAACTAGTTAGCAAATTACAAATGATAATAGCCACATAGCGGCACAACGCAACGAGACCGCTGAAAGCAAGCGCGGTTGTACAAGGCATAATTAATCACACAGATAAACTCGGCCAATGAAGGAAGGAAGCCAGCCACATTTATATTTTGTGTGACAAAATACCCCGCCGTTTGATCCGGACGTAAAAACTGAGTCGGAGCGGCGTAGTGCTGTGCCGACATAACGATACTATAACGCTTCAATGTCCAGAAATGATAAATACAAACATCACTTTTTCTGCTTTTCACGCCCATTCTAACAAGTATTATTTATATAATACTTGTTAGAAGGGATTCAATAATAAATTATAAATAAACTGAAAATTACAAAAACTTTTATTTTATAAATATCGTTGAGTGATATTTATTGTAAGTTTTGAACTCGTTATCTAATCTATATATAATATATATAATCTATATCTAATTTCCACTTATACACCCATTAGCATATATTAAGTTTTGTCTACATGCATCCGCTAGTAATTGAGTTAAAGTAAAAATGCTATATTCACATAGGTAACTAGATATACTTATAGAAATCAATAGATTTCAAAACAAAAGACTCTAAATTGGAGTTAATCAATTACAAAATTTCGTGTGAAACTGTTAAGTCATTTATTTACACACTCGCCTGTACTGCAGAAAATACATCATACCTACATGTTCTTGGATCGCCAACATGAATTACAACAACTTCATGGGTAGGCCATTTAAGGAACCTGTTCGACTGAACCCTAACACCTAATGTAGTCATGGAAGTGAAATTATGATATCAAAAACGCGGTCAAGAAAATCTCTCGATACGTCTAGTCGATAATATCAAACTCAATTATCGATATTTGAGCGCATACCAGACATCCTTACGGTTTAACATTCGAGCCTTTAGCGCTACCGCTTATCGCGGCGTTTTACATTTTTATTGCTAGCGGATACGGACCGCACTGCACAGACTATATTATTTCTCCCTTGCAATTATTGTTTAGAGAACTTCCCGCAGCTCAAACTAACACGACTCGGCAAAATTACGCGGCTCGTATGCTTTAACTGAATTGCTACTAAACTAATAAATGTACATTAAAATTAATTTTTATTAAGTATAAGAAGTAATTCCGATTTATAACCGGTATAGCCTATAGTCGATTGATCAAGCTCAGACGTTTTCTCTGCCTAAGGCGTTTAACGTATCGTTATGATCAACGTTACAAATGTCGTCGTTATGGAATATTGTTTTTAACGATTGAATGCGTCGAGAAAACATCACAGTACAAATATAGAGAATTGCATATTCTACGACTTCATTAAATAATCTAAAAGAAAGTGTACATTAAATAGTTAATTAATTCGCTTCTTGAGAACTAACATACAAGATTATATATAAGACGGGCTTGTCAGTCTAATGTTAGTGTTAGGGTTTTAATAACAACGGACTAACCGTATCCAGAGTGTCTCTTATTTTTCTGAAACATATTAGACTTCGTGTGGAAAATCTAGCTATTAAGTGGGTGGCAACAAACCACCGTCCAATGATAAGAAAGTATTGTTTTAAGTTAAAGTTAAAATAGCTCGACAGGTATGATTAGATTAATTGATGAACAACAGATTAGTCCTCCTTGTTACTGAATAATCTAAACGATATTGACTAAGAAAGTGTTTCACATTTCACATGATGCTATTAATATGGCATATAATAGAAGAATTGCTTTTCGAATCTTAGAGATACTATATATATACTAGAGACAGTTCCTTAACGACGATCCTGACGAGATAGAATTGGTCAATGAAACCGTCTTTCTGGGTATAACGTTAGACTCCAAACTACAATGGGGATCTCATATCAGGAAAGCCTCGAGCAAGCTCAGTTCTGCAGGCTTTGCCGTAAAAAAGATCAAACAATTAACAGACATTAAAACAGCGCGTCTAGTCTACTTCAGCTACTTCCACAGTGTTATGACATATGGCATACTACTGTGGGGTAACGCTGCCGACATTGAATGTATCTTTGTGTTTCAAAAGAGGGCGGTCCGGGCTATCTATGGTATGGCATCTCGGGAGTCATTAAGAGATACCTTTAAAAATATCGGCATACTCACTGTGTACTCGCGGTATATTTATGAAAATGTATTGTATGCCCAAAAGAATAAAAGCAAGTTTAGCAAGAATAGTGATAGGCATAATTTGAACTTACGACATAAGGATAACCTAGCTATCCCCAAATATAGGCTCCATAAAATATCTAATTCATTTGCGGGGAATTGTATTCGTATGTACAATACATTGCCAGTTGAGGTGTCAAATTTATCGATAAATAAATTTAAAAAAGTTATAAAATTTAGATTGTCTCAAAAGGCGTATAATTGTCTAAACGATTTCTTCAATGACAAGACCGCCTGGCAGTAATATGAATTGCTCCCTAGGTTAATAAATTCACAAAAATGTATTAGTTTATAAGACATATTTAAAAAAGCCTGAGTTTTTTGGGTGTTCTTGTCAGTTATGTTGCTCTTTTAAACACTCTGTAGAATCACGACAAACAGACAGACAAACAAAAAAAAATTGAAGAATCTAAATAATTTTTATAATTTTCAAGAGAATAAAGTATATTTTATTTTTATTTTATTTTAATAAGTTTCAAGGAGAAATTACAAGGTATAAATTTAAAATTAATAGTATAAGAGAAATATCAAATACGCAATACGTAGATCTTTACCTAGCTTATAAAATGTCATCGTTCATTTCATAGGAAACGAGACGAGACCGTGATTTCCTAGCGGAAGCTTCTGCGCCTTCAGCTCTGACCGAAGCACCGTTCACCTTTTTATATTAATTAGTACTCAATATTGCAGTTACCCTTCACGCAACCTACGCTCTCTGTAGGTACAATCCTGCATATTCTATGTAAGATTGTTTTGCTTAGACAACCCTAAGCCCCCAATAAATATTTATTAAGGTGAGAGAAAATTCAATAATGCTCCCCACGAAAATAAATTGCTATAAGCACGAGCGTCTTGGGGCTGGCAATATTTGAATTATATCAAGTTACAAACGACCAATGGAAATGACTTTTCCGCAAATGAAAGCGGTGTATGTAACCAATCATTTGGCCGAATTCGAATTTGGAATTTTACGTTTTGGAAACGTTTTAGAGCTATCGCTATGCCTGGAGGCAAATCAAATCGTTAGTCAATGGGGAGAAGTGTTTGCATTGAACCGTATTCACTGCTTCTGCATCTAGAGTATTTCATATTCAAATACTTGCGGTAAACCCTACGCTATTTTATCGTAGCTCCTTGATATACACTGCTAGATACGTAACTGACTTATTTCTCCTTTATCAATTACGTACAGAAAATGCAAAGTATATAGAAATCTATATAAAGAAAATAAAGACATTTATAAGCTTCACTCAACGTAGACACTAATAAAAATGTATTTATTTCTAGCCTGGTATAAAATCATGTCATGTCAGTTACATAGGTATGTCGCTAATTTAAATAACTGGATTATAAATTGAAAAAATGCACGACATGGACAGTACTCGAAGCGGCATCCACAGCATTCCGTGCTCTCGGTCTAACCAATTGAGCTACTGTGTCCGTCGTATTTTTTTGTTAACAGTTGTAAGTTCTAATCGATCTGTAATTTATACAGTGCCATCATATGAAATAATGTGTGAAAATTATTAAAGTTTTCAAATATCTTACATGTACAGACAAGTGGTTGCTCAGATTTCTGCACAACTCGATAAAGATACCTTGTGGAGCATGGGGCGAACAAATTTCTATACAAGTTTCACGGATCAGTATTATTTACAAGTGATTACGCGCTCGTGAAGTTATAAACTTTTTGAAAATACGAACAAGAAAGTTTTGATTACCCTCAAAAACTATTACGCAAAATACAATCTACGTTCAGCCGATGACAATGAATCACCAGACTAAGAGAAATCTAACTTGAACGGCAACGAGACTATATGGTGCACAATAAAAATCCTCGCATGGCTGCTCGTCCTAGGTTAACATATTAGATGCATTAGGCAGGAGGTATTCGATTTAAAAAATCGACTAATCTGATTTTCGAACGAACTTTTCGACTATTAAATAGCCTAATGAGGTCTCAATCGCGACAAGTTCATTTAATAATCATTAACGAACTATATTATTTGCGCCTAAAATACGAGCGAAAATATTCACGCCTAGTAAGTATTATATCAATAGACGCCGGAGTGCAATACTCATCGTCCGCTAACGTAACTCCATTTAAATATTCTAAGTTCGCAGTAGCAATCTGAACGGCGGGCGATTCGCTTGTGATGCGACTCCCGACGACAGGTCGAGTATTCAACTGCACCGATCTATTTAAACGTGAAAATAACGTTAGCGACGTCGTGCCTAATATAGGATTATTAACATCACCTACATCCGAAATATATGACTTTCGACATTTATTGATGTTCAGACCAGATAGATGTTACTGATGTGCGACCTTTTACAACATTCTAAAGTTGTTAAATCTTGTTGCGATCTACAAGAGCGCGGAAACAGAATGATTCTCCGCGCGCATTGTACACAATACATTTAGCCGTTCCTAATAACACGAGCGGCGTATTCGAACGCTTGTTACTAATGACTGTGGCGCAGGTATTATCGCGCAAAACTCGGGATTCGCTTTCGGAAGTAAACAGGTTATTACTATTTTCAGGGGCGATTTGAACTCCACATATTTATTAGAATTAAAATGAAGTAAAGTGTTATGACTATTTCGGCATTCAGAACAACGTAAACGGCTTAAGCATTTAATGCATAGTTTATTCGATTTTACAATGCTATATCTCTAGTGAGAAGATTTATTTAAAAAAATTGGGCAATTATTTATTAATAAATGATTTTAATTGCAAAGAAACCAAGATTTTGGTTTTGAAACGTTAACGAAAGTATTATTTGAATTATATACATTTGTTTTAGTATTAAAATTACTATCCTTAGATCGAGTCGGCGGTTGCTTAGACTTACTGTCGCTAAAGGGCTACAGAAGCTGCTCGAAGTAAAGTATGAGAATGTTCTCGAACGAAAGAAATAAAATCCGTTTTCATCACATTTAGGTTCCGACCTACTACTATCGTAACGAAGCTCAAATTCCCGTACAATATCAACATTTAACTTTTTACAAGCTATATAAATGAATATAAAATCTTCCAAATAATTTTAATTTTAAATTGTTTTAAAGCTTATTTAATAATATATATGCAGTAAATTTGTATATAAATTCTTCTAAATTCATATCTTTGTTATTAGGTAAATTAAATATTTTATCTAAATATGACGAAGCTACAACCTTTCTATCGTTATATTTATTAATTAAAGTATTCCAAATTACAGAATAATTTTCAACGGAAGGAATGATACCTTGACAAATTGATAAGGCTTTGCCTTTAAGTTTACCTAACAAATAATGTATATTCTCTAATACCTACTTGTGTCCCTTCGTCACTTTGCGATACAAGTTGGTACTCATTACGCTCATTAATACAGCTATTAAAATCTATAGGCGTTCGCTAAAACGCTTCAATTTTTACGTCATCACTAATATCTACCGACGAGTCGTAGATTTGTTGCACCCGACCAAACAATGCACTTAGCTCGTTTTGGTACAACTTAAATCTACGATCGTCGAAACTGGCTTTAGACATTCTTATATTAATTGTTTAATTAAAATCCGTGTTCGTTTGGACCGAAAAATGATTATGCGCTGGTAAAGTTATAAACTTTTTGAAATACAAAAACTAAAACTTTAGAATACCCTCAATAATTGGTGGAACTATTTCGCACGCAAAAATGGCTAACTAATTAGACAATAGGGGAATAAAATTAAGGAAGATAATAAGGACTCACCGAATAGAATTAGTTCTTCAGGCTTCGCACACTTGTAATTAGTTAAAATGGTGTCAACGACCCGCGCGGTGTCCGGTAACTGACTAATTCTGCTAGGCCTGTCTTCACTGCTTGTGATGAGGTGCGCGGGCAGGAGGGGGTAAGCTATTGGTGGGAAGGACTTATAGAACATGGAAGGTCATTTTGGATACCTATTGCCTTTGAAACATTAATATTTTTCACATGTTATTGCACATGAAGGCACTATATAATTTAAAAATCGAAAATAAATTGAAAAAATTTTCGACTCGGGCAGGACTTGAACCGGCATCGTCAGCTTTCCGTGCTGTTGCTCTACCAGTTGAGCTACCGAGTCCTACACCTCATCGTCGAATTTTTTCAACTTATTGATACATGCACCTCTCGCGCAGTGTAATTTCAACCTTAACACTTGCGTACTAAGGTTCTCAATTGGTGGAGCAACAGCACGGAAAGCTGACGATGCCAGTTCAAGTCCTGCCCGAGTCGAAAATTTTTTCAATTTATTTTCGATTTTTAAATTACCTATTGCCTATTTCAACCAATCCAGTCCCGAAGTACGAAATAGCCTAACCTACAAACAAGTAGTGGATCGAATTTTTGAGCATTCTCCAAAGCCAGGATATCTCGGTAAATTTGATAGAAGCAATTTATGTTTTCCCGAGACTCGAACCCGTTGCTAGACAATGCGTTTAAGCAGTGAGCCATCGAGGCTGCCACTAGTGTAATACCGTCACATTGTTATTATTCTTAAAACATAATTCAAACGTGATGTATGGTCCGGCAAGCTCTTGTTATCACGACTTATATACGTGAAACGTGATGGCCTAACTTGTTCTATATCTTTATCCAACTAATCAAAGAAGGTTTATGTTTTCACAGCGATGTTACGATTATAATTTAATTCATTTAAATGTACTTTATCGAATTTATTTATTGAAGAATTTTACATAAATTATGATAGAAGAGAACACAACAACAAGTCCAGAATTCAATCGATGATCGGTGCAATACCTGGGGTATATATAGTATCTGAACAGGATGCGGTGTCGACCTTTTATGACTTTGGATATTTGAAAATCCACAGACTGAAACCGAAACGCGATTAATTTCACGGCGTTCGCAACTGGGAAGGTTAGATTTTCCTACCGCACAGTCAATAACCAGTTTTCCAGATAAAATCCCACGTGTATGAGAAAAATTATAAATTGATTAGAAAAATGTTGGATCCTGTGGGGGATCGACCCACGACCCGTTGATTATTACCTATACATTACTACCTTTACTCCGTCAAAAATGAAATTTTGTTTATGATTAATATAAGTTTTACGTACAAGTTAGAAGTGAATAAGCTAGAGGCGCGCCTATGACGCACGGACGGACAAACACACAGGCTATAAAGTATAACTTTATTATGGCACCACCCTCTAAGGTCATTAGGCAACGACAAACATACAACTTTGCCTTTATTTACAACTAACTACGAGCATTTACAACCAGTTTCAACGCCTTGGAAAACAAACGGATAAAAAATATGCACACACGACATTTTTAGTTAAACTCGCAATTTCATTAATAGATACATTTCGCGTTATGAACCGTTAAATGTGTACTACTCGCGTAAACTATACATTCAGTCACGTTTGCTTGTAGGTAACATCTTTACTGAATCACATTTTTCGCAGGTATTCGTGTAAAGCTTCAATGTTTTTTAAATTTATTTTATTACTACTTGACCCGGCGTTTTGTTAAGAAGATAATATTATGTTGATACAATTCTAACAAATAATTGGTAACGATGCATTAATTTCCACCAAATTTGATGACCATAAAAACGGTGCAAGTTAGTCTTAAAAAGTTTACATATACTGTCGATTGTTCACAGATAAAAAATGTTTACCTATTCTTTTTAGTCCGGTCAATTTAGACATTCGAAATTACATAAAGACCCAACAAGCTGAATTCCTGTGAAGTTGTTCAAGACATAATTACAAACAATGTCTAGAAGTTCCCCATCGTTCCCCTGTAAGGAAAAAAATTAATTCAAGGTCAAAGGTAAAAAAATGAGCTTTTCGCGATTTTCAGCAAAACGGTAAGTTTTATCATAAAAGACACGCCACCTATGAGGTATCATAGGTGGCGTGGAAACGTGTGCATATTATGATGATAACAACTTTTAGAAAAAAGTATTGATACTTTTTTTATAGATAATTTTATGATCTACACTTTTTGTCGGAGGTACTTTTATGATAAAACTTACCGTTTTGCTGAAAATCGCGAAAAACTCATTTTTTTTTACCTTTGACCTTGAATTAATTTTTTTCCTTACGGGGGAATGATGGGAAACTTCTAGACATTGTTTATAATTATGTTTTGAACAACTTCACAAAAATTCAGCTTGTTGGGACTCAGGGATCAACAAAAAAAAAATCAATTCGAACCAGTAGTTTCTGAGATTAGCGCATTTAAATAAACAAACTCTTTAGCGTTTTAATATACGTATAATATCAGTGCCGTACATATGATTCCACCAAATTGTACCAAAGAAAGTAGTTTTCAGTTTTTTAGGGTTTGGCATTCATGTATTTTTAATACAACTATGTCACTGCGTCTATAATATCACAATTTATAAAAGCGTAAATTCCATTGTATATGTAAGTTATATTCGTCTCTCTCCGCCCCCATATTAGTCTGTCGAACCGAGCCTTGTAAAAGCCTAATCCGGAACTGCTAGCGACAAGAGGATATTATAATGGAATTTCAAAGGAAATCGAAATGTTAAACGCCTTGTCTAGCACCCAATGGCTGTGTCCAAGTCGAGAATCTAAACCCCATTGGTACCCTTGTACTTTACTTTACCTAGGACCTTATAAATAAGTAAAAGTGATTATTTAAAAGGGATCTTTTAAATAATCACTTTAACGGTTTAAAACGCGAAATATATTAGTAAAACTTATTCCTATTCTGAATTAGCCGTAGTTAAAATAATTTTCAAAGAATAATTTTTAAAAACTCTATTATAAATAGCGTTTTTAACCGTTAAAGTTTTTTATTAAACAATATACAGTATTTAATACCTACTCTTTTAGAAAAATCTAAGAATAAAGAATTAAAGAAATCCATTTGGAAACATTAATAACGCCTGATGGAAAATTCCAATAAAATTTACAACTTTCAGTAACATGTTTTTTTTGTGTTTTCAGTCAGTAGTGTACAATATATTCATTTTAATAAAGTGATTGATAGTAAAAAAAATTAGTACGCTTAACATAAAAGGGTTGCAGTATAGAAATAACTCCCCTGCCCGGACCACGACTGCTGCAAAGCACCGAGAATGTCAATTCATAGTTACAAATTAGCTTAATGATATATTTTGGGTTTGAAACGGTTGAAAGTTTTTATTTTGAATTAATCTCAAATGCCTGTGCTGACATTTTTGGAAATGATTGCGTCGCACGTGTAGTTGTACATACTTTTAATTAGTAGTAACATTTGGCACTTTCGAAGTTGTGGACGTAAGGCGACAGCCAGTATACTCCCCACCCTAATAAAAATGCTCCCCGTCCATTTTTACGCAATTCTTATTAGTTTTTGTAGACATAAAGTGAATCGTTATACGGCTTGTAACAAATCTAGAAGCTAAATCCAAGTAGGGTATAAATACATGCATCTTCTTGGGCGTCGAACCCAGGAAAGCACGAATGTAATGCGAGTGACAAAGATCATTAAATAATTAAAATTTTTTTTTTATATTTTCTATTCACACCATCTATATCTATACTAATATATAAAGTTCAGCTGTTTGTTTGTTTAAATGCGCTAATCTCAGGAATTACGGGTTCGGATTGAAAAATTGCGATGTGACTAATAAGCTAAGCGAAGATACAGCGGGAAATGTAAACAAAATGGGGGAAATTTGTCAGCTCTATGGGTTTCGCTGCGAAAACGGTTCAAGATACCTAAAAAGTTCTATCTAAAAATGATTCCTCTTTAAATGACCTAAAAAAAAACGTCCGCCACGCTCTATATCTATCTTTTAAGATTACTTGCAAGAACGACGGGAAGGGACGCGATCGACGTCGTGGCTAACAGTTTATAAAGATGACGGGGTTTGCAAAAACTAATTTGAATGCCCAAAATTACGATTCTCGCGGACGAAGTCGCTGGAGCAGCTAGTCATAAATAAATTTGCAGCAGTCGTGATCCCCCGTGATCACGACTGCAAAGAATTTAAAACATTACATCTTAGTTAATAAATTATAAGGCTAAGAAATCTAATAAAAATAAGTTGAAAAATATATTTCGCGTTTGAACCGTTAAAAGTGTCTTATTTAAACGTGTACTACTCGCGTGAACTACAGAAATACTTAAGCCATTTTTTTCTCGAATCAGTTAAACTTCACAGGTACGATAGATAGGCCAATATCGTATTATTATTTGCGTTCTTTCATTATTGCATTAGAATTTCTTCCCGTCCGTTTGTTCCAATATTTATCTACGTAGATAGGCATCTAATAAACTATCAATGGAAATAATTCTCTATGCATGAGCAGGTTACTAGCAGTAACACAACTTATAGACATTTTAGGAAAATACTTATTTTTAAACGATTAGTAAATAATAAAACTTGTTTTTGGGCTTACGCGAACTATACTATATTAGTCATATCTTTTAAAATTACAATCCGATGCTTCGGATGTTTTACAACAACTGCGGTCCTTTGAGAACGATACGTCGGGTAATTTTAACTATGGTGAAAAGAAATAAAAAAATATATTAATTAAATAATTAGTGTGTGCATTGGAGAATGATTGCTCGGATCGTAGTGAACATTAATTTATCAATCTGGTTGTGTATTCAGCCATTTAAAGTGTTCAAGTTGTGAACTAGTCGCTTAAAGTACATACTTATAACACTTAAAGTCATACAATTATTAATAAATAAGTAATCATCCAAAATATTAGAATTTACTTTTTTGATTCGAATACGCGTGGGTTGTACAAATACTTATTTATTTATACAAATAGAGAAGTCTAAATTAAATTAACTTTTACATGATCTTCTTAATTTAAAAAAAAACATCAGCGGTCTTCTATTCTTATCTATTCTTATTTCACTGAACATTACTCACAAGTTATTACAATAATTAGTAATTGGAAAACTTTTCTCGAAAAGGCTGAATTTTAGTATTAGCTGTAACATGAGAATGGCCGCTTACTCTATCGATACAGCTCTCGCCACCCCTCGGTCGGAGTCTAGACCTAAGTAGGCCACGCGATGGGGTACCCGCTTATACGGATTATATGCACGCACTGAACATATTACTTATATTACTTTTTAATGCAAGCAAAACTTCGACGTTGTAATCATTCCATTTATAAAAAAATCCAATCGTAATAATCAAACTTAAGTTTTGATTGGCGCGTTCCTCCAATCGTAGTAACATGTTTTTAATCAATATATTTTTATATACATTTAGACATACATTCGGGCAGCGGTTTATTTATGCCCCGAATCATTCGTTCCAATATACCTAGGTTAATATTTATAATAATTGCTACTCTATAACTATAATGTATATTAATTAATTAATTAACTAAAATGTCGCACCTCGGAACAGATGTAGGAAATACTGTGACTATTTCCTTACACTAGTCTGGCGCAGGTGAAAATTTAGAGAGAATTTCCATTATGTTCAAATAATCGGGCAAAATGTAATCCCATACTCGTTCCCCATAATTATTATTACAACGCGGTAGCAGGTACAACTGTAGGTATTATAGGTTACTAAACTTTCTGAAATATTTTGGACTTCGTCTGGAAAATCTGGACTTTACATCTGGAGTCAGTTCTGTGGGAATCTAGAGTCTTTTTCTCTATATACTACGATAAAAAGAGGGTGCTAGCGTAGAAGATTTAATAGATATTAGGGACACCCTTCATCTTCAGCCCCCTCGTGACCACAGCTGCTGCACAGCATGCGAAACGACGGCCTATGATGCCGTTAAATAGCGTTTTATTTGAATTTAGTTCGGTTCACGAATCGTTCACTAAATAAAGTCTTAAAGTGTTCGCGTTTCAGATTGTGGACTTTCAAAGTTAAAATAAGTCGACAGCGTCTTGTTTAGATGTTATAGGCTGGGGTTTTACAAGTACCGTAGTTAGGTGGACAAGGGCCCCAGATCTACCTAATCCTAAGGCTCAAGAAGGAATCGCGTCCTCATCCCCTCTTTTGCATAGCTTGAATGAAATGAACCTCCAAAATTATAAATAACACAAGAACAATAAAAAATAATTTTCTTCTCTTATATCTTCTCAAAGATAAGGTTAGAGGGCCCCTAAGTTCCGGGGCCCTGGTGCACTGTACCATCTGGCCCTACGATGGCTACACCACTGATTTTTCCACATCAAGTGAAACTCCATGCTTATTTGTCTTTCTCAATCATTAAAAAAAAGTTATACAGACCGAAACGATTCAATAAAAATTTCGGTTTTGGTTAAAACGAGTTTTAAACCGTTAAAGCTGTTTAACTGTAAACGCTGCACAGATGTCACTATAATCAATTCTATTAAGAGGAAGTATCCCCTGATAAGCACTCTGGCCTAACTCACTTGCTTGTCAAGCTTCAATGTAATATGAGTAATTGAACCTGCTATCCATATCAAACCGTTTTAGTGAGCTAATAGCATCAAAACCCGCCAATCTAACTTGGTAGATCAAGGCGGCTAAGCTCCGGTCACTATCTATTAATAAATCGGCCAAGTCCGAGTCGGATTGTCGCATGAAAGGTTCCGTACCATTAAGTTGTGACTATGTCAGCGATATTTTGGGCATTGAAGAACTGGTGCCAAATCGTACCTGATGTGTTATATATGAAAAAAAATCCGTTATTTTTTATAGTAGGAAATAAACGCATAACAAAGCCAGGACCTTTTCCTGGCTTTGTTACGCGTTATCGGGATTTTTCTTCCGATAAGGATTTTGTTTTAAATTGTTTCTTTAGAATGTGTCGTTAGAACATGTCGTTAGAGTTCGCAAATTGAATTTATCGTTAGACTAGCTGTGTCAGCGACTTGGTCCGCATAGAATAGTTTGGGCATTAAAATTATGTTTTTGAAAAGCTCGTCCTCATCATTTTAAATTATACTGTCGCGTCCCGTCGTCGTGCAGGTTAATCTTTAAAGATAGACATGTACTATCGCGAGCATTTTTTGATAATTTAGAAATGAAACCCTCAAAGATTAATTGTATTCCCCGTTTTTTCCACATGTCCCACACTTCGCTCGTATGGGTGTTTACATGATGATTTATAGCCTAAATCTTCCTTCGGTAAATACTACAAAATAAAATCTAAACAACATAGAATAATTTTTCAATTCAAACCGGTAAGACTTGAGATTAGTGCGTTCGTACAAACAAACTCTTCACGATAATAATATTATAGTATAGATTTCGTGTCGTTATATATTTTTTGTTATTTCGTAACTCCATTTTGGTATCTAGAGAAAATCAAATCGAGGCAAAAAATTTATATCACCTTTGACCATTTGTAGTTCAGTTAAATACACAACAAACTAGATTTAGCTCATATGGTTTTAAGAATTAGTATTAAATGCAGCACAATGATAGCAGGAGCAGCCACTTCCGTGGTTTTATGTAACCATAAATATAACCATCGCTTAGCCATGCTTTAAAGACGAAAGTCCTAGATTCGCATATGATAAAATCACGCATTGAAGCGGTGGATTAAAAAGAATGTTTGTCGCTTTGCTCAAGTAGGGTTAATTTAAAATCTTGCGCGTTATCTCCTAGCTTTAGGGCTGACATTAATGCATGTATCGCAAAGAGGTGCTTTTAATAGAATTGCGTCATCAATGATCGTTGGACTGACAGCAGTCTAGAGGCATCCGCCGTCTTGTTCCATAGACATGGGAATTCGATTAGGCTAGAATAATTGGGGTGGCCACCTACCGCCTAGTCAATTTGAACCCGACGTGACCACAGACAAACGTGAATACGTTGGGGCTGTATACAAAGTATTATCCTCGGCTTTACCTCTGCGACTGAAGGCCTCATTGCTCCAGATTTTAATGATCCGAGCACACTTTTCGACTGCGATACTCTGTACTAATATTATAAAGCTGAAGAGTTTGTTTTGTTTGTCGTCTCAGGAACTACTATTCGAAGTGAATATTGTGTTGGTTAGGGCATTTTTCGATGAAGACTTTAGGTTAAAACATCACGCTGCAACCAATAGGAGCGAGGAAACAGGAGGAAATGTGGAAAACCCAGGGAAAATTTTGAATCCTTGAGGGTTTACGTTGCGTGCGCCGCGAAAACGGTTCAAGACGAAAAACAAAGTTTGTTACAATAATTCCTCATTGGATGATTTATAAAAATACCCCTATAGTATATAATAATAATATATATTAATAATAACTTGCAGGAACGATTGGACGCGAATGATGTCATGGGTAACGGATATAGTTTAAAAAGCTAAAAAGGGTGTTTGCCAAAATAAATAATGTAATGCCCAAAATAACTATTCCACGCGAACGAAATCGCGGGCACAGCTAGTGTTTTAAGAATAATATTCATTCTTTTAGTCTCATAAGTGCCTTCCTGGTTAGTTGTACATTGACCTCGAGATCACGAAGTCCACGGTTCAAATCCTGCATTGGACGAATGATTAGTTCGATATTTGAAATTCTAAGAAAAATTCTAGTGCATGCTAAGATTTTGGAAGTATTTATCATCACCACGTTAACCTTTCATCGCATCTTTATAAAAACCGCAGTAGTAGCAACGGTCGTTAAATTCAACTTCACCAGAACTTACAATCTGAACTAAATTAATATATATCTAGTCCAGGCCCGTATCCGGTAAGTTTGACTAATATATATCGCGTTTTAAACCGTTAAAGTGTTTTATTTAAATCAGACAGCATTGAATAAATATTCTAAACATGAATTTTAGTTAATTAACGAAATAAAATTTCTTTACGATTACATAGGGATGTAAGAAACGACTATAGAAGGTAGAAGTCCCACTCGTGCGCAATCGTTGAAAAGCGTTAGAAACGAGTTATATAATAATGACATAAAAATTAAAAAAAGGTCACAAAAGTGATTTTAAATATTTGAATAATCAATTATTCATAATGGATGTTGCTTTATCCCTGTGTCATCTGTGGCATCAACTTCAAGCTATCGGGCTATAGGTCATCATAAGCGCGGGATTGTATTCGTATTCGTACATTGCCAGTTGCGGTTTCAAATTTATCGATAAATAAATTTTAAAAATGTTATAAAATTTAGATTGTCTCAAAAGGCGTAATATTGTCTGAACGATTTCTTTAGTGACAAGACCGCCTGGCAGTAATATGAATTGCTCCTGTTAATAAATTTACAAAAATGTATTGGTTTATAAGACATATTTAAAAAAGCCGGACTGAGTTTCTTGGGTGTTCTTGACAGTTATGTTGCTCTTTTTAACACTATGTATACACACGACGAACACACAGACAAACAAAAACTTTTTGACGAATCTAAATAATTTATAAAATTTTAGAGAGAATAAAGTATATATTTTTTTTCTAACATTGGATCTCTATGGTTTCAAATCAGCCATATTTACTAAAACCGAAACGCGATTAAACTTCACGGCTTTTTCATCTGTGGATGTTATTGACCCGACCACCACCCATTTAACAAATTAGAAACATACTGTCTATATTTTACGCGAGTATTACACATTTAAATAAAACACTTTAACTGTTTAAAACGCGATATATTAGTTAAACTTATTTGAAAATCAGTCTCCCCGTGACCACGGCTGCTGCAAAACATCGGAAACGTCGGGCCGAAGTTAAAAATCATTTTCAAATAAGTTTAACTAATATTTAGTTTTAAGCCGTTAAAGTGTTTTATTTAAATTAGAAACATGTTGGAAGGACAAAGGGCTTTTCTCAAGTTAATAAGTAGTGTCATTAAATAACAGTAGGACTTTAAAAAAAGCGCATCAATATTATAGCATTGGCGAAAGCTTGGAATGAAAGTGTATAAGTTAACGATAGGAAGAACGATCTGGGTCTGCGTCGCTGTAAGTTCGCATTAATTATATATGTTATAGGTAGTTACAGCGACGCCTGCAGGAGGTCGATCTTTATACTCGTGATATTTTGATCGACATTCAATTTATATATTTTTGATGCCTTAGCTGCGATACTAGTAACTTAAGTACTGTCTGTAGTTTACACGAGTAGGACACATTTAAATAAAACACTTTATGGTTTAAACCGTTAAAACATTAGTTAAACTTATTTGAAAATTATTTTAACTACGGCCCGACATTTCGCATGCTTTGCAGCAGCCGTGGTCACGGGGAGATCGAATATGGATATAATGTCGAAGTAAAAATTGCCATGCCGTCTTAAAAAAAGTGTAAGCCCGTTTCCCCCTCGTGGGGAGTGGCGAACACATTTCTGCGTCCGTGTCATTGATCTGTTCTTTAAACGGCCATGTAGTTGATCAGACTTCTGTGCTCTGCCCGACCGAAACATTTTTTTTTTCCCTGGTATTCGAACCCAGGACCTCTCGCACTCAACGCAATGCTAGGCAATACATTTAACCATTTGGCTATAGAAGCGGTGTAATGCCGTCTGCTTAGTAGTAATTAGTATCTGGAGAAACTGGCTGGATTCTTCCAGAACTGACTTACCTCTTAACCGGTAATTTTTTTGGGATCTAGTGTAACAAGTGACCTTACAATGACTTACAATAATAATTGTCCTGATTCATTACTTATGGTAAACAAAAGCATGCGTACCAATAAGTACCGAATCAGAACCATGTTTAACCACAGGGTAAAATGTCTCTGCTTAAAGTTTACCAACGAAGAATTTTTAATTAATGATTTGGTTGGATAAAACATCTTGAAAACACACAATAATTTTACGTAAATTGAACCAAAATTTTTAATTGCTAGTACAATTGGAGCAAAGCGGTGCGTTGCGCAAGTATCGTCATTTAATTTGAACAATATATTTATCGTAACGATCCACCGACCAGTGTGTCGACTTATCGACAACAAAAAGCACTCGATAACTGCCCCGAGTTTCGCGCACGCGAGAATATCCCCCCTAGATCCTGCTTGGATTCAGACGGATGGACAAATATTACACAAACGGCCTATAATTAATTCTGTTCCGTACTCCGTCTCTCGCATATTTTGAACGAGAGATTTCAGATTGGACGTCAGTCGTGGCTACTCATAATTGATGCCATTGATTATACATTTGCATGAGGTTACATTTGCCGCTTAATTTTGCGTGTTTTGATGCTGAAATTGGTCTAAGCCAGCTTGAGCTACGCCATTTCCTTTCACCGGGAAATGTGCGCGGAATAGTTCTTAATCGATTTATAATTAGTTGTTGGTCTTGTTTATATATTGTACTAGCTGTGCCAGCGATTTCGTCAGCGTGGAATTTTAAAGAAAACACTTTAACGGTTTATGCTGATGCTTTGTAGCAGCCGTGATATCCCCTTGACTTTGGCTGCTGCAGAGCGTCCGATACGGGCCGTAGTTAAAATAATTTCCAAATAAGTTTACCAATATATATATCGCGTGTAAAACCGTTGAAGTGTTTCATTTAAATGTGTTCTACTCGAGTAAACTACAGACAGTATTAAAAATTTGTTCGCAAAAACAAATGTCATATGATGTACATGTTTATGAATCCCAGCTGTTACCTATGACGACTAGACCGCGTCCCTCTATTGCACGTTAATCTAATAAGGTAGATCGTTTAAGGAGGGTTTATTCTTTTTTACATATTTTTGGGTATCTTGAATCATTTCCACAGTGCATTCTTTATATATCCTATTAGATATTGATTTTTCTATTTTTTTCAACATTTCCCTTTGCTTCTTCGCCCCTATTGATCGCAGGGTGAAGCTTTAAGCTTCCTCAATAAAAGCTCTAATTAACAGAAAAAAATTGTTTCATTGCGAACCAGTATTTCCTGAAATTATTATAGATGTGACATTTTTCACGATAGACGCACAAACTTCGAGTTCACATTCGGAAAAGCTCTCAGCCAAATAACACCTAGACATTATTCTAGACTAGTAAATTAAAACTTCATGACTTTATCCCCTGTGGACAGTGGTTCGTGATCTGGACGGAATTTCGATATTCCTACCATCCATTAAATCTTTAAATTATCCTGACATGTGGTGTGGTGTGGTGAGATGTATTTGACATAGTTCTAATCAAACTGTGCTGAAAACTTCATCGCTGAAGTTATTACAGTTAGTCTGACTAGAGTACTAAGTACATACTAAGTTAATTAGTTTTGAGTGATGGGCCATCTACGTGTAATCTATTGACTAAATGCAGGTACCGTATCACTGTCACATAAACCACTAAAACATCTAAGGAGGAATTACAGCCTATGATCCCATAACTAGTGGTTATATTAAATTATCACGAGTGATATTAATATCTCGCATTAACTATGTACCGTCGACAAAAATATTTACAAAAATCATAATAAAAATTAGAAGCAGATTTTGTGTCAAGCTAAACATTTTTTTTGGGAGTTTATTGGATCGAGCTTAATTTTGAAAAGGTTATTTTGCGTTTATGTGACCTTTACTGACGGTTAGTTTTTATTAGAAGTGATTTCCGTTACTTTTGGGTACAAACAGGGTTACGAGAAAGCTATATTAAAAATAAAACTTCTGATGAAGTTGGTATCAACTTAATACTTGCAAATTGGACTCTGTAATCTCAGTAGACCTAATAAAAAACCATATAGAAATACAACATAGGTATATAAATAAATAACTCTTTAAAAACCCTCGGTGTTTGAACCTTAGGTCCTAGGTTCAAACACCGAAGACTCACATTGTATCGGGAATACAGAATAAGAAGTTCTCCATAAAAACGTTCACAATGCACAGTGTCCCCTTATACACCACAAAGCCACTGAACAACGAAACTAATCTTTCGTGACCCATCGATTTGCTGTTTAAAATTGTTTCACTTTAATAACAAACGGGTCGAGAGGGGGTGAGAGGGGTGTGGGTTGCTGGGAAGTGAAAGCGAAGCAATAGTGGTAGGTGGCGCCCTCAGCGATTTATTGTTTTTAATAATAACGTGAAGCAGTCACAAAGAGAACAAAAGTCTACGTTGGAACGGAGCGCGGATGTCGAGGATTCCGAAGCCAAGTGAGCACATTGGATGCGGCAATTATGGTTCTTAAATTAATATGTTTTAATTCGATTTGAGATATAACAAATGCCCATATAAGGGTTGTCCAATATTTCGTGGCCGAAATGTAGTTGTAAAAAAAGAAACAATT
Organism: Leptosia nina; assembly: GCA_963661955.1. NCBI lineage: Eukaryota > Metazoa > Arthropoda > Insecta > Lepidoptera > Pieridae > Leptosia > Leptosia nina. The sequence goes on from CAVLEF010000279.1 coordinate 1,788,101, forward strand.
CACTATAAATTTCAAAAATTAAGTATTCATAAATTAAGAAATCTTTGTTTCATTTCGTGTTTAAAAAATAGTATACATATTTACATAGTTGTATTTTGAGTACTTGGAATCCCTAGTTGATTCTTTTGTAAGCAGTACTTCAGGTTTTCATGTTAGAGAAAAAAAAAGATAATTTTGTTAAAAAAATTTAATTATTTGTTTTAGTCTGTTTTTTTTAACTTACACAAATAGTAAAGTAAAGATTAACAAATCTTAGGTTTAGATAAGAACCGTTTTGTAACATGTTTTAGTAATTTTAAAAGTGTGCCATAATATAATGATTACCTACCACTAGCGTAAACGCCAGATAACTTTGTTTGTGTAAATATAATTATTGTATTTAGAATTAAAGGCACTTAATTTCGTGTACATGTAATTTTATTCCACGCCTAAACGCTAAAAAGTAAGATACGAGACATCAGAAAGCGTTCCTTTTGTTGTATAAAAGTACTTTATTTTTTAATTACAATTTAGCTAACAGATAATTAATTGCTTTATAAAAAATAATCATTAGTTTATATTAAGATATTCGACTCGATTAGTGTCGCTGTAAACATTTGTTACCTGTTTTAAATTATTTTTTTTAATGATAGAGGAGGGTAGACAGGGATGGGGTTGACTTGATGGTAAGTGATGTACCGCAGCCTATAGCATCTAAACAAGATGCGCTGACGGCTTATTCTGGCTTTGGATATTCGGAAATCTACAGTCTCAAACTGGAACACGATTAAACTTCAGGCTTTCTTATCTCTGGACGGTGATTCGTGACCCTGATGGAATTTTTATATTCCTACCATCCATCTAATATCCAGATTTCGAGACGAAGTCCAACATGCTTTAGAAAATTGAATGAATGGATCGAATCCACGACCCGTGGATTATTATTACATTAATAGTTACCAAAATAAAGCGGTTTACATTATTGGTCTAATAAGTGGCTGCTAATTGCCTTATCAAATGGTTTCAGTATCGTCGGACATCCTTGTGGCCTGCTCGAAGTCCCACTGGAGCGGTCCGTGGTCGCAATATTAACATTTGTACGCTCGCACTTTACCATTCTCAAATAAATGAACTCGCCCTATGTCAATGGGATACGGGCCATTTTAGAGTGGCAAAGCGGAATGCGTCGGGTTGTGAAACGATGACGTCAACATTATAATGTCAAACTTAATTTTTATTGTTTTATCAAAGTTTTTTGAATATTGCTTGTACAATGACTAACACTGAAAAGTGAAATTAGATGAAAGATTATAATTAAGATGGCGCGTTTAATAATAGACAAATAATATGTATAAATAACTACAGTTATGCTAAAATAAAAAAAAAACAAAGTTACTAATTGTACGTAAAATTTAAAATTTAAGTCATGTCAGTGATAATTAAATTTAACTTAAACTAAACAACTTAAACAAACAATGCATGCAATGCAATGCAATGTTGTTTTTTTGGAATTTCGTCAACATTAATGCATATTATGTGTTGCTATTCTAAAAACTAATAGCATGATTATTTGTTATTATAATAAAGCATAAAAAGTTGTGCATACAACTTTCTTTATTCTCCCCGGTCAAGATTTCTTGCAATGCATTTGGCAACAATGTTTTCAGGGTAAGCAAGTTTTTCAAATAGCTAATTTTCAACCGACTTAATAATTATGGTAGAAGAATGACAGAGTATTCAAAAGAGCAACATAACCGAGAAGAACAATCAAGGCACTCAGTTCGGCTTTTTTCAAGATATATACTAAGGCTATAAACTAATACATTTTTGTGAATTTATTAACCTAAGGAGCAATTCAAATTCAAAAAAGAGCCAGGCAGTGATTTGCACAATAATACTCCTTCTGAGACAATCTAAATTTTGACTTTTTTACAGTTATTTATTGATATATTTGCAATCTCAACTGACAATTTATTATACATACGAATATAATTCTCCGCAAATGAATTAGTTCGTTATTATTGCGTTGAAGATCTAGGAACGAGATTTATCTGCACTAATTAAAATAATCAGGTTTGAATTATTATTATTTTAATATACAAGAATAACAGATCAACACTAGTTAAATAAAACACTTCAACAGTTTAAAACGCGATATATTAGTTTAACTTATATATCGCGTTTTAAACGTCGGGGCCGAAGTTAAACATTATTTTCAAATAAGTTTAACATATTATATTATATATATCGCGTTTTAAAGCGGTAAAGTGTTTTATTTAAACAGCAAATGACATTTCACAACAGCTCAAGAAAATATAAACTATATAACGCCGTTAGAAATGACTCGTTGAAACGTGATTAGCGCCTAACTTCCCAAGAAAACGACATTGTTTTGTGTTTAAAAGTATAAAAAGAATAGATTCGTAGCGCTCCAATCCCTCGGTAATTGAATTATATCATCGATTTTCCATTAAAATGCTTTATGGAATGAAATGTTTAAGTCGAGGTGGGGCGCCGCTTTGATGTGCAACGCTACTGATCACGAGAATTCAAATTGTTTTATACTAGCTGACCTAACAGAGCATCTTTCGCCACATGAAGTATTTCAACCGATTATTTAAAAAATAATAATTCCTCTATACATATTTCTTGGGTATCTTGAACGGTTTTCGCAGGGCACGCAAATGATACCAAACAACCAACTACTCAAACATTAATAATTTTCCCCGTATTTTTCGACATTTCCCGCTGCTTCTTCGCTTCTATCGGTCGCAGCCTGATGTTTTATAGGCTATAGCGTACCCGGATAAATACTCTAACCAAGCCACAAAAATATATTTTTTAAATGAACCAGTTGTTCCTGAGATTTAACAGACATTCAAAAAAGCAAACTCTTCAGCTTTATAATATTAGTATAGGTTTAGATGAAGAACCCTGCCGTGGATTAAAGCTGAAGTCATCGAGATAAGTCCTGGGTTCAATTTAGGGAGAAACGTAATAGTTTCGACCGGAAGTAAATTGATCACTAATTGAATGTTTAAAGCCAAAATCCATCCGGGTCACGAACCATCCTCTACAGATGAAAAAATTATTTCGGTGTCAGTCTGTGGATTTCCTAATATCCAAAGCCAAAATTGATCGACAGCATATCTCGTTGAGATATTTCCTTAACCTAAAACGGCTTGACCTTATTGATAAAATTTGGTCTTCTTAAAACCCTGGATTACCTCTCGAATATGACGTTTTCCCAGTAAAATTTGTACAGATAAAGCGTGTTGCTAACTTTCATAGATTAGTAAAAATTATAAATAATCTATACAACATTTTATTTATATATTAGTTAAACTTATTTGAAAATGATTTTAACAAATATACCGCGTTTTAAACCGTTAAAGTATTTTTTTAAATGTACGTACTCGCGTAAACTATAGACAGTATTTAACATTTTATGATACAAATATACTAATCTATACATTTTATCATCCTACGGTACATACCGTGTATATTTATGTCTATTTAATTTAAAACACAGTGTTTCATTTATTATGAAGTAGGACAATTCGGAACTTTAAAATCAAAGACGAAGTTAACGAACAGCTGATAAGAATAGTTTTTTGCGCGCCAAACTATTTCTTTTTAATAAACAGCTTTGTGAAGGCCAGTTCGAAATTTAAATGAAACCTCTGATAAGTTACCTCTTTGCTCGCCATGTCGAGGAGCAGATCGTTCGATTTTTAAATTACACGACGAATATGATGAAAATACTTTTCTACATAGTAAATTATTTATTTAACTCTAAACATGACAGTTTTTACCATCCTTATTGCCAAACGTACTTTTTTCTTAATTTTGATGATATTAGATACAGTTTATTTATCCATTCAAATGTCCTTTTACGGGCAGCTCATAAAACCATTAAATATATTGGAGGACATTTACCTGAAAGTAGCAAGAGCAACATGATTTGTTATTGAACGCTATAAGTGGGCCCTCACAATTAGCACTGTCCACTAAACGACAAAACAGAGCAACTACCCTCAAATACTTAGACAGTTTCATAATAGCAATAAGGAATTAATGAAATATTCATGTGGGACTGACATATTTTTGTGTCCGTTTCATTTATCGATATTTACAGGCAAGTAGATAAGATCTATGTGCCTGACCGAAACTATTGGAGATTCCCGGGCTTCGAACCTGTGTTAAATTCAACGCGCAATCCCCGTGTTGAATTCAATGTTAGGTATAACACCGCCTCTCACATACCACCTCAACAGCCAAATTAAAATTTGCCAAGCATTGCTCCAAGCCCGATAGGTCCTGAATTCGAAACTCAGGAGAACAATATATTGTTTCGATCGTTGTTGTAAATAATATGCAATTTATTGTGAATTCCACCATTCGGTTGTAACGTTTAAGAATTATAAAAAGGAGTTGATTTTTAAAAATATATACTTTAAATGTCGTTTCTTTATTTACAGTTAATTATTATTATACTGTATTTGTAAGTTGAAATTGTCTGTGTACATTATGAAATAAAACTAACGTCTGGATATTAGATGGGTGGTACGAATATAGAAATCCCGTCCGAGTCACGAACCACCGTCCACAGTCTGTGGATTTTCGAATATCCAACGACAGCGCGTCTTGTTTAGATGCTATAGGCTGGGGTATGTCACCTACCATCAAGGGCTATCTATCCCCCTCTATCATTTAAAAAAAACTTTCTTAACAGCGCAACGCAATTGTTTATTGTAACGCATGTAAAGGAGTTTTGATTTAAAATATGTTTGTGAGCCCTAGAAATCGGGTTAAAAAGGACCATTGATAGAAGTATGATTATATACAGAAATAACCAATTTTATCGCCGTCTTACGCAGATAGAAGTGATAACTGAATTGACAACACACCCACCACGACTTGCGGTTCAAGGGAAAACGCACCGCGGGCCATATTCGCGTCTCTTACGAACCGTTAAAGTTGGTATTCGCTTCCCGAGTTTTGACCACGATCTGTAATCGTTGATGAGTGTGCACGTCAACGAGTCTGTCCATCGCCCTTTCCAATTAACTACATGTCAGATCGACACTTGCACAAATCGGTAGATATGAAATGTACAAAAGCTATAGGAGAGCCGTTTGTACAGGTTTTTCGGAAGAACCCACTTCTTCTATTTTTGTCTATACTGAATCAAATGCTTGATTGAAAAATCAATTTTCAATATCCCTTTTTACGGCAACGCCTGACAGACCGTTTAGATCTCATTAACTGGATCGTTGGTTTAGTGGTTAGTATGATGATGTCCAAGATTTGAAACCGCGGAAAGTTAGTAGTTAAGAGTAACACTTGAAAAAATAAATAAAAGATAAGTAAGTTATATACTTCGCGTTTTAAATCGTTAAAAAACCTTTTTTAGTGATTTTAGTATTGACTGTAGTTTACGCTTGTAGTCTCATTGTGAAAAACAGACGTCGGGCCATAGTTAGAACAAATTGAGAATTAGTTACTTATATACCTTGAGTCGGAGTCTGTCAGTTGAAAATGTCTCGGCCCCGTGTCTTGAAGAGCCCGACTATTACTAATTAAGTACAGTGGTATAAGAGAATCTAAAGTAGATTTGAGCTCTTGAAACAAACACCAAGAAACTGCTTAATTTAAGATTGTTATCATTTAGATAAGAAATTAAGTTGAATAGAAATAAAATCCTATTTGCCATCTATAAGCTAATGTTACTAATAAATCCATAAATCTACTAGACCAGTTGTCTGAGCGTCTTCACCAAGTGGTTTTCACGTTTTTTTGGGACGAACAAGGGTTTTTTTCTTTTTTCCTTTCTGGGGAAAAGGGGGCAAAAACTTTTTACCCCATTGAATGATCGATTTTATTCGATGCAAGTTGAAAACTCATTCTGATTCTCAGCTGATCGCAAGAGCTCGTTACGAATAATTTTTTATCAGGACTCGAACGTGTGTCTTACGAATATTTTGTACTAAGCTGCTGAGATAACATCTGTTTAAAGTTTAGTTTCCATCTAAAGATATTAAAGCTTCTCAAAATGAAATGACTTCCCAGACAAAGTGGTCGGGGTGTTTATTTTTCTAAACCGTGTCCGTTCGCGGCACACTTTTTGTATGTACATGTTTTACTAGGAAACAACTCGGCTAGGCAATTAAATACTCTTTACACTTAAACAAATATTAGTTTTTCTTGTACTTTACGTCTAATTTTAAGTTTTTCACTCATTTGAGTAGGATATATGAAGTTTGTCGTTGAACAGCAAACATACATAAACAAAGCATTGATATTTTTGTTAGTGGTAAACATACAAAAATTTAAGTCCGGAGTCCGGTGTCCTTCTTTGAGGCTTGGAGCGGACATATTTCTGTGTTTCTCTAATTAATTTTATAAGCTTATTAAACTTTTATTTAGGACAAAAGCGTACAATTTAAAACAATTAAATAAAGCGATCACGAAGTTAAGTGTTTTATGTACAGTGTACTATTGTATTTGTAATTAGTCCCTATTAAAAAAAATTCGCTATTAAAAAAAGTCTATATTAAAATAATACTCAGATGCATTACTTTACGCTTATAGACTGTAGGTATATAGTCTTATCATACGTACTTACTTATATGTAAGCATGTTGCGGTATAAAAAGACCTCTAGTTGTCTTTGATACAAAAAATAACTCAATATTTCTTTAACATATAAAAATGACTCTATTTGTCCGTGAGATATAAAGAAGGTCTATGTGCGTTACCTAAAAAGTGGTCTAAATTATAAAAATCAGTAAGCACTACATACTACTCGAAAAAGAGAAATTCCGTCGAAAAACATTTTCAATTTTCCAAGCAAAGTGAGTAGTATATTAATCTTGACAATCTCCACTGTCTACCACCGTATGTCGCTGTTAACGAAACTAATCAAGGCAAATGGGTTTCATAAACACGTTAATTCTGTGACGACTTTTTTATAACTTAATTAATAACGGCGAATAGGTACAATGTTACGATTTAAAGCTTTTATAGGTATGCTACAATTTAATTTGACGACTGTCGCGTGAGTTGGGCCTTCGTCACATTTTTATGGCTGATGTAAAATAATGAAAAATACCAAACGACATAACAGCAACACTTTATATGGCAGGTTTGATTTACATGTTTATTGTGTTTGCTGTTATGTTAACATGTTGAACGCTGTCTGTAGTTTACGCGAGTAGTGCACATTTAAACGGTGTAAAACGCGATATATATTAGTTTAACTTATGTCTATACTCTATAGTCTCCCAGTGACCACGGATGCTGCAAAGCATCCGAAACGTCGGGCCGTACTTAAAACAATTTTCAAACAAGTTTAAGTAATAATACTTAATAAATCGCGTTTAAAACGTATCTTGGCATTGAAAATGAAGGTTAGATCTCGGAGCTATCTACCTTAGATGACGCGTAAGGCAGACTCATATTTTGACTTCTGCCTTTAATTATATAGATAATTATATGGGTAACAATTGTTCGTAACCTAAAATAAGGTTAGATTAAAAATATTGCAGATTTAAAATGCTTTAAAATTGCTTAAGCTCTAGTTTGTTTCTTAGCGTTGTAGCGCCATCTGGTAGCATAAAACGTTAAATCTTTTCTTGTTGAAAATAGTGAAAGTTCAGTCTAGATCGAGACATAATTATATAAGAATCCAATGTAGTTATCTTTTTTAGGCTAGAAATCCAGTTTAGATTTTAGGTACACATACCGTCATATTTGTGTCAGTGAACAATATTCGAACCATGGACCTCTCGACAAAGCAAAGCATTGCGACATTCCAAAAATTCTAAAAAGGTGTATGGTGATGACAAAATTCTTAGAAAGCAGTTGCGTCTATTTGTACAGGGTGATATAAAATACACAAGGGTGTGTAGTACAGCCGGCGCGTGCCTGAGAACATAGTACAAACTAAAAGTGTAGGTTAATTATGTATGTGGGAAAATACAATATAATCTAGGAACAGACAAATAAGTTATATACTGTCTGTAGTTTACGCGAGTAGTACACTTTGAAATAGAACATTGTAGCTGTTTAAAACACGATATATACCTATTAGTTAAGCTTAAATGAAATCATTTCAACTACTTTGGCCATTTTAAAACTAATTTTCATTTAAGTTTAACATTTTGAACCTGTTTTAGTTTAGTATAGTGTTAAAGTGTTTTATTTAAAAGATAACCAAGTTAGTACCCGAAGCGTCAGAGATATGAAGATGTCTTAACGCACCTTAATGAAGAAACCTCATTTAGGAAAAGGTACATAGAGTCGATTGGGCGGGTCATTGAAGTCAGTTCAACTACTTGTAAGTAAATTAAACAGGGAATCTGACACACAAATATGTCTGTCCCATGCCAATTAGAACGTTATTTCACAAGTTATGCAGTTTTAATAAAAAAATGACAAGCTTACGAATTTAGCTTCACCGCGTCATTTACTCTAACCATGCATTCAACAATCTGTTTTAAACGGAATGTCTATTATAAATTAGACGAAATTTGCGTAAATATTATAACTACATATTTATAAATATTATTTAAATTATGATTATATTTTCTTCAAATATTTAAAGTAACATACAGTTATAATCGTCAAGATTAAATTTACATTCCATTTAATATTAAATTATAAAGTGTGACTAAATTATTATCAGGGACATTTAGTAAAAGTATTTTTATCTATAAATATCTTCTACGCTTCACTTCGTTGTAAAAGCCTAAAATGTATTGCGTATTTATACAGGCTTTATTATTTAACTATTTAGTATGCAGATTTATTACGACGATTGGCCCGACCTCACCGTGCCAGCAAAAAGGCTCTCCCCCTCTTCCTCTCTCATACTTACGCAAACATAAAAAAAAACGATAATATAATCTTAGGTTACTACTGATGACTACTATTGACGCATCATCTAGACCCTCCTCCCTTCAAGGGCACCAAAAATCGTTTTTGTGCTTACGTAACACTTTAACGGGTTATAAGAAACTTTCAAATAATAGATCATCAATAACATTTAAGATTAAAACTTAGAGCACCCCTCAATTGACAGTTTTATAACTGTCAAAACTGGGGCTAGAACTCCCATAATATAAATACAAGCCCAGTGTTAAAATGTACGCGAAATCATTTAGAATAAAATATACGCAAAAAAGACACATTTGATATATTAAAAAAAAAAGCTCTTTAAATTGCGTGGTTGGTCCACCCAAAGATAGATCTTTAACTTCAAAGGCAAGTACTGTATTGATCTAGATCAACGTTTCGTTATTAATTTATTATTTAAATAAAATCTATTTTAAATCAAAAATATTTTATTAGTAAAGCTTGTTTACGTAAAAATGTATTAAATAATTTTAGTGGTTGTTCCATAGATACATAGAAATACAAGTTATTTAATAATTCAACATAGTAGTTTAAAAAATAAACATTTCCGGCTGGAGCATACCGGAACATACACTTGACATATTGAAAGCATAGAATTAAGCAAAGTGAAGGATTAAGAGCTAAGATGTCGTGGTAAGCTGAAGCAGATTTGGGTCCGGGTGGTTGCGCGGGCGCTTCGCGATCGATGCGGGCACGCGGGGGCGAAGGCCGAGGGGCGCGCGGGCGTGGCGAGAGGCGGCGCGCGGCGGCCATTCGCTTGCGGCTCGCCCCGCCTCCGCGCACTGCCCTCCCGCCCCGCGCGCGCCGTCACTCCCGTTCGTCAGTGCTACGCGAGCTCTCGTCGCAGTCGCTTGCGTCGTACACGCTCTCATATAACGCGGTCGGTTGCAGATGCGAGTTACCTCCAACTAACCATGCCGGCCGAGGAAGAACCCGTGGCCATGGACGCACGGGACCCACCCGGCTCGCCCCAACAATTCTGCCTCCGGTGGAACAATTATCAATCGAACTTAACCAGTTGTTTCGACCAGCTGTTCCAAACGGAAACTTTGGTGGACGTCACGCTCGCGTGCGATGGGAGGAAGCTGAAGGCCCACAAGGTGGTGCTGTCCGCGTGCAGCCCCTACTTCCAGAGCTTGTTCATGGACAATCCCAGTGAGCATCCCATCGTCATATTGCGCGACATAATGTACAGCGACCTGAAGGCCGTCGTAGAGTTCATGTACCGGGGAGAGATCAATGTGTCGCAAGAGCAGATCACGGGCTTACTGAAAGTGGCGGAGACCCTGAAGGTGCGTGGCTTGACGGACGTGAACGGGGAGCAAGCTGTGCTACGCGCGGAGAGCGCACAGAGAGAGATGGAGGCTTGCACCCAGAAACGGCCGATGGAGGATGAAAACTCGCTACCGTCTTCGAAGATCAGGCGGCGGGCGTCAGAGCTGGAGCGGAGCCCTAGACAGAGCCCTCGCGAGTCCCCATCTACGCCAGCTGACCTGCTGCCTCCACCAGACGTCAGCGTGCCGATGCCCATCCACGGCGACGATGCTGACATAAGACCCGGCATTGCCGAAATGATTCGCGAGGAGGAAAGGGTGAGTCGCCATGTTTGAAAAGTTTTTCCCGCCGTTTTCGCTCCGCCCCGCGTCGCCCCACTCCGCATTCCCGAACTTTATTTTTCCCCAATATTTTATGACTTTTTGTTTTTCACAATACTCATTGAGATAACTATATTCCTTTCAAGTGTATATATACTTTGTAGTATACTAAATTAAAAACAATTTATGTATTAAAAATAACAATACCAAGATAATCTCGATTGTGCACGATTTCATTCCGTGGAAGATTTTTATAATTACTTATTTAATTAAGTACGAACAACCTGTAATAATGATTATTAAAAACGTACAATTATTATTATTTTCTTTGCGTGTAAATGTAATAATACATACTTAGTTGCAAGTAATAACTTGTTAACTTAGTTTAATTGTTGCAACTGCAACTTCAGTTAGCATATTTATTGTAAAATCGGGTAAGTTTAAAATGGGCTTTAAGATTTGCGTCTTAACGTGCAAAGTCGCGTACAGGGGTTCAACGTATAGTTCAGCTGTTGTAAGACTAGGGACTGTCTCGGAGCGAGTGTCAAGGAATTGATAAATAAAGTTCGCTCGTTGCTTTTGTGGAGGCGGACCGTATTATTTATCACGTTGCTTTCATAACCGACTTATAACGGAAGGACATATATATGTTTCTATATATTTTTTATTTCTTTATATAACTATTTATATGTGTATTTAAATATTTTTATTTTAAACTTATATAACAGTAATAATTCAAAGAACCAACCGATTCTATTATTATATACTATACAAAGCCCATTAATCAATCTTTCAAAATTGTTACATTAAAAAAAAACGGTTTAAACTGTGGAACTTATTTTTAACGTTAGTCGCGGTCACGGAGTGGCTAAAGATTGTTTGCGTCTCGAATTTTAAAGTCAAATCTTCCAATCTAGCGCTACTCATTCATTTCTTTTATTTGGAGTCACAAAAATAAGACGGTATATATCAGCGAGGGTTTAAATTTAGTCATTTTTTTAATTGTTTTAATTCTACAAGGTAATTAATAATATACCTATATAGAATATTCATATAAATACAAATAAGAAAAGTAATATTTATTATTACAAAAACATTTATATAAAAATATAAAAGGAAAAAGTAATTGAATAAAATGTATTTATTATTTTATTTCTGAAGTATAATATTATTATATTAAAAGTTATCCTAATGCCGCATCCATTCTCTAAACGTTTCCATGTCAATTAACTTTGTTGCGCTACTTTATGTAAAAGGGAACTTTTTATTCGCACTACATTTTTATAGATTCCCATTCCGCCAACCAATTATGTATGCATTTTTTTTTGGTGTTGTATTCAAAACTATTCGTTAATTAAAAGGAAATTGTGTATTGTATCAACCGAATTAAAAAAATATATATATTTTT